>JAKTXC010000001.1:600000-1104120 GCA_030561445.1 Zygoascus meyerae
CAGCGGTCCAAGAGTGGGCCGAATGGTATCCTGGATAGCAACACAGGCGTTGATATTAGAAATGATCTGACCTTTGCCTTGCGATGAATCGGTACCTTCCTTCAGCACCACAATGGTGGGGGTCTGTGTGAAACTCATGCTTGCACGATGCTATTGATGAGAAAGATGGTAGTCAAGTTGAAATTCCCTACAGATGTTTCCATCTCGTTCTGCCATGTACTGTGTAATTTCTGGGTTGGGACAAGTTGCGATTTTGGGTGATGGGAGCTTTGAAGGCAACGCTCTATCTTAACATTCACTGGGATTAGTTGGTGGTTATTAGTAATCTGCTAACAATTGTGACGAGCTGTGACAAAAAGTACAAGAAATTGGTTTCTGTTGATTTTTTGTGATACGGGATTGATTTTGCCATTGGTTATTTTGGCATCTTTCTGTCTTTGTCTTAGTGATAGTTGTGATAGTTGGGCATTTACCCTTGTTGGCTCAGCTGCTGGTTTTATTGCCATTTGTGATATTCTACCATTCTACTTGAATTGTTGCTGGGTTCAATCAGTTTAAATAACAGGAAACAAGTTCTACACAATGCAGGTCGATAAGCCCACTGAGATCGATGAGTCTTTGTACTCTCGTCAGCTCTATGTTTTGGGAAAGGAAGCAATGCAGGCAATGAGCGAGTCCAATGTTCTTATTGTCGGTCTTAAAGGATTGGGTGTGGAGATTGCCAAGAACGTGGCTTTGGCTGGTGTGAAGAGTATCAGTCTCTATGATCCTTCTCCTGTTACCATTGACAATTTGGGTAGTCAGTTTTTTTTGACTGAGAGTGATGTTGGCCAGCCTCGAGCTACTGTTACTCAGAAACGACTGGCTGAACTCAACCAATATGTTCCAATTAATCTAATCGAAGGTGAACTGAACGAGTCTGTCATCAAGAATTTCCAAGTCGTTGTCTTGACTGAAACCACTCTGGAATTCCAACGAAATATCAATAATTTCACACACTCTAATGGTATCAAATTTATTTCTGCCGATACTAGAGGCCTTTTCGGTCAAGCCTTTTGCGATTTCGGCGAGAAATTCACCGTCATTGACACAGACGGTAACGAATTGCACTCTGGCATAATTGCCGATATCGATTCTGATGGAACTGTTGCTGCTGTAGAGGAAACTAGACATGGCCTCTCTGACGGAGACTGGGTTAAATTCACTGAAGTTGAAGGCTTAGATGGATTGAATGACGTCTCTCATTTCGAGGTTAAGGTTGACGGACCTTACACTTTCAATATTGGCAACGTCAGCAAGTACGGCACCTACAAGAAGGGGGGTATGTTTACACAAGTGAAAAAACCTGCAATTCTCTCTTTCCAGTCTCTTGAAAAGCAATTGGCCAATCCTGAGTATCTTGTTTCCGACTTTGCCAAGTTTGACCGTCCTCCTCAGCTCCATATTGGATTTCTGGCTTTGCATGCTTTCAAGAATAAGAACAGCGACTTGCTACCTAAACCAAGAAGCGAGGAAGATGCTAATCAACTTGTCGAGTTAGCTAAGCAAGTTGCTACTCAATATCCCGAGGTTTTGGGTGAGGCTGCGCTTGATGAGAAGCTCATCAGGGAGCTCTCTTATCAAGCTCGTGGTGATCTCTCCCCCATGAATGCTGTTTATGGTGGACTCATCGCCCAGGAAGTGTTGAAAGCTTGCTCGGGTAAATTCTCCCCTGTCAAGCAATGGTTTTATTTTGATTCCCTAGAGAGTCTTCCAAAGGGATCTGACAGGCTCACAGAAGAGGACACCAAAGCAGAGGGAACACGATATGACGGTGCCATTGCTGTTTTTGGAAAGCAATTTGTTAATAAGCTGAAGAACCTGAAATTGTTTTTGGTCGGATCTGGTGCCATTGGTTGTGAAATGCTCAAAAATTGGGCCATGCTGGGAATTGGCTCTGGTCCTCATGGTAAGATCATTGTCACAGATAATGATTCTATTGAAAAGAGCAATCTGAATCGACAGTTCCTATTCCGTCCTAAGGATGTCGGTAAGATGAAGAGTGAGGTTGCTGCCGCAGCTGTTTCTGACATGAACCCTGATCTTAAGGGTAAAATCGAATATAAGAGCGAAAAAGTTGGGTTAGACACCGAAGATATTTTTGACGATGATTTCTGGAATAGTCTCGATGTGGTAACCAATGCTTTAGATAATGTTGAGGCAAGGAACTACGTTGACAGACGATGCGTGTTTTTCAGAAAACCTCTTCTTGAATCTGGTACTCTTGGTACCAAGGGTAACGTTCAGGTCGTTTATCCTGATATGACCGAAAGTTACTCATCTAGCCGAGATCCACCTGAAAAAGGCATCCCCCTCTGCACATTGCGCTCATTCCCCAACAAGATCGACCACACTATTGCTTGGGCTAAAAATCTTTTCGTCACTCTATTCGAAGAGCCCGCGGAAAATGTCAATATGTATCTTTCGCAGCCTAATTTCGTTGAATCCACTTTGAAGCAGGCTGGAGATCAGAAGCAGATCCTTGAGACCATTTACAGCTACCTTGTGGTCAATCGGCCATTGACTTTCGAGCAGTGCATCACCTGGGCTCGATTAGAGTTTGAGCAGAAGTTCAACCACGACATCAAGCAGTTGTTGTACAACTTCCCTAAGGATGCTGTTACTAGCACAGGAACACCTTTCTGGGGTGGCCCCAAGCGTGCCCCTGATCCATTGGAGTTCGATATCAATAACGTGAACCACTATGAATTTATTGTGTCAGCTGCCAACCTTCATGCCTTCAATTATGGCTTGAAAGGCGATACTGACCCCGCTATTTATGAGAAGGTGCTTTCTGACATCCATGTGCCCGAGTTTACACCTGCCAAGACCTTCATTCCCACCACTGACGAAGAAGCCACTACGTCTACGTCTATTGATGCTGATCAAGATGATTTGTTGAAGTTGGCCGAGAAGTTGCCCACCCCTTCTACTCTTGCAGGATTCCGATTGCAGCCCGTCGAATTTGAGAAGGATGATGATACTAATTTCCATATTGATTTCATCAATGCTGCTTCCAATCTCCGAGCTTTGAACTACGGAATTGAACCGGCTGAGAGGTCAAAGACTAAGTTTATTGCCGGACGAATTATTCCTGCCATTGCGACCACCACTGCCTTGGTGACAGGTCTTGTATGTCTCGAGCTATTCAAGGTTGCTGATGGTGAAAACAAAACCATTGAAGATTTCAAGAATGGTTTCGTCAGTTTGGCTCTTCCCTTTTTCGGCTTTTCAGAACCTATTGCGTCTGGAAAGTACAAATACAACGACAAGGAGAAGGACAAGATTTGGGGACGTTTCGATGTTTACGGCAATCCTACACTTCGCCAGTTCATTGACGATTTCAAAGAGAAAGAAGGTCTGTCAATCAACATGCTTTCCTCAGGCTCGACTCTGCTTTATGCCAGTTTTTATCCTGCATCGAAATTGAAAGATCGACTTGCCATGACCATGACAGAACTGCTAGAGTCTGTCAGCAAGAAGCCCCTTCCTGCAGGAGCTAAATCGATCATTTTTGAGATTATGTGTGATGATTTGAACGAAGAAGATGTTGAAGTGCCGTTTGTATCTCTACACCTTTAGATGAATTTTTAGCGTCGTACATAAATCAATGTCATTATTATCATATTGAAGAACAGGCTGGAAGGTAGATCTGTCTATCAGCAACATTAGCAAATGTTTTCTCGTGGGTGATCAAGATAATGGTGATCTTTCTTGTCAATTTCATCTTGTTTATGTGATCGATGATGATTGACGTAGAAATGGGGTCCAAAGCAGAGGTGACTTCATCTAGAATGAGCACTGATGGACGTCTGAGCAGTGCTCTGATAATCCCCAGACGTTGCATTTGACCCCCAGAAAGCTGGCTATTCTCTGAATCAGATGAACCTCCTATCACTGTATTATAAGCTGCCGGAAGATTCATGATGACATCGTGAATCATGTAATCTTTGCAAAAATCTACCATCAGTTTTTCTAAGCTTGTCGACTGATTTCCTGGAAGCCCATACATGAGGTTTTCTTTGATAGTACCGTTGAAAAATGACAGCGGCATTTGCCCGCAAACAGCGATGTGCGAGCGAACTACACTAGACGGGATGTTATTTAAATCTGCTTCTCCACAGAGAATATGACCACTGCTCGGTGGAATAAGTCCTGTTAAAAGGTATAATAAAGTAGACTTACCACATCCTGAAGGGCCCATTATTGCTACTGTTTCTCCTGCGTCGATATGAAGATTTATGTTTTTGAGTATCAACTCCTTTGAAGAAGGAAAACAAAAAGACACATTACTCAAAATGAAAGAAGACTGAAAGGATGATATTTCAGATTGTGCCATATATTTGCCGTAGGTGTGTAACTTCAAAATATTCAATGACTTTTCTGCGATAGAGTAGCCATTCCCTATTTTAGGTAGAGTCTGTAAAGTTGCTTCGATAGAAGAGTAGCAATATACAATCATTATAAGTATGATGACGATCTGAGAATAATTGTAGCTTTGATCAGCTATCAACTTCATACCATAATAAACCACCAACGCTTGAGACAGTATCGGAATGGCAAGTCCAAGAGCAGATGGTATGCAGAGAATGTTAATTTTCCACTTTGCAACGTCTACAACAGAATTTAAAGAGCTATCAATCTGACGCTGGAAAAAGTATTCGAGCCCCTGAACTTTGATTGATTTGTTGCACAGAACTATGTCTTGGAAAAATGCCATGCTCTCTTGCCTAGAACTACCATACTTCAGCTCACAATTTTGAGACAGGCTCTTGTACAGAATAAAAATTCCAAACAATAATGGTATTAGGGAGATGGCCACCAGCGACAGTCTCCATCCACTGCAAAGACAGAGTATGATTGTTCCTACTGAAATTGCGATCATTGAAGAAAATGATCCCAGAGAGCTGATAATGAATCTGGATTCTTCTAGTTCATTCATGACTAGACTATCGAGTGTTTGAAAATTAGCATTGTTGAGAATTTCTGCCAGTGGTTCTGATTGCGCAGAGTTGAGAGCTTTCAGCCTGAGGTGGTAAATCAAATGCTCGGAGGATATGTCCAGAGCTCCTTTACCGACAAGAAAAACACCTTCTGTAAAAATGATTCCTAGTATTATTTTCAACCAAAGAAAACTTTCGCTTCGAGAAGACTTACTGATACCAGTACTTAGGAGCTTTGAGAAGACAAATGAAAACCCCGGTCCACATGCACCTGCAATTGCGGCGGAAAGAAGTCCAAGGACAAATAACGGCTTATTTGGAAGCTCTTGAAGCAATTGAAATATAACTGCTAAATTATTGCTTCGTGCTCCAATGCCATTAAAGTCGCCAAAATCGATGTCACCAAGGATATCGGTGGATTTTTGATACGTAGCGTTTTCCAAAACCGATTCCTCTATTGAATTATCCATTTGAGAAAGGAATTCCAAAAGAAAGCCATTGCTTTTTTTCATTAGTTCCCAAAGCGGCCCGTGCTCACATACTACACCATTATTCAAAACATGAATATAATCTTCTTGATGGATTTCAGCAAGATCATGTGTAATCATGATAACAGTCTTTTTAAGTCCTAGCTCTCTTATGGTTTCCATAACAGATGTCTTAGTTTCCTTATCCAACGCTGAGGTCGGCTCATCCAAAATCACAATTTGAGCTGGATGAACAAGCAGTCTAGCCAGAGAAAGGCGCTGCTTTTGCCCCCCACTGAGATTGATTCCAAAGCGGCCAACTATTGTTTTATCGCCTTCTGGTAGAGAGGATATAAAATCACTTAGCTTTGATTTTTCATATATTTGTTTCAGCCGAGATTCGGAAATAGAAGACCTGGCACCCAACAGTATGTTATCTCGAATGCTCATGCTAAAAACACAGCTATTTTGATCCATGACTATAATATTGTCGTGGATCCATCGGTAACTGAGATTTTCAATATTGTGCTCATCTATCAGTATATCACCTTTGGCTTGCTTTTGAAGTTTTAGCAATAGTTGGACAATTGTGGATTTACCAGAGCCAGATTTTCCGACTATCACATTTATGCGTCCTGAATGGAACTCAAAAGAGCAGTCTTTAAGAACGTAAGCAGAATCATCCTCCAGGTATTTAAAGAAGACACGTGAAAATCTGACCCATCCCAGTGACGGCTTTGGATACAAACCTATCCGCTTGCTTGTGATTTTTTCCGATATGGAATGGCCTTCAATCTCTGCCCATAAAGCATGAGCAGCAGCTGCTCCTCTCGTTATATAAAATGATTGATTTGGAATAGCTGACAATGTAATGAGAGTAGTTAATGAGCACCACAAAACCTTCACTATGTTTTCGATAGATCCATCGCCCTGTTGAACTCTTTCCAACCCGAAGTACAGACCACCAGTGAAAACGCATAATGCAGCGATTTTTGTTAACGCTTCTTGAGTATGTAAAATCCAATATATGTTTTTTGACGAGTTGTAAAGATTGCTTAGCAGAGCTTCTAATTTGTTGTGTTGCGTCTTTTCCCCGCCTGACAGTTTCACAGTTGATATCTCTTTCATGGTCCAATGAATTGTGTCAGATGCTCCTGTAAAATATGTCTTACTTGTAGCTAGGAGCTTTGAAATTGTAGCTGAGCTTATGTAACCAGCGACTACAATGATAGGAATTCCTGATAGTGTTATAAGAGTCAAAACAGCATCGCACGAAAGAGAATACAAAATGCACGAGAGAGCCACAATGAAGCTCTGAACCAGATGAGTGAAATTAGTACCAGTAGCTAGCCTGAGATCGTCGGTACATTGATTCATTTCTGAGAGGATACCCAGGAGCTTTTTGTGTTTGCTACTTTCTTTAAATTGTCTTGACAAGAAAGCAGACATAAAACAACTTATGGCATTGTTAGACTGGAGCTCTGCAAATCTTTGCATACAAAAAAAAATAACTGAGTTGAGAGCAATATTAGCCAGTGCCAACGCAATGAACCTTCTCGATATTAGAGCGCTCTCATTCAACAACTGATGCTTATCTATAAGGGAGCTGGAAAACGTTTGGAGCTTACTAAAAACATTGCTTAAAAGAATAGCAGATACTAATGGAGTCCAAGAGATTGAGAGTGCTGCAATAAGACCAATTGTAAAGTACCCCCAGTTCTTAGTTTCAGAAAATGAGAATATGATAAATGGTGACTGCATGGCAAACTAGCTTACGGTCTACCAATTTGAAGCACAAACACAATGATAAATATGATCTGGAGTGTCTCAATTGATATCAATTACTAGTCAAATATTTATAAGGTTGGCCTGGAATGCATGAGGGGTCCTCATTTTCACGTAGGTGTGGTTTGGTATTACTCCATTGTTCAGACCGAAACGATCAAGAAGCAGCCCTGACCCTCGAAAAGCGAAATCCAGCTTAGAACCCTTCCACAGTCGCTGGAATACATCTTTTGAAAAACGCATTAGCCACATATCGAAGATTTTAAATAAATTTTTTGAAGGACTTAATAGAACGACTGAGTCTATACTATCGAATAAAAATTGGTGCAAGGCATTCATTAATAAGTTATCTAAGGCTCACTCCTCCTCTCCAGTAGGAAAAGCACAAGTTCCGAGATCACGCTTTGCTGCTTTTCCGGTTGGGGAAACATCAAATTCAAAGATATCCATGGGTACTCCAATGGTGGTGCAGCTATTTGGAACATCGACAATTCCTGCAATATGACCCTGAATAGGCGCTGTACTCAATAATAGATATAGTTGATAATCATTGTATCCAAATCTTCGGAAATATTCAATGACTCTAAGGCATGTTTGACGGTAAGCAGTTGTGGTGCACAGGAATTGCTGTTTTCCGGCTTCATCGACAGAGAAACCTTCAAAAGTAAGGTATCTGTTGGGCCCATAATGCGGTTCTACAGGGCCAGGGATATACATGGGAGAAACCATATCAAGATCATGCACTCCGTTTTTGAGCACATTGCACTTGATTGTGATAACGCCAGCCATTTCGATAGCACCACAGAAGGAAATTTCACCGTCACCTTGAGAGAAATGAAGATCACCAATGGACAATTTGGCCCCAGAAACATAAACAGGCAAATACACTTTTGAGCCACGAGAAAGGTTTTTGATATCACAATTTCCACCGTTTTCAGGTCGACCGGGAATTGTCCTAGCACCCTCGGCTTCAACAGCCTTCTGGACCTCTTTCGACGCCTTTGTTCCAGCAAATGCATATTTTGACAAAGGAAGATTTGCAACTTTTTTACCAGTGTGAGCATGTTCAGCGACCAACTCTCCTTCTCTCTTGTTCCACTCGGCCAAAATTTCGGGCGATGGAGCAGTACCAATAATACCGGGATGAATCAGACCTGCAAATCGGACACCAGGAATATGTCTTGAAGAGCAATGAATACCCTCGAAATCAAAAATAGCTTTTGCAGCTTTAGGGTAGTGCTCATCAAGAAAGCCTCCACCGTTATCCTTGGCAAAGACTCCACAGTAACCCCAAGGCTGCTCTTCCAATGGTTGGACATCTTGAATCTCGACAATTAGACAGTCACCAGGCTCTGCACCTTTGACCTCGAGAGGACCCGAAAGGTAATGAATACGACTCAGATCCACATTCTTGATGTCATCTGCAGAATCATTATTTTCGATCTGGCCACCAGTCCAATCCAAGCACTCGAGCTTTACTGTCTCCCCTTGCTCGACAGTAGCTGCAAAAGGAATATCAGGATGCCATCTATTATGCAAACCAGGCTGCTCCCATGCAGGGGTGTTGAGATCAACCTTTACTGCTGTTCGAATAGGTCCCTTTGCCATTGTTCTGATAAGATGACTATGTGATCAAGTTCATAATATCTGCGACATTACGAATTATATAGCATCTTACTTTTGGAGCGACTAGACTTTACAAAGATAGGGCTACCTCGGGCTCGCCTGTCGGCATCGGTCGTTCCTGGGCTAGCTAATTTGGATCGTTCTTGATAGGCAAGATAAGATAGGTGCGGCAGTTGTAGCTGCGGGCCCTGCGGGCAGATGCGGCAATATTTCGCCGCAAAACCTGCCGCAAAAACCTGCCGCAACTTGCCGCACCGTTGAATCTGGATCTAATTTGCACCATGATGAACTTAATGAAATTGATTATTGCACTCCGAGGCGCAAAGGCAGGTCCTGGACCTCATAATAAAACAAATCCATTGTTTCCCATCCGTCTGCTAGTTATATCCGAGTAATGTAACTCTCACCGTTTATCTGCAATGGCCAATCAGGTGAGGCTCCATCCTTATCCGATATTGGAATTTCCCGTTTGGGGTATCTTGGATGGCTTATCGCGCAGACCTTGATGAGCAACGTCTGAATATGAGAGGTTAGAGTCATCCGAGATGTGACAGTGTGCTCCGCATACAGACTCGAAAGAAAGATAAGCTCAGTAGTGATCGGCGAATTTGATAAAAGGCTAGTCACAATAATCAGGTGTTGATCCACGGTTATCTATAAGTAAAGCACTTGGCGCAGGTGGTGTAGTGAAAGAAACCAAACCTTGATACCAACAATGACTGAGGCTGTATTATCTCAAGGATTCGGATATGGAATTGTTCTGGGCCTGGGATTTGCTTTTGCACTTCTCATGATTGGCGTTACCTATATACTGAGCAAATATGTTGGCGAGATCCAAGATTCCGAGCACTTCAGCACTGCTAGTCGATCAGTAAAAACTGGTTTGATTTCTGCTGCTGTGGTCTCATCCTGGACATGGCCAGGAACACTACTGACTTCCTCAGGAATGGCTTACGAATACGGTGCTGCTGGGTGCTTTTGGTACGCAGTAGGGTTTACCATCCAGGTAACATTTTTTGCCGTTCTCGCTATCCAAGTCAAAAGAATAGCTCCCGGTGCTCACACTCTGGTAGAAATTGTTAGAGTGAGATTTGGAGCTGCTGCTCATCTTGTGTTTTTATTTTATGCACTTGGAACAAACATTATTGTGTCGGCCATGCTTCTATTAGGTGGCTCTCAAGCTATAAGTTCTATCACTGGCATGCATGTGGTTGCCGCAGGCTTTCTTCTTCCTCTAGGTGTATGGCTTTATACTGTATCCGGTGGTTTAAAAAGTACCTTCTTGTCTGACTGGACCCACACTGTGATCGTGTATGTTGTTATTCTGGTAACTCTGTTTGTAGCTTATACATCTAGCAGCCACATTGGCAGCATTGATAAGATGTATGAACTATTAACTGAGGTAGCCAAAAAGCATCCATCCACTGGACACGAAGGCTCTTACCTTACTTTGGCAAACCGAGATGCACTTTTTTCGGGATGGAATATCGCCATTGGCGGTTTTGCTACAGTGTTCTGCGATCCCTCATATGGGCAAAAAGCTATTGCTGCCAAGCCTGCATCTGCTATGAGAGGATATATTGCCGGTGGTCTTTCATGGCTTATTGTTCCGTGGGCCATGGGTACCGCTGCTTCACTGTCTTGCCTTGCGTTGATTGATAATCCCATTTCTGTGACATACCCAGATGTAGTCTCGTCTAAAGAAGTTGCAGAAGGAATGCCTCTACTCTACGGAATGACTGCACTTATGGGAAAAAGTGGAGCTTCGGCTGGTGTTTTGATCTTGTTTATGGCTTGTACATCTGCTACATCTGCTGAGCTCATTGCCTTCTCCTCGGTGATGACATATGATATTTATCGAACCTACTTACGACCAGCTGCTTCTGGAAAGGAGCTTATGAATATCACCCATATTTTTGTCAGTGTTTTTGCTGTTGCTATGGGTGCATTAGCAGTGCTCTTTAACTATATTGGTATCACCATTTCTTGGATCCTCACGTTCATTGGTATTGCTTTGGGGCCTGCAGTTTTCGGTATTTCTTTGACATTATTTTGGTCAAAGATGTCCAAGTGGGGTATGATTATAGGATGTCCTCTTGGATCTGTGACTGGTGTTGTCTGCTGGGTTGGCAGCTCTTATAAGTTCAACAATGGGGTCGTCAACAAGACTACTCTGAATACTGCTGATGCTAACGCTGTTGGAAATTTTGTCGGTTTATTTTCTGGTCTTCTCTACATTGTCATTTTCTCTTACATTTGGCCGGACAACTACGACTTCTCAACTATGGACAGCAAGTTTACTGTGGGCGACGATGCTACCGTTGAAGAAGCCAGAGACATGGAGATTCATGTCGAAGAGAAGGCTGAGCTTGACAAATCCTTGAAAATCTCTGTGATTGTTGGCACTGTTATATTTATCGCCCTGATGATTCTGTGGCCTTTGCCCATGTTTGGTAGCAACTACATTTTCTCCAAGGCATTCTTCAGAGGCTGGGTTATTGTAATAATGATATGGTGTCTCATAGCAGCGTGCTATATCACATTCTATCCATTGTATGAATCTCGCGATGTTCTGCTTTATCTTGTTTCTGTTTTGAGAGGCAAAGAGAAGGCGAAGAAACATCCCTCTATGATTCATGATGGCCAGGTTATCACGGAAAGAGGATCATCTTCGGATATTGATAGAGTAACTGTACTGAAAAAGGAATGATTGACTTATATTAGATCCTTATTAATTTGTTTTTCGTTGGTTTATAGAATGCAATAATAAATCGGTATACATAAATGTCTGCCACAATTATGACGTTTACAGCTGACACGGGAATAACGCCAAAGCACTCGTTCTTTCAATATTTGAAAAAGTCAACTGGTAGTCCCATCATTTCGCCTTCACCTAAAGGTCCAATAGCACTCTCTTCACCATCAATATCAAAATCGTTCGCACCCTCGTCAGAGATTTCGCTATCCAGCTTGTCCTCATTATCAGCGTCTAAGGAATTATCATTCTCAGAAGCTATCAAACCAGGCATGAAATTGAGGCATATATCCAGCTTTCTAAGAGCAACATGCATTTGCTCTGTTGACACTGATGACACTCTTAACATCCATCTATAGTTCTTCAGAGCATTTTGAATAAAATTGGCTTCCTCTTTATCAACTGCAGTACTCAGTAGCAACAATGCGAAGCTTCCGATCAAAGCCAGGTTGGAACTGGCTGAACTATGCCAGTAAGCTTGAACGTGTTCCGGACGCAAGTCTCGAACGAAATCAAGGGCTGCCAAGAGTCTTTCTTTTGCAGCAGATCGGCAAACTCTGATTAGATCCGGCGGAGTGCTTGATTCATCCAAGCTATGAATTATTCTTCGGTGTAGTGTGATTTCGGCGCTCAAATACGCCAAATATAAATATCCGTTGGAGCTGAATTTTCGATTTTTCAAGCTGCTCATTTTGATATCTTCAGGAACAGAAATAGCCCAATCCTTCAATTTCTGTTGTAGTGGCCGGGCTACTTGCAGAATTTCCATAGTGTCTCTCAGATCTCGCAGGGATATCGCAGTGTATAAAGATCTGAGCAGGTGATCAACAACATCGGTCAGATACACCAGGTACTGAAAAATGAGTTTCCCGCAGTAAACATCGGATGAGCCTTCTACATCTTCTCCATCAGCAGGTGGCTTATCGGGAAAATCCTCGTCGTTCAACGGTGTGACCAGCCAGTCGGCTCTATTATTGAGTAAACTCGGTCTGCCATGAGTCAATGAAAACCATTTATCTTCTACCCACACAGCCCAAGCTAATCGTCGCCGTAATTTACGTTCCCACCGAGGTATCTTCCACTGTCTACAGTCCAGGTGGAGCCCTGAATCTTGTGCGAGAGCAACGACCTGAGCCAGTAGAGGCCAAGTTCCATTTTGAGTAACTTTTTGGTACTGCAGCAGCAGAAGACCAGCTTGAACTGCGCTGAGCTTTGGTCGCTTTGCCATATGTGAAAAGCTCTCCAACGCTAGTTGGTATGCAGCATCTTTGTTCGGTTTGTTCTGCAATTGCTCAGCAGTCAAAGACGGTATGTAAGCCCACCAGCCCAAAGCAAGAGCATAGATCGCACCCAGAAGGGGTGGCGAGAACTCTTTATAAGACCTCTTGTATTTTTCCAGAACTACTTTCTTGTGTAGAACTGGATAGGAAGGATGTATGACTTTGAAGTAGATATCAACCAACGCAGGCCCATGTGGTGCAACCAGTTTTTCTATGGCCTCTACGTAGGGAGAAATAGTCTCGTAACCGTTTATCACTGCATCGTCTTGCATGAAGAAAATTGTGTCATGGTTAGCCCGCCGTAGCCGATTTCCCCTTGGCAACTCGCGCTCGGCCTCCTCCCTGGTATTAAAGCAGGCCTGGTTAAGCAGCCCATAATCGAGAATGTCAGTCGAGCCGATAAGCATTGAGCATCTCGAATTCTGTAGGCCCAAAGTTCTTTTCAGAAGAGAGGGTCCCAATAAATTAGAATAATCTCCGACGGTTTCATCAATTATGCCTTGATTAGGGACTCTAGTAAGAGATCGAATAGGTATATGGCCGGCAGCCACAGCAGTGCTACCCGTATTAGAAGATCCAGGTACTGGATACTGAATATCGTGATTCGATGGTTTTCTTTTTTTCCTTCGAGTAGGCTCATCGACAAATGTACATTCGATCTTCTTAGCCTTACATCCTGTGCAAGTCAACTCGGACTCCAGGAAATTGCATCTGCGTTTCTGCTTCCGACAAAAGTCGCATGCGCGTTCTCTTACTGACCCATGTTTGCCATTATTAGGCGAGGCAGCTAAGTTCTGAGTAGGAAATAGACCAGATGGCCCGTTTGGCGAAGAGCCATTACTAGTCAGTGAATCCGCTGTCTCTTTGGAATTACTCGGAATTGCAGATTCTAGCATGATACTAATGAGACCGTAGCCCACTGTATAATAGCTATCCCTTTATTCACTATTCGTATTTTCTTCAACTTGTGTATTCTAGTTCAAGAATATTCGCATAGAATGAATATTCATTTCTCCTTTGGACATTCCCGCCTACGCCGCACAGAGCCGGCCACTAACCCGCTTTTGCGCCAATCTCAGCCCTGACGTTATCTTACACTCTTGTCATTTGCCATGTCCAAGTCATTGAGCTCAATTTTACCCAATGATCCAATGCATTATGCAACTGATCAGTTTAAGGGAAATACAATAGTGATTTTTAGGTAGACTCCAGAACTGTATAAAGTAGAAGAATCACCATGATAAGTGATTGGTGCGAGATTTTCAGCTTGCAACCAAATAGTGTAAGCTTCTATCAGCCAATTGATCCTCTCTGCTGCTGTATGTAAAGTCAAGAATTTTTGTCCTTGTAAAGTAAGCGATATCGATAAATACATGAGTAATCATCAACAGCTTTAGCAAAATGTGGAAACTTTCTTTACTGATAATTAACATCCATGCTCTGTTCTCTTGATCTTAGACTTTCTTTGGTCAAGTCGATCTTCTAGCTAAAGCTCTGTAATTAATTGCAACATGTTTCGATATTCAAGGTTCGAACTTTATTAGCCGGGAAGGGTCCTCGTATCTAACACTTTTTTTGAGGGAGCTGAATCAAGGGTTGGTCTTCAAGACTAAAGTTGTAAGACTATGTGGATTGTAGCAACGCATGCGACGTTCTTGACCATTGTATGAGATGAAACAGATCTTCGAAATATTTGGTGAAGGTCTATCTTGAACAAGATTATATTTTATCGGTATAATCGACTTCTCCGGTTTTGCCCGATTAGCCCTGTCGTTTCAGGCGTTATACGGATCATTAGGCAATTATATGGCTTGAAAATTGCGCCAATTTTTGAAAAATTGAATTTCGAGTTATCTTCAGTGTATATTCTGCATGCAGATAACATTTTTGCTTGCTTTTAATGGAACGGATGGTCGAAAGTATAAGTAGGGAGTAGGGTGATCTGACAGAAATACGTAGAGGGAACTCATATAACCACGCCTAGAGGAATGGACGGATGCAACAGCAGACTTGAAAAACCTGCTTTTGACGTCAAATATTCTAATAATGAGGCAGTTTTTCAAATGATCTCTTCAGTTGAGGGAGTCGGAAATCCTCAAGGTCATCCTCCAAGTCACATTTGAGGTTACGTCGTAGAAGTTTTCATAGTTATATTATCTGCCACCGCTAAGTTTCACAATTCTTTATTTTTATTTTATTTGGATACTAGGTTAAGTATGTCTGTATATTAGTAGGATACTCGTCAATCTACAGCCGGATACTATAGTGAAGCCCCTAACTTTTCGAAAGACATTCTCTTCCCCTGAAATAATTCATAAAAACCAAAAGACACTTCGATAGAAAGCCCTTCTAGCAGACTGTACTTTTATATATTTCGTCGAAAAATACTCCTAAACTTAACGAGCCTACATCAGAAAGCTCGAAAGGGTCAAATCGCACGGCTGTGGATCATCAACTTTAATGCTCGGCTAGTTTGAAACTTAGTACCAAACTATTCTGCCATCTTAGTTGTTAAGCTATTTCACAGGTTGCCGACCTGCCTGAGCAGCAAGTCATATCAGCTAGCCTATAACCTTTATTGAACGATAATCGATATAATTGCTATCAAAATCAAGATTCTCATTCAAATTCCTTCTTTTTATATATCACAAAATCCACTATACACATCTGCTTCCCTCTTCTCCTCATTCCCTTCGGGTTTATTTAAGCACTGATAATTTCAAATTCTACTTGGGCAACAATTGATGAGCCCGTAAGGCAATAATACTTTTTCTGATGAGGGAGATTTGAGAATAGTGCAAAGGCATCCAACAGAAATTAGTTTTTAAACTATGAAGTAACTACTTTATTGGTAAGATGAAGGTGTAGCAGAGCAGAGAAATGTGACTCAAATGTGGGGGGCAAGAAAACTTCAAGCAAAATTGCTATACTTTTATTGTATAGCACAAGCAAGCCATGTTTTCTACCTCAGCAGTAAATCCGTTTATTTCTTTCTTCACCCAGCGCAGTATATGTCATGTGAAAACGAAGTCCATCTCACGGCTATTATCAGATCCAAACAGTAATTCGAATGTGCGCCTCATCTGAAACGGCTGGCTGGCCTACTTTGCACGTTTCTTAACTCCAAGAAGATCAAAATTCATCAGTATAGTCAAATTGTTCGAAACACGAACCTGATATAGGAATCAAATAAATAATCGGGCTATCGAAAATTTGAAGATTTTTCTAGGCAGGTGTAACCTGCAGATTGCACAGTAGCTGTGCAGTCATGAACATTTTCCCGAGCCTCTTCACCAGCCTTTCAGCTGATCAGAAAACAGAATGACATACAAGTTCTAATCAATAATGATTTCAGTAGTCTGATACCTTTCATTTCTATTCGTGTTTTTTAAACTTAATTCATAAGTCGGCCATTGGTATCAACTGGTGGAGCTCTCAAGCATAGCAGAGCGCACGCCATTTACCCGCCAATATCCGTCATCAGGGTGGAAAAATCACCGCCGAGAAATCTCTTCTTGGTACAACCAACAACATGTCTAACAGGTCTCAAATTCTTGACGACGTTCTCGCTCAAATCGGTGATACCCCACTGGTGAAGCTGAATAAGATTCCTCAGAGCTTGGGGATCGAAGCTACTATCTGTAAGTGAAACAAGTTGGTTGTGCTGTCGTCATGGTCGAGGTGTGTGGCCAAGCTTTGACTCTTATCCCGATAAAAGCTTTAAGATGAGAAACAGAAAATAAGAGGGTTGATGATCTTTTTTTATTTTCGCGTTTTATTGACATTCTCGTTCTTCTATGTTTATCGATGGATCATCACGGTGGTTGCATAGTTGGTTGTAATGTAATGCTAACTTAATAGTGGCTAAGCTTGAATATTTCAATGCAGGTGGTTCCGTAAAAGATCGAATTGCCAAGCGAATGGTTCTCGAAGCCGAAAAGGAAGGAAAATTGAAGCCTGGCTATACTCTGATTGAGCCTACTTCTGGTAACACTGGTATTGGTCTTGCACTCATGGGGGCCGTTCGAGGCTATCGAACCATCATCACTCTTCCTGAAAAAATGAGTAATGAAAAGGTCAGTGTGCTCAAGGCACTTGGTGCTGAAATTGTGCGAACTCCTACTGAAGCAGCATGGGATTCCCCTGAATCTCATATTGGAGTTGCTAAGAGACTTGAGAAAGAAATCCCCAACTCCATCATTTTGGATCAGTATGGCAATCCTAACAATCCTCTTGCTCACGAATTCGGCACTGGTGAAGAGATCTGGGAGCAAACCCAAGGCAAAATCGACGTTCTTGTCGCTGGTGCTGGTACTGGTGGTACTATTACTGGTACTGCCAAAGCATTGAAAAAGCACAACCCCAACATCAAAGTTGTTGGTGCTGACCCTAAAGGATCTGTTCTTGCTGTTCCTGAGTCTCTGAATGATTCAAATGAAATGTACAAAGTCGAGGGTATTGGTTATGATTTCGTGCCTGATGTACTCGACCGATCTGTCATTGATGAATGGGTTAAGACTGAAGACAGAGAATCGTTTTTGCTTGCTCGAAGATTGATCAGGGAAGAGGGATTGCTTGTCGGAGGCTCTTCTGGTTCTGCCCTTTCGGCTGCTTTGAAGGTTGCCAAGAATCTCAAGAAGGGTGACGTTGTCGTAGCTATCATGCCCGATTCTCTCCGATCTTATCTCACCAAATTCGTGGACGACGACTGGATGAAATACAATTCTTTTGTCGATGACGCTACATTGGCTGAAAACGAACACAAGAAGAAACAGTTCAAAGGTGCCGTCATCTCCGACTTGAACCTGAAGCCTGTGGTCACCATCAAGGAAGATGCATTGGTATCCTCCGCTATTGAGACTTTCCATGACAAAGGTTTCGATCAGTTGCCTGTTGCCAATGCTTCTGGAAAGCTTGTTGGTTTGGTTACTCTCGGAAACGTGCTTGCCTATGTTTCTCGTGGCCGTGCCAGTGTCAAGAGTCCCGTTAAAGATGTCATGCTTGACTTCAGAAAGCTTGGCTCTTTCAATGTCAGTGAGCCCAGCACTAGTGTTGGAACACCCTCTGTCAAAGCCTCTAAGAGGAAGTTTGCTGAAATCACAGTTGACACTCCTTTAAGTGCTTTGAACAGATTCTTTGAGCACAATTCTGCAGCAGTTGTCACTGAAAGAACTGCTGATGGTGTCAAGGCAGTGCATGTTGTCACCAAGGTTGACTTGTTGTCCTACTTGGCTAAGTCAGGAAGCAATTAATTTCCTAGTCTGCCTTTATTATTATGAGCTCTCAACGCTGCTCAACTATCACCTTTGCATTTGATTTCTAAGTCTACCTTATGAAGCTTTTCAACACTAGCGGCCCTATGCATCGGTTCAATTGTTGATAAAAGTATAGATTAATGTGAATATTTAATATCTTGATGTTTTAGATCGATTCTTTTGAGCCTTGAGGTTCTCTTCTGTGACCCGGATATCCCGTCAGCTTAATACTTGAGCTGGGTCAATGAGTCCGTACAAATCTGATCACTCCATTGATAGCTATTTTAATAGATAGCTACAGTAATCAATATTTCTATTTATTGAAAGCCCTTATCACTGGTGACTCTACATACTTCTATCTGTTCTCCTTTATTAAATCATTTGTCACCTCGGGCTTCGTCTTGCTTGAATACCATTAGAGACATGAGTTGTTCGGCACTGATATTAGCTCAATTTTTTCAACTATTCTTTGATCTCAACTTACTCTTCTTTGGTGATTTCAATGCCTTCCTCATCAAAGGTTTTTTTCACTGCTTTGTTAGATGAAATCGTTGGCATGTGTACCGTTGCTACCTACTTTCAGACAATTGCTCTCTGATCTTGCTATCAGTAAGGATCTTGAAATGCGTCATGAGTCCTGGAGATTCTCCGGGCTTCACATAACCTCGCTCAACAAAAAGATCCATGGTTTTGGTCATTTGTTGCAATGCTTTTGGAGATTTTGAAATTTTCTGAACCAGAGGAGTTCGTGCGAGCTGCTGAGCCTGCTCAGGAGTGAAACCAGGGGGGAATTCCTGGCAGACTACTCTGTTACTGCTGAAAAGCTTAGTCTGTCGGCAGAGTAAAGCATTTGATCTGAAAGTTGCTACTTTTAATCCTCGAGGAGCCAATGATCTCAACATGATGGTCGATGATGGGAATGTAAAGTGATATAGATCCAGATCAAGAGAATAATACAGTAGCGTTATGCTATACATTGGAGCCAACATCAGCCAATAAGACTACATAAATATACCAGTTTAAAAGACTTCAATATTATAATACCAAGAATCGTCCACGGTTATATCTCGAGAGGATTTGATTGAATCGGAAGTCGAAAAGAAGTGATCAGCCGAAATCAAGTCACGTGGACTAGCACAGCCGTTGAGAGGTGAAAGGCATAATGTAAGTTGTTATATGTTTATTACGAAACAGGTATTGAGAATATAGTCAAAGGTAGAGGATTAAGTTGGTCATCTTCTCTGTAATAAATTGAAAATCAGGTAACAATCGACAGTGTTTTGAATATGTGGTGCCCTTAGAATCTACATCAACAATGCGCGCGATAATCGGCTATTAAGTACAACTTCTTCCTAACTTCACGAGCATGTATTTGGTTACTCAACTCCTACAAAATGTTCCGATTACGCAGAAATGAGATAAATATATGCCCACAGTTATGCCTAGGCTAACATAGGGCCCGTGATATGGGTTGCAGGTTTCTCGTACATCCTGAGACGATCTGACATATTGCGTATGATTACTAATGTTACTGGGAAGGCTTGATTTACACAAACGGCGAGTTAATTGAAGGTCATCAGGTTAAATACGAAGAGATAGAGGAGTCTTGCCAGCTTTTTCTTTGAAAAATGCAGAGAAAACCCGCAAGAAAATATTAATCGGGAGTTGTTTTTGAAAAAATTGCTTCTAAAGTGCTTTCCAGATCTCATGCAGTGTTCTGAAACACTATATCAGCTAAAGACTCCTCGTCTATATTGCTCTCTCAGTTTTAATATTGTTGCTTTCTCATCGGCTCCAAGATAATTGATCTGCTCATCTGTAAGCTCTAGTACCTGCTTGATCAATGCAGCTTGCTGAGGATCAACTCCAGCCAATGGGTCTGCTTGAGGTGGAGGAGGAGGAGGGGGCGGCGAGGCCTCATATGCTCTGGAATTACCCCGATTATTATAATCAGGCATGCTGTTATAATTATTTTGTATAGCCGGAGCTGAGGCCTGTACTGGTGCTGCAGCCGGTGTGACGGCCGTAGCACCACTGGAAGCAGCTTCAGTCACTACCCGTGCATCCACTAATCCCATGAGAAGCATGGCCTGAACAACTGAATAAGTGACCTCCATATTTTTCTTGAAATAATCATGCCCAGCGTTGGCATCTTGAGAAACCAGCATTTTGAGGGTGTTTATGAGTTCCAATAGCCTCGGTGGTGGTAAATGAGCCAACGTCCGTGATATGTTATCATTTACAATAATATTGGGTGGAACCTCTTCTTTTGGACCTTTTGGTTCAGGTATACTCGAAGTAGCATGTTCCTGTTGATGTCCATAACCCCGTCGGTTCTGATGATCGCGCGACGAGTTGTGCTGGACTCCATTACGTCTATCATCATCTCGATCTCTGTTACCTCCACCGCCAGTTCCACCACTATAATCGGCCTTCAGTCGCCTTCCTCTCAATGGCATATTATTAAAGTGCTGCACTGCTCTCTTCGCAGTCTCTATATCACGGTATTCAATGAACCCAAATCCTCTGGACTTTTTGGTTTCTGGATTGTATACTAGCTTGAAGCTCATAACGGGACCCACAGTGGCTACCAGCTCCTCTATCTCCGAGGTTGCCATATCGAAAGGAATGTCTCCTAGAAACACCGTTCTGCTTGGAGGATGCGACGACATTTCTACTGTAAAAGCTGGTTGAATTTTCAAAGCCAGGCTTGAAGAATGTTGACGACGATGATTGTTTATGTAAGCATGTGATCTACCAGAATTGGAATTGATGCATGAAACAAAGATGGGTTAAAAATGGTATCAAACGTTTAAAAAGCTAGCACTAAAGGAAGGCGTGAAAAAAATACTTTATATCATTTATATCATGATCTACTTCAATTGTGTCGAGGCTGCGATAGACCAGAAATCATAAAGGAATTGATGCTGCTCCCCACACCAAGCAGAGTACCCTGTTATATGACCTAGTCAGATCTAATTGTTTTCATGCCAATTCCTCCTTTACCGTTGCTCAGCATCTTGACTTCTTCTCTGATCTTTCATTGTTTGGAACCGAGGCATGCCCGGCGTCGATTCGCATATTTCTCCGCACGGGTATCAGCCTTACCCTCATAATTACGACTCTCGGCATTGATACTCTCCATTTCTGGGTAGAAATTGATCCGGGATAATAGACTGTTCATTGTCTCATAGTATCTACTGGATCTGTTTACTTTCTCTTGCTCTGTTGAGTCAAAAAGCTTATCTGGTGGTATCGCGATGAGCTATTCCGACCCCCCTATAGTCACATCTAGCAAACTCAATGGCTCATTTAAAGGTACAAATCAGCTGGAGGGATCTGTTGAGCAATTTCTAGGCTTGAAATATGCGTCCATCAGCCAGCGATGGGAGCTGCCTGTGTTGGTAGAGGATTACAAGGCAGAATGCTTAGATTTGTCAAAACAAGGCCCGATATGTCCACAGGATATACCCTACAGAGACTCTCTTATAGGGATTCCGGAAGAGAAGGTGGTTGGTTTCAGCTTGGACTATGATGAGCTCAACTGCTTGACTCTTGTTATCACGCGCCCGAGAATGTCAGAGCCTGAACTGAAAAAGCTGCCTGTGATCTGCTGGATTCATGGAGGTGGAAATATGGCAGGTACCCCTTATAGAAAGGTATGCGACTTTTCAAATCTGGTTCGTTATGCTGCAAAAAAGGGTCTCCCATTTATTGGTGTGGGTATACAATATAGAGTGGGGATGCTAGGATTTCTACCGTTTAATGGAGTCGGCAATTATGCACTACATGACCAAAAAGTGGCATTGGAATGGGTATCTCGTAATATTGGGGAATTTGGTGGAGACCCTCATAGAATCACCCTAATGGGCCAGTCGTCTGGTAGCTGGTGTGTTCTGACTCAAGCAATCTTCAATGGTCATAATCATTTGGGTTATTTTCAAAAAATTGCAGCCTTTTCTGGCTCTACATCTTCAATTCCCCTTGTGAGCTTACAAGACTACGAGAGAAGAGTTCATCAGATTGCTGATGGCTGTGGAACTTCTATACAAGAATTACGAACTGTTCCATGGGAAACCTTAGTGAAAGTCAGCCAGCACGATCTAGGAATGACTGTAGCATTTCCAGTCGACGATGGTACATTCTTACCTGGGCATCTGTATGGCACAACCCCCAAAGGTTTGGATGCTGTTTGCATCAGTGATTGCAAAGAAGATGCATATTTTTGGATAGAATTCATGCAAGATCCGAAGATTATACAGGAGGTAATTCTCGGGTCTCCTGGAGGCGAACTTATTGCTAAGAGTTATAAAATTGATGGCTTGAGTTGCATACCAATTGCGGACCTACTCACTGACTGCATCTTTTGCGCCGCCAATGAGCGAATGGATATGAACCTACGGAAGTCGGATGCAACATCGGTTTACAGACTATTTTTTGATATGACGAATCCTCACAATAATTCTTTTGGAAACAATCATATGGTAGATGTGATTTGTCTATTCGATAGTTATGACTGCGAAAACTGCGAAGCTCAAAGGAGGGTTGAAGAGTTCCAGAAGCAAATGCTCGAGTTTTCGTATGGGCTCCCCCCTTGGGATAAGAACAAAGTCATGTTGTTCGATGACTCAGGTTCCAGGGAGATTGGTTTTGAAGATAGAAAGACCTATCGTCGGCTTCATTTGTTTGATGTAATCGATGGCTTTGATAAGATTCACTCACGGCTATTCCACAAACTAACGTTCACAGGCTGGTAACACTGCTATTATCAACTATCAACTGTTTGATTATGATTCCTGGCATGTAGATAATTCAAATATAACCCGTATCAACACATGACTAAGACACCCACATCAAATCAGTCTAATTTATCGTATATTCATGAACATTTTGTTTACATTATTACATCAGATGACAAGCTTGCGCGACTTGACCTGGTCTCTTAGAGCAATAAGTGCTTCTCGTTGGTCTTCTGGCAAAGCATTAAGCTGTTCGTCACTCAGTAGCATGACTTGTTTGATCAACGCTGCCTGCTCAGGATCCACGGCTATCGCTTCAATGTCATCTGAAGCTGGTGCGGTAGTATCAGAACTAGTCTGATTATTGTTGGTGGGCACTGTTGCAGGTGGTATTTTGGTGGAGCTCTCTGAGGCTACGATGTCACTAGAATACATGCCCTCAATAATACCAGATATACCGGAAGCGTCGACCAGCCCGAGAGCTAAAAGACATTGGACTATCGCATAGCCGAGTTGAGGAGCCTGCTTAAGCAATTTTTCAGTCAAGTCGTTGTTCCCAGAGAGATGCTGGAAATCACTCAAGATTTCTCGAATCTTTGCCTTGTCATAAGAATTGATGATCTTGGAGATCTCTTCAGCTGCGGAAGCACCCTTGACAAGAGGCTTTCCTGGAGGGAGATTCAAACTTTTGGATGCATTTCTTGATCTATTACCCTTGGCTCCTCCACTTCCATTGCTACCGGTATTGCTGCTGCTGCTGCTACTGCTACTTGAAGGTTTATCAGAGCTCAAAGGAATTCCTTCATGTGTGTAGTCAACACGCAAGGAGCGACCGCCAATTTGGTATCCATTGAGATTTCGGACTGCAGAGGCAGCAGTCTCAGAATCATGATACTCCACGAACCCAAAGCCTTTGGATTTGCCAGTGTTTTTCTCGAACACAAGGCGGAAATTTGCAACCGGACCAACGGACCTGAATATATCAAGTATCTGTTCTTCGGTGTAGTCATAAGGTATTGATCCCACGTAAACAACTTTTCCAGGTCCCATGATGTATTTTAATGAGTTGAAGGGAATTGGTAGATGGTTTCAGATGAGAATAAAGGAAACAGGGAAAGCGCACAGGGCAGGATTAGTCTATCGGTATGATCCAATGACTAGTACAATATTTTAAAGGGGAAAATCTCAGGCAAGCTAGTTATCAATGAAGGTTAATTTTATCCTGTGATGTTCATCAAGCTGACATCAGAAGACTACGGTCTGAGCGCGGACTCCCTGTCTGTGGAGGTCTATCGTGATGTCAAAAATGTCGAGGTGGGAAGGGTATGCATAAGACACTGTAGGAGGCCTTAAAAAAGTCTGTTCCCGCATTTTAAAGGCCGACATGAATTAGTTGAATATTGTAGCTGGTAAAAATTAGAGAAAATGATGAGTAGAGATCTCTCGGTTTTAAAAGCTTCCCGGCCTGTGCTTTGTGTTTTTCTTGCCAATTCAGTAAGATTCAGCGATCAAGCTGAACTGATCAAGGTCTTACCACAAGATCAAAAGAGTCGAATTATTTCGAAGAAAAATGTTGCGGATCAGGAGATTTTACTCGTATCTCAGTTTCTTCAACGATATGTCGGGTCACTTGTGTCTGACGTTGACTGGAAAGAAGTCTGTATTGAAAGAACTCAAAAGCAAAAGCCATATTTTACCAATACCGAATTGAGAGATGTTCAGTACAGTGTTTCTCATGCTAAAGGTATAGTTGGAATGGTGTATAAAGATGGCGCTGAGCCCGTAGGTCTAGATATGGTGAATGTCTCGATCTACAAGTCATGGAGTCAAGAACAACTTGCAGTTATGGAATCAGCTTTTCACAAAGACAACTGGGCGGAGATCAAGGGATCATCTGGGGTAATTTCTCTGCGAGATCTTTTAATGTTCTGGACTCTTCAGGAGGCTTACTATAAATTATTAGGAGTCGGGGTGCCAGCGATGGACGCTCTCGGCTCAAGCCGGCATGGGCCCTGGATTGATTTGCCATTAGAAATCAACACAAATCCAGAGATGAGCCAAGCTACAAATAGTGGAGGATATCATCAAGTTAAGCAGGTGTTGCTGAAAGCTGATGGCCAGTCTTACTTTGGCACAGTTGTGAGTAAAGATGACATCATTATCGGAATTGTATGTGTGAGACCCTTTTTCTGGAAAATCGAGCAAATTTATCAAGATGATCGATGATTCTGAAATCGTTTAGCTTGCTCTTTTACTAGTTGCTGTTTCTTGGTTGCTCTCAATAGAGATCAGTAAATAATACGGGTTTAAGTGCATCGCCAATTCCCCCACACGTAGACTACTGTAAACCCTTCAACAACATGAGAAACATTTGATAGATTGTTTATTCTATGGGAACTGTCTAACCAGTTGTTTGGTTAAATTTGGCCTTCTTCTCCAAGTTTTGATGCTGACTGCCATCTTAGATGATCCTTTGTTAATGAGACCTCGGGCTTTCCTTCCATCATACACCTTATGGCAACCAATGCAGCGGATTCCGCTAAATCCAAAACACTCTCTCATATCTATGCAGGGTTCATTTCAGGATTGACCTCTTCTGCTCTCCTTCAACCCTTGGATCTTCTCAAAACTCGGGTCCAGCAGAATAAATCGTCGACTCTCCGATCTTCGCTAGGAGAACTACAGTCCATCGCCGATGCCTGGAAGGGAACATTACCATCGATGCTCCGTACGAGCGTCGGAGGAGCTTTGTATTTTGCTTCTCTAAATTCTATTCGATCTCATCTTGCATCGTGGCAAACTGCTTCGTCCGGTTCAAATGCATCGTCAAGCCTTCCGAAGCTGAGTGTCTGGTTGAACCTATCAGCAGGTGCATTTGCTCGAGCTTCTGTCGGATTCGTCACCATGCCAATCACAGTGGTTAAAGTACGGATTGAATCTTCCAAATATTCTGCTTATAATCTTTTAGGAACTGTGAAAAGCATCTATCAAGAGGCTTCGATTGCTGGGTTTTTCAAAGGGTACGGAGTGACTGCAGCAAGAGATGCCCCATATGCGGGGCTATACGTTTTGTTTTACGAGAAAAACAAAGAGATTCTCAATAATTTCATGCTGTTAGGAAATGACCGCTCGGTCAGTTCTGCTGCCATCAATTCTGGCAGTGCTGTGATTGCTGCTACTCTTGCTACTACTAGTACTGGACCATTTGATACCATCAAAACACGAATGCAACTTGATCCCATTAAATACTCCTCTTTTACGAAAACCTTCCGTTCAATATATAATGAAGGAGGAATTTCTAGTTTTTTCGACGGTCTTTCTCTTCGGCTTGCCCGAAAAGCTCTGAGCAGCGGAATTGGCTGGATGATCTACGAGGAGCTACTTAACAGATCGTCAAAGGCCCGCATAGCCCGAGGACTTGAAAAGCCATTGTAAGCATATTGTCATGTCAAATAAATAGTTATAAACTTCTCTCAAGTCAGCTGGTATCTGAAGTTCTCGGTAGTTGAGTTCGAACGTTGTACTAACACTGCTGTTGCTCTCAATAATGACAAGAGTCTCGCTGGTACTCGTGATTCCTGGAGATATCAACACCGTAATGCCCAGCACTTATAATACAATCATTGCAAAAGACTTTGTGAGTCAATGAAATCCAGAGCTGACTGGGTCAGACAAAGAGGTGCATTGAGCTTTTGCAGCCCAGGAACTCCAAGAAGTGAGCATGCTGCTAGCCCAAGGTAGCTATGTAGAGGATCTGGCGGAGCACCTTTGCTCTTGACAAAGCCTCCCATTAAATCATGCTGACACTTTTCTAGAAGAAATAGTCGCTCATTATCGACATTACTGCATTCGTGAAGTCTGCCGAATATTTCAAGACTGGCCCCCGTCCAGAATGAATAGCATGTATCAGCAGGCTTATTGACTCGTCCGTTTCTTCCCCCGTTTTCATCCTTGCTCCAGATCTCTGGATCTTCATTATTGTCAATCTGACGTCGGACCAGCCAGCTGATCATTTTCTCACTGGATGGAAGCTTGTCAACCAGTGACAGAGCTGCAATTCCACAATAAGACAGCCCCCCATGCGACTCTGAATGTGGGGTATCACTTAGCCCTCCATCATAGCATATGGAATTTTCAATACTATTCACGACTCCAGCTACATTGAAACTAGGCGCAATGCGGTTGCCAGTTAAGAGCCGGTTAATAGCACAAGCTAGATAGACCTGTCTAGTATCGCACTCTCCAAACGGGCCAAGAGCTTTATGATAACAAGCGGAAAACTCTCCTGTCTCTTTCTGGCAGTTTTTTACAAATGCTAGTATTTTGGACCGGTCAATCCGTGAAAAAATGTCAGAAGCCCGAAGCATCGCTAATATGCACAAGCAGAAGTAAGTAGCAGCTAGATTGGGGGCATCATAAAGAGAATCTATCTCCAAATTATGCGTCATAGACCCTCTGAAGCCACCACCGTTCGCTACCAGATGCAAATATGTCCAATTGATGATGTTCTCACGCTCTTGTTGCTCGATGCTGGATAGCTCACCAAGAAGATCCAATCCTCCAAGGCAAAAATACACCAATGAAACATGAGAAGAGTCGTACGGTATGAATGCTTGCGGTAAAAGCGTCAAGCATCGCCGGAAAAAAGCTTTGTGCTTTTTTGTTGTTAATCGACGGCCCTCCTCAATAGTCGACATAGGAAGATGTAGGACATCAAGTACGAGACTAAGAGTGAGAAAATACACAACAGCGAAATTTGACCACGACTGCCAACAAACATCGTGCGATAAGCTAAAGAAAACTACTACGCTAGTAATGAGAATAGTATATATATAGATAAGAAATTTCAGCTCAATGGCAAGCCATGGATCTGCCAGACTTGTCCTCACCCCATACATAGTGGCCGGCAAAAGCTCCCACCACTACTGCAATCATGGCCCAACCCTAAAGATTAGATATGGTTTAAAAGAAGAATCCAAGAGATACGTACATTATAGGTCATGAAAACAAGCCTGCAAATCAGTTAGCAGAGTTCGTGCGTACATATACACCATTGTAATGGCAAGGGTTCACCACAGTTGGCAAATGGAGCCAAGGCAAGAGCAGACACTTGCGGGGAAAACTTACATGAGCATAAATGAATAGCCCACTTGGGCAGCATAAACCGCCGACTTTTGCATTTTCGTATATCGAGAAGCTGAAGAGTTAGCAGTCGAACCTTCCAATAGTAGATTATGCTCATCGCCTGCTGATGGTCAGTTAGTACGGCCCTGTCAGATCCCCTAGTTCGGTTTATCCTACCTCACCTGCATCGATCAAACGGGAAGCTCGTCGAAGATACTCATAGCCGGCTCCCAGAGCAGCTATGGCTAGCAAAGTCAATACCAGATCTGTGGTCGTTCGAACATGCCACCATCGAAACACAACGCACATATCAGTCGGGTCCCAGGTGAAGACCATGTTCATTTTGCACATGTTCATGGAACTACCTATATCACCATGTGTGGAATGATCCATATTAGCATGCATAGAATGATCCATTGTGGACTTCGCTTTTGTTCTCGACGTTTACAGTGTAAGAAAGAAAGATTGATGTCGTCGTACCGATAATTTGTGGGGCTGCTAAATCGGGTTAACTAAACTTGTATCATGTTGTATGGGACTGATTTAAAGATCATATGATTAGCGAATATGATCTGAACCAAATTTGTAAATACTTAGTTTGGTTTCAAGGAAATAATATGTTAATTTGCAATGGAAATTAAATAAATATTGGTAAAAATTGATGTAGGATAGTTTTGAACGGTGACTCGGAAGATACTCAACCTATGAGAGTAACAGTGTTGGCTATTTGACGACTGACATTCCGGAGGGGCTGGTGATAATTATCTCAATAAGAGCACCGTTGAAAGAGCTACTTTCAATTAAAATTGATTTATTGAAAATCAGTTCACCGAATGCTATAGGACCTTGGAGCCTGAGCTGATGCCCGAGAGCAATTGATTGGGATTTGGCCGCTAGATCACAGGCAAAAGTACGGTCATTCCACAAAACCATTAACCACAAATTTCACTTAAGCTAATGAACCCATTAGGCAGCGATTTTGTACCAAACTCGGTTCACAAGAGGAACTTACGATCCATTTTTGTGCTCTGTTTACTGATTCTGTACACATCAGATCATTAAGGGGGGCACCGAGGCTTTTAACCCAAGCGGTTTAAGAAGCTTCTCACGTGTTTTTCCACGACATCGAGCCACGCAGAAAGTCTGTCACTGCCTACTTTGTGGAACATATAGCCCAAGGGATCTCTGGGTGAAACTGCTCGGCACAAGGATTGGTTTTTGTTATTCTGGCTGGAAAATGACTTCTGAAGCAGATTACGATTTCATTATCGTTGGTGCTGGTATTGTTGGACCTGCTCTCGCTGTAGGCCTTGTAGATCAAGGATGGAGAGTACTGGTGGTAGAGCGGGACATGTCTGAGCCAGATCGAATTGTCGGAGAACTTCTTCAACCTGGCGGCGTCGATGCTCTTCATAAGCTGGGAATGGAGCAAGCCCTTGAAGGAATAGATGCTGTCACTATCAAGGGTTATGAGGTTATTTACCAAGGTAAGCCTGTCGAGGTACCTTACACTCAGAGTCGAACTGGTCGAGGTTTTCATCATGGACGATTCGTGATGAACCTGCGAAAAATCGCAAAAGAAAAAGGTGTGAAATTTCTCGAGGCTACAGTTAACAGTGTTGTACAAGAGGAGGTTCCAGAGGATCCCGAATCAAAGCAAAAGACTCCAGTTTTAGGACAAGTCTTCGGGGTTAATGCCACGGAGAAGAAGACCGGTAAAAAAATGGAAATCCTAGCTCCTGTGACTATCATTGCTGATGGAATCACTTCAAAGTTTAGAAAATCATTTACCACTGAGGTACCAGTAGTCAGGAGTCATTTTGTCGGTATGATCTTGAAGGGAATCCAGGATGATCTGCCCGCTCCCCAGCATGGCCATGTCATTATTGGAACAGATCACCAGCCGATTCTCATGTATCAAATCGACTCAAATGAAACGAGAATTTTATGTGATGTTCAGGGACCACTGCCTTCTATTTCAAATGGTGAAATGAAAGAATGGCTAGAGGCTAAAGTGCGAACTCATCTTCCTAAGGCCGCTCAAAAGGCCTTTGACGAAGCCGTGGAGAACCAGAAATATAGAGTTATGCCTTCGCAGTTTTTGCCGGCTACAATCAACAAAACAAGGGGTCTTATAATGATTGGTGATGCCATGAATATGAGACATCCTTTGACGGGAGGAGGAATGACGGTATCTTTCAAGGACGCAGTTCTGTTGTCGTCTTTACTCAACAAAACTGATGTCACTTCAGCTTTTGATAGCTATGCAGTTCAAAAGCAACTCAAGCAGTTCTATATACAGAGACGAAAGGAGGGCACTGCAGTGATCAACATTCTTGCCATGGCTCTGTATAGTCTTTTCGCAGCCAATGATTCCAATTTGCAGATCTTGCAGCGAGGATGCTTTGGATATTTTCAGAGAGGAGGAAGATCTGTGGCTGAACCCGTTGAACTTCTTTCTGGGGTGGATCCTAGCATTGGACGGTTGTTTTTTCACTTTTTTTACGTTGCATTTTACAGTGTCTATCTGAATTTTTACGATAAGGGACTTGCGGGATTTCCACTGGCTCTTTTGCAGGTTTTTACTGTGATTTTCAAGGCTGCGTGGGTTTTTCTTCCTTTGATGTATCGAGAGACTCGATGGTGGTGATATTGTATTAGAAATAATAGTTATTTGTTAATAGTTCAAAGAGTTGATGTTATGATAAGTGATTAAAATGAGAGGGCAATTAGAGCAGAGATGCAAGAGCCGATAAAGCACATAACTTAATTTCTGGGTAGATCTCTGTAAAAATGCGCTCTGTGATCGACAGTTTCAGTGTTTCCTTCTCATGTTGTGTAATTACATGGAGATTAAAGTGAATTTTGACTACCAGTGCGCAGGTAAAGTCTTAAACAATAACTACAGTTGAAACCCATATTTCTTTTGAATAAATTACTTTTCATTAGTACCCAACATCCACCAGTACCTCTCAATTTGAGTGTCAATTGTGTGTTAAGTCATCTTATCATGTACAAGCTATACTTTCTATTTACAAATGCTCACTAAGGGGCTCATATACCGATAAAAGATACTCAAATGCCTTTCTCCTTCTCAGCTAGTTTTCTAAGACGCTCTCGCTCGACATCTAGCTCCGAATTGATTTTCTCATCTTGCATTTTCTGGAAAACTTGCTTGGCTACGCCCTCATCGAATCGTCTCATGGCCGTCTGACCCTTGAAGAAGGCAGGGTTGTTGCGATGCTCTTCCATCTCCTTCTGCATATATTTCTCAAACTCCACTCTCATTTGCTTTTCTTTCTCATATTTGGCTCTCAGCTCCGGTGAAAGAGACTATTGTTAGTGTCGTGTCATGGCTGGCTAATTCCTGACTTCAGCTACTTACGTTTATAAACTGCTCATCACTGGGCGTGAGGAATTTCAAACCGAGAGCTCCTAATCCGACAATGGAACTGGCACTAACAATAGTGTATATCCAAGCTCTCAAAGGGGGCATATTATTATTCTATGATATTTTAATCGGGCTTGAACAACAGGAAGTTCTCTGATTATTATGCGGCTGAATTAAGCAGCATCTAATTGGTTCTAAATAGAGCACGGAGCAGCGATTATGCCAAACAATTCACATATTGATTTCACCTAAAGTATACGAATATAAAAATTTGTTTCAAATGAGATAACAGGATCTTACAACTTGATGATAGATGCGCCTTTTGTGACGAGCTTGGGGTAAAGTAGGGTGGTCAAGAAATCGTCATAATGCTGATCGGTGATCTCAGGGAGAAGATATCGGGCAGCCTCGTCAAATGAGTTGTTCTTTGGTGTGGAAGGAGAAGCTTTGATTTGAGCCAATTGCTCCGACAATATCTTCTTGATGTATTCTGGGGTGACAGTTCGACCTTCTTTGGTCTTAACTCCATGCTTTACCCACTGGTTCAGTTGAGATCGTGATACCTCGGCAGTAGCAGCATCCTCCATGAGGAAGTTAAGAGGGACGCATCCCACACCCCGAAGCCACGCCTCCATGTAGCCGAGACCAATATCGAGATTCTTTCGAATACCAGCTTCGCTGATCTTTCCTCCAGGAATGTAAGGGTTGAGCAGTTCTCGAGCAGTTACATGCACATCTTCTCGTCGCTTGAAGATCTGATTAGGAGTGGGCATATGCTTATCAAACACTTCCAATGCTATACTAGCAAGCTGAGGGTGTGCAACCCATGTACCGTCATGGCCGGCTGAGACCTCACGGAGCTTGTCCTCATAGACTCCAGCCATAGCCTTCTTGTTGGCAGCTTCGTCGTTTTTGATAGGAATTTGAGCAGCCATGCCACCCATGGCATGGACTCCACGAGAGTGACAGGTCTTAATAAGTAGCCGAACATAAGCTGCCATAAAGGGAACCTTCATGGTGACATCATTACGCTCAGGAAGAATGAAATCAGGATGGGCTCTCAGTTTTTTGATGTATGAGAAAATGTAATCCCATCTTCCGCAGTTGAGACCAGCTGAGTGCTCACGAAGCTCATAAATGATCTCGTCCATCTCAAACACTGCAAGGATAGTTTCAATAAGAACAGTAGCTCGGATAGTGCCACGGGGAATTCCAATCCAATCCTGAGCAAGTCTGAAAACATCGTTCCACAATCGAGCTTCCTTGTGAGATTCCATCTTAGGCAAGTAGAAATAAGGGCCAAATCCCTGAGCAATGGCCTCTTTGGCATTGTGATAGAAATAAAATCCAAAGTCAAAAAGACCGCCAGACACAGGTTCACCATCTACAGTGAAATGAACTTCATCCAAGTGCCATCCACGAGGCCGTACCAATAGGGTGGGATAGTCATTGCTCTTATTCATCTTGGATCGGTCCTTGTTGAGCTTGTACTCCTTGTTTCCTGACTTGAGAGAAATGTCTCGTCGAACAGCATCATACAAATTGACCTGACCATCAACCATATTGAACCAGGTAGGAGCAGAAGAGTCTTCAAAATCACTCATGTAGGTATAAACATTGGCATTGAGGGCATTGATTACCATTTTTCGGTCAGTAGGACCGGTGATCTCCACTCGGCGGTCTTCAAGACCAGGGCCAGGGCGGGGTCCCTGCCATGTAGGATCGTTTCTCACATGTGCAGTCTCAGGAAGGAAATCAGGCAGTTCGCCAGCATCTATTCGAGCTTGTCGAACTTTTCGGGCTTCGAGAAGTTCCTTTCGTCGGCCGTTGAACGCTCGATGCAATGCAGCGACAAAGGCAACAGCATCTTTGGTGAAGATCTTTTCAGCATGTGAAGGTATTTGGACGTACTCAACTCCAGAAACAAGAGCTTGAATTTTAGCAGGCATTATGGAATTCAGGCTTGCTTCTTTATAGTGTTTGGGAAAAGAAGATGATCAAAGTCTGGGGTATGGCTGGGCTTTATATATTACCGGCGACTCATCTGGGCCAGCGCAAACTGTGGAGTAACCGAGGAGTTAACGAGAATAATGCGGGCTAAGCCGATATATCACCACCGAGCGACAAAGCAGACTAGAAATGCTCCACAAGAATAATTGAATAAATCAAACAAAAGAAGATGTTCAATAACATGTAGGAGCAATTAAACTGATATCCTGGAGCTTTGATATTTTTCAATTCGGCGGTTTTCATCCGTTGAACCGTGGGCCTCAACATGGTCAACCTTCCGACAGTCACGGGACTTTGCACCCCGATCCGGGGCCGATATCTACTCGGGTCCTTTTTAAATATGGCTAATCACTCACAGCCGAGTTGGGTCTTATCCTCGGCACCAAGGTAAAAGTGAAGAGCCATCATCGAATCAAAAAGGTATTATATGGGCAATCGTGACGATACTTATAACTTTTTGTCCCCATCGTCTGAGAATTCGCCAAGCATCGCTGTAGATGGAATTACTGATCATGTCAAATAAAGAGGAGTAGCTGCGCTCAGATATTAGTAGCGCATCACTCTGTCGTGAACCAAGTAAGCTGATAGACGATGACGCGGCGAATTAGGGTCGTCCGTAACATTATTTTCTCAAGCCAGACCAACAAAGCTTAAATAGAATGTACAACTATTAATATCAGTTCATAGTTTCGTAAGCGGCACTGGGCATGCCGTTCGCCTGTTCATCTATATATCTTCACCTTACATAAATGGCATCATTAGTCAGTATAACAAAATAGGCAATATTAGTAACACTTATTGGGACAGACCGTTGCTTTCTACTTGTATCAACAAACTAAGGGACTTTAGTGAAGGTAGCTTGGTTGGTGGCACTTGAAGCATTCGCTGAACACGACGGCATTCTTGTTTGGCTTTGGGATTGACTGGATATATTTATTGATTTATATTGGGAATATTCAAAATGATTCATTCGGCTATGATCGTTAATAACTCAGGCCTACCACGGCTGATGAAGTTCTATACACCTGTCGACCTCCAGACTCAGTCGCTACTTCTCAAGCAGGTTCATAGCATTCTTGCAGAGAGAGATTCGAATCAATGCTCATTTGTTACACCTCCCCCGCTTCTTCTGGATGGAATCGAGGATGAAGTTATCCGTGTCATTTATCGACACTATGCTACACTGTACTTTGTATTTATCGTGGATGACCAGGAAAGTGAACTTGGAATTCTGGATTTAATCCAAGTGTTTGTGGAATCATTGGATCGATGCTTTGAGAGTGTTTGTGAACTTGACCTTGTTTTTGGCTGGCAGGTTCTACAGACTGTTCTTGGAGAAATCGTCCAAGGTGGAATGGTCGTGGAGACTAATATCAACAAAATCGTGGCAGCTGTTGATGAAGCCAACAATGGGCATACGTCTTCGAACAATTTTTCTGATGCCAGCGGTGCGTTGGGCAATGCTGCTGCGCGAGTCTTTGGTAATGCTAGTAATGCCTTTCAGACAATTACACGAGATGGCATATGGCCAGGACGTTAAACAAAATTTTGCCTTTCTGTTAGGACCTTTTTCAAGCTGCTAGGCTTTTTTTCTACCATGAGGATATGAATGCGGTAATTTTTACCTGATGTATTTAGCAACCCCTTGGCTGCTCGGACCTAAATTCCTCGGTACATCTAGAGACCCTGATCAACGTTGCAACCATTTGTGCATCAAAATGGCTAAGTCAGATCATTGTTATCCAGTGCATATTTTAACTATTCTACCTGGTGCACTGCACGTAGATCATGCAAGCGCAGCTGGCCTTTTAGAAAGCAATTTTTCGAACCTGTCAGTACTGCCTATTACACAGAAAATTTCAAAATTTGCTTGTGCTTTGCTCTCAAATTTATTTGGGATTTGCTCACATCCAATCTTATTTTTTTGCATCACTGGCTCAAAAGTCTAGTCCAATTTTTTGGACGGCTCGCTGCATGCAGCATTTATATGACTGGCAGGATTAGTGCAACATTGTACAACCGGTGACTCTCTTACTTAGCCTTATTTAAAGTTTCCGCATATACTAGCTGCACCTACCGCGTGCCTGGATTTAGAGTGTGTTCTGAAGATACATATTATTCGCACGGCCATATGGACAGTGATAAGTGAATGTTCCTTTGTCACTCGGCCAGATAGGTACCTTGACATTACTTATTGCGACTGTTGGTATCAGCAGACAGTTAAAGAAGTAGTTTAAATGAAGTATCGTCTTCAGCAACTTTTTCCCAAAATTTCTTCTGTTTGGATTGACCTAGCTTGCTGCACCCGAAAACTAACCCTAACTCCCCCCTGCCTAGTTTTCGGGCTCTCAGCCTGCCATTTTTTTTTCTCTTTTTCTTTTCACCTAATATTCACGATATTGATGTTAATTGGCGGCTCAGACCTGCTTCTCTGAGCCTGCTACCAATTTGTGTTTCATCTCTGTAGGCTGGTGCAATCAGGGGAGGAGGCAGGCAGGCACACCCAACAAAAAGCAAAGAGATGTCCGATTTCCCCTATGGGTCAGTGAGTGTCAGCCGCCAAAGAAAATGAATTAAATGACCAGGAACATGAAAATTTGAGAGTAAACTCTGTTTTTCTCTGCATCGCTGATAGCTTGTCATCAAGTTGTTGTGCCCTGTATGACTGTAAATGGTTTGGCTGACCAGCCTTTTTTTTGTTCCGTCACCTCTGCGATCTTTGTTGGATCTTCAGGGTCCAATTGAAGAGATCGAGCCCCTGACATTTTGGTGGAACGAACTGAATAGTTACACAATAGGTTTGAACCACAAGCTAGGGGTTAACACAAAGTTGTGCCAAGGGACAATGAAAAGTGTGAAAAAAGCCAGCTACTCAGTCAGGCAACCAGCGGGTCCAACGGCTGGGTGGATCCAACGAATCACCACTAGCTTTAGTTCACCAAGTTGACTTCTCTCTCCGCTTCCGCATACTTGGTACTGATGGCAAGAGTGCCGTGATGCCAGATGTTTAGCCACAAATTATATCTGGTTAATCCCAGACGCACTTTGCCGGCACGAAATATATAGGCTTGCGGTCCCGAAAGTAGGTCAACTTGCTTTTTTTTTGGCTTGCAGGTCTCTGATAGACACACATCACCCCCGTGTTTGCAAAACACATCAAGATTTGGATTCTGCTTAAAACAATTATGTAACGCATGCATTTGGCATTTTTGGACTTTAATATATGAAGAGGTCATTAGCCTCCCCTTTTTTCTTTGTATCATTGAGATCCTAGGAAAGCCATTAAGCATTTGTTGCTGCTAGCGAATAATCTACATTACCGTTTGAAAAGCAATTGAAGAGTGTGAAATTACCGGTAAAGGTAAGATTTGCATCAGAACTGGCAATATCAGGTTTGCTTTTGAATAGCAGTGAGGTTTCGCACGAAACCGCCTGGCTTAACTACTAAGAAGGCTCTACCAGGTACTGTAGAAGAATAGTCATAAAACTGGTACCTGCTTTGAATTAAATTTGTTCACTTGACTTGCTGCTATCTGTTTGTGCTACTTTCTAAAGCATCAAGAAAACCTCTGACTTCCACTTTAACTGTTCTCATCTTATTTTTACTTCGCTTTTCCCTGGAGATCATGGCGGACGTAGCTTGGATTGCTGCGATTGTCGTTCCAGTAGCGTTTTTTCTACTCGGAGCCGTTATTGTGTTTTCAGTTTACTGGGCAAGATCGCACAGACGTAAGCATTCAATTCCTATCAGTAAAGATGAAGCCATGATTGGTGAACACAGCGGAAACACTGAGAAGGCTGGCCATGGCCCATACAAGTCATCTACGGTGATCAAGTCTGTACCTTACAAATGTAACAAAAATGATCTGGAGCCATCAACCGTCAAGATGCATTCAGGTCGATCAAACAAAGACTCAAAGAATGTTCATGGTTACCATCACAGTCATCATGATCGATCTGGCTCTAAATCTTCAAACTATCAGAGACATCACAATACCCAGTCAGTGGATTCTAACAAATCATATCTTTCTAAACCTGTAAGAGATTCTAAAAGTACCCCGTCTACTACTACAGGACAAGAGCTAAAATGGTACAATCCATTGAGATTGTTCAAATCTGAAGACGATGAGGAGTCACTGAGATACTCGGGCATGGAGACTTCTTCCACCCGGTCTTATGATTCTAGAAGTACAAAACAGCAAGAGTACCTCTCTAAGAAGCAGCAGAAAATGATCAACGCTACTAGTACACCGCAGAACAATCCCTACATGCCATCAGGTGTTTCAAAGACTCAAAACACCAGAAAACCCAACCATTTTACTATCCCGATTGTTCAACAGCCTCAGTCTGCTGCAGGAAGTTCTGATTCGACAGTCTCGAGATCTGCTTCTCTTAAGGTCGCGTCTCCACTAGCTAGTGAAACTCCCATGACTACTATAGAAGATGACTATATTCCTCGTCTGTCAGTCCAGTTCAACCGAAACTCATCGCTTTTACAGCAAATGAACCTAGCTTTCGATAACGACTCTATTCCTTCAATAGACTCTGTCAGGAATTTTAACCTTGTCACGCAACAGCCTGGGCTGTCTAAAGCGTCAGGTTCACATAGAAACAGCAGAAACAGCAGAAACAGCGACTATCTAGCTTCACGGAGCCAGCGCAATTCAATGACTGGTGGAGGCGGTTTCCATTCCGCCGGAAACTCAAATGAATTGCAGTCACCGGTATCAAATGGTGCGCTGAGTGATCCCGCATACCTTAACGAAAGCTCCGTGTCCATGGCATCTAAAAGTACGAGGTCGGGACGAAGATCTCCTAACAGTAGATCTATTCAGCACCGAAGATCATCATTATCCCACAGAAGTATCAAGAGTGCTAAAAGCTACCGATCTACGACCTCAAGTCGTGGAATTTCCAATATTTATCAACTTTACGGAGATGAGTATGTCTCCCTCGCCAAGCTCCATTTGGCAGTCGATAAGCCTTTACCGGAGGAGCCATCCGCCAATCCAGCCAATTCTTCTTGTGAGCGCGCTCGAAAATCTATTGAGCAAACATCTGTGAGGAGTGGATATAGCAAGTTCAACGATGCTGGACAGATTGAGCACCCAGTAACTCCTCCTAATCGATCGCCAATGAGAAGTGCAAATGGGCCCAAAGATGAAGAGCCAGATCTGCCAATTTTACAACCGTCTCAACCTCTAAGAGTGGACTACAAGAAGAGTAATTCAATCGGCAGTTCGTCCCCAGTGCAACTTTCCCCCTTCGAGTCACCAGTGGAGTCAGAAGAATCGCCTTCACAGATATCCCTTTTTACTGCTAAAACATCCCCTAGCGACATGGAAGTCCAAGCTGGAAATGTCAACACCGTAAGTCCTGAAAGCCCCCAGACTAGCCAGAAAAGCCATTCTTTACCAGAGGGTATTGTGGCAGTTCTTGGAGAGGTCTATCGAGTTGTTCACCCGTATCAGCCTGAAATGGAGGACGAGCTAGAGCTGAGAAGAGGAGAAAAACTCATTATTTTTCAGGTATTTGATGATGGCTGGTGCTTTGCTAAATTGTTGGTCAGTGAGCCGGAGAAATTCCCTTCTGCTCGAGCCATAGAAGGCATTTGCCCCAAGGCATGTCTAGCATCTTTATGATATTGTTGTATGTAGAATGATCGGTAGTTTATGTGGTTTAACTTTGGTGTGTTATCCTTGAATATACATTATGTGATTATGTGAAGATGAGGAAATCAATGTGAGCAAGTAAGAATAAACCAGTATGAGATCATGAACAAGTAACAGACAAAACATGGAATTATATGAGCAGGAATCAATAAATACGGAAGCAAACATTGCTAATAGTTATGGGCCTATAACCAGGACCAATAAGAAGGAGTTCTGGGAGGGGCCACCTGTGAACAAATTGAGAAGAATGATTGTGAATTACATGAACTTTCATGTCATATCATTAGATATCTCGACAATCAACCGCGGTTTTGAAACCATACACCACCCTACTTATACGAAGAAATAACTCATAATTTTTACCAATTTTATTGGCTATAAATGTGCTATGTCTAACAGCAGCTTAGTTTAAGCTAGACCGACTGCTTAGCTTATGGCTCTGAGAAACCATTTAGATGGCAACAGAGGAGTGGAATTTCTTGCCAGCATAAATGGCCTTGTCTCCGAGCTCTTCCTCGATTCGCAAAATCTGGTTAAGCTTAGCCAATCGCTCGGATCGGGCAGGAGCACCGGTCTTGATCTGACCAGATCGGATACCAACAGCCAAATCAGCAATGAAAGTATCTTCAGTCTCACCGGATCGGTGGGAAACCATGACACCCCAGTGAGCAGCATAAGACTCCTTGGCGGCGCTGATAGATTCGCTCAAAGTACCAATCTGGTTAACCTTGAGCAACAAAGCATCGGCAGCCTTGACCTTGATGGCCTTGGTAATGAACTTGGGGTTGGTGACAGTCAAGTCATCAGCAACAATCTGGAGCTTACCATCGACCTTGGGGAAGAAATGGGTCCAGGCGTCCCAGTCATCTTCAGCAAAAGGGTCTTCGAAAGAGACAATGGGGTACTTCTCAATCAAGGTTGAGTACCATTCGGCAAGTTGAGGACCAGTCAACCACTTGGACTTGTCAGAGTTGGGATTCTTGAAGTCAAGATCATAAAGACCGTCCTTGTAGAATTCAGAGGAAGCAGCATCAATGGCAATGTGAATCTTGCCAGTGTAACCAGCGGCTTCAATGGCAGCGACAATCAAGTCGAGAGCCTCCTCGGCAGTATGAATATCGGGAGCAATACCACCTTCATCACCGACGTTACCAGCAGAGGTACCGTACTTCTTGCTAGCCAACTTCTTGAGAATGTGGTAAGTCTCAGAGCCAGCTCGGAGGGCCTCGCTGAAAGACTCGAAACCAAGAGGAGCAATCATAAACTCCTGGATGGCAAGAGCACCACCAGCATGGGAACCACCGTTCAAGACATTCTGGAAAGGAACAGGGAGAACATAAGGCTTGGGGGTTTCAGAGAGATCGCTCAAATGCTGGTAAAGAGGAACCTTCTTTTCGGCGGCAGCAGCTCGGGCAGCAGCAAGAGAGACACCGAGCAAAGCATTAGCACCGAGCTTGCTCTTGTTATCAGTACCGTCAAGATCAATGAGGAACTTGTCCAAAGCAGCCTGATCCTTGACATCAATGTTAGCCTTAATCAAAGCGGGAGCAATGACGTCGTTAACGTTTCCGACAGCCTTGAGAACACCCTTTCCGCCCCACTTGGTCTTGTCGCCGTCTCGGAGCTCAAGAGCCTCGTTAACACCGGTAGAAGCACCAGAAGGAACAATAGCTCGGAAGGTACCAGCACCAGTGGTGAGTTCGACCTCAACAGTGGGGTTACCTTGAAAGTTAGAAACAATCTTACGAATAACTCACGGAATCCAACGGAATCTATCGGCTCATCGGGTGCAGTGCGGCATCAAGCAACGAATAACAATAGCGATTATCGTTCCTGGAGAATCAACTAGCATCGAATTATCTGAAAAACCCAAAGGCCAATTTCAATTCATTCAACATTACCAGAGGCAAATCCAGCAATTGCAATGCCTCGCAAATTGGGCATTAGATTCACTGATAATATCTCAGCGCCGATGTGCCGTCATCATCAAAAACCTCTTGGCCCATGAGATTCGGCAAACACCGCTTCAGCATGCCCGCCAAATTATCGCGCATTTGCAATTATTCGTAAGGGCTTTGATTTGCAAACACACAGATTTGCCAGGCTCCGAAAATCCAACGAAATCAATGATCTCACTGAATTGCAGCCCCGAACAGACAAAGACAGGCATGGCCACGCTAGCCTGCTGCCAGCTCGACTGCCAACTCAGCTGCAATGCATCAACAAGAACCCGCCCCACAAGAACCGTGAGATATAACATCAATCCAATTACCTACCTCTGCTATCGTAAACGTATCGAGAATGAATCTTTTCAATGGCCATTTTTATATATGTGTAATCAACAATTGGTTGTTGTGTGGAAGCAAAGTTGCAAAACTGCTGCTTTTATACAATGCGGAGGTTCCCAACAATTTCATCACCAAACGGCCTGGTTGACTAACTTGGCTGAACTGTGGTGCGGGATGGCCCCATATGACACATGGCGGGGCTCTTTCAATCGCCGCAGTTAGCCCAATGAATCTTCAAGTAGCCATATTATTATTTTCGGTGTTTGATTTCCTGCCATTGACTGGATAATAAGTGATGAGCTGGATTTGTTGGTGCGCCGTTGTTGCTGGTTTCCATAGCGATGATGTGATGCCATCGCACTCACACCACCATCTCCTGTAGGCTTAGAGGTGGCGTAATTATGCCGGCAAAACATCAGATGGTACCTTGAGAGTATGTGGCTCCATGTGTACGAATCAATTGTATCCTGCCAAATACCAATGTTGTTCATGACGTTCGGCTTGCCGATTGCCCGTCCTACGGCTTCTCTGAGGCGTCTCCTCCGAGGTCGTCATGACAACCCCACCACCACCCCACCACTGTTGCAATTTAATCATTGAAATTGTTGAACTAATCTCAACTGACTTTTGCGGTCTCAAACAATTCGAGCATCGTCTCCGATAATTTATGGATCTCATTGAGTCAGAGATGAATAGTTTCAGCAGGGAGGGGGGAATTTACCCAACACTTCTTTTGCGCAGGAGTCGTTATGACACTTTGAGCACAGGTGACAGACTCGCAAAGTTCCACAACAGTTCTTTCAGCGTTTACTAATTTACGAACACCAGAATATGGTGCTACTGTTATTTTTGAGCCATGCGGATTCGTTGCACATCCGCTCTTCATTATCGAGCCTCCGTTCTTCGAAATGATGAAATGCACAGCCGTGAGGTCTTTTTTTTTGCAAGGCTGAGATATGTGCTAGCCGATATTGCGTAGCTGTAGGTACATTACAAGTCTCTTTCGCACAATGACATATTTTCGTTAAACAAAACACTCAATACGACGATAAGTTTGCGATTTGAAATTTGATAGCGGTATGGTCATTGTCCTAATGTAGAAGGGTACTTGTTTTCATATATCGGTTTACTGGCCTCCACAGTCACTTTTCTCAATATGTAAAATGAATGCAGATGCTCGAAAAGTGAGTAGCTGAAAATAATCGAAGGCTTGAAATGGTCTACAAGATCGCCGAGTTAACAGTATGCTAAGCGACCCATTGCTGAATGCTTTGGCAAGCCTAGAAACTGTATAGGTATCAGAATGGTGACCACGATTTTTGCAAGATATACAGAGAAAAAAACTCCGATATATCGGTGATTGAGGAATTGTCAGAAGATTAATTTGCATGTATTGGTATCAGTGATTTAGCTTCAAACAGTCTTAGACGCATTAGCACGATGTAGGATGGACGCTTTGAGTTCATGAGCTACAGTGTATCTGGTTATACAAGTCAAATAGCTTGTTGTATTGAAAACACATGCTCACATGATTTCTCGAGTGTTACTACGTGTAGAATATTGTTCTCTTTGTTCTCCAGCAGGTTGATAACTGGTTGTATTCCACAGCTGTGCATTACTTATCTTGACTGTGAACACGACACAACTAAGTTTGAGCAATCGTACGGTAATTTGACTTGAGAAACATTCACACTAGAAGAGAGTTCGCGTTATCTAATGTCCAAGGCTCAAAGTTCAAGAACTTCTCTTTGTTCAGGTCTTTTATTCCTAAAGAACTGTAAACCTTAGCTCACAAAGTAAACCAGAATTCTGCAAGCAATGTTGATCATCTCCCACGCCCCTGGCATAATGCTACGTTGTAAACTCAATTCTTCGAGGATCCGGCCGAACAAGACTAATCTCCATGCTGCTAGCTTCACGATTTTTCATGAACCTAATAAGGAATAGCTCAATTTGTTACCAACCGCCTGCAATATTTTGGTCTAAATTGCGGCGGCGCAGAGATGAGCGTATCAAACTACAAAGAGGTGTCAGTAGTTGTCAGGGCATAGTTCCCCTACTTGCTCTTTTGGGACTAGTTTAATCTATTATTCACTCAGCCTAATAAAGGCTAGCTGTCCTGGCTGGGAAAACACAGTGATGAGAGGCAGCTAACAAAGAAGCTAAAAAAAATTGGTTGCTAGCAACCGGCATAGAAAATGAGCCCCATGATGAGATCGAAACCAAAAGTTGAAAGGTTGTGATGATGAAGCGGCATGGAAAATTCTGTTTATTTGTTACTTTTCCCTCTCTGAATAACAGAAAATGCAACCTCACGCAAATGTCTCAAAAGAGTCATGCAGCCAGGTGATTTGGTTGGGCATCCGAATATTGCTGATACATTCCGAATGCAAGGCTATGCATCACGAAGATCTTCGTGCTAAGGTTGTGCAGGGAATAATCTGCTGTTTTCCTGATATTCATTGCATGCTGCTCATCAGCTTTCGCAGGTGCATGCATATGGTAGACATTGCTATTTATTAGGATAAAAATAGATAGAAGTAAAACGTAAGAGAAAAACAAGTGAAAAAAATACGGCAGAAAGATGCTAAGCGGATGGCTGTATGAAGTCCAAGCCGTCAATGACAATATCCGTCTGGGGTGAAGGAGAAGGAGGATTAGCAAAGGCAGGAAGGTAGCCAAATATCAAAGAGCGAATGATCGGTTACAAGGAGCAAGAAAACACAAGGTAGATTAGCGGCAATAAATGTGATGGTACAGTTAGGATTCAAGAATACTGCTTGTTCGTTCCAGGAACTAGAGATGTTCTTTCAGTTGGTCATGCCAAGCATGTCCATGCCACTGAGGTCCTGCAAAGTGCAGCTGCTGTCGATTCCATTATTGACATCTTCCAAGTTCTCCAGGTTCATAAGGTCAGTAGCAAAATCGCTTCCAAAATAGAAGCTCAGATTTGGATCGTTTTTCAAATCATCGTATAATCCAATTTCATCTTCCTCGGCCACGACTGATACTCGATGAGGCTGTTCACCTGATCCGGCAGTATCCTCATGTTCCAGAGGAAAAGACAGTGCTTCATTCATAGCTTTGCTGATCGGTGCGGGGGATCGTGAACCAGAGCGATATGGAGATCCTGTGCCTTTATCAACCCGATAAGGAGACTTTTGAATTATGCCAGACGTGCTTAAAGACCTTCTAAGCTGGGAGCTTCCAGATGCCAATGTATTCAAGCTGCCTCCACTCTCATGCCTTTCCGGAGGCAAAAGTTGTTGATTAGCTGGAGTGGCCGGAGAATGAGATGGCGACATGTTAGGCGACCCAGCAAATGCGAAAGAAATCTCAGTCGCAGACTTGCTGCTGGCATTGCCAGTCCAACTGTAGTCCGCATTGAAATTCACCTTGTTCGCACCATTGTTATTATTTACAGGAGTAACCATTCCCCTTCTGGAAACCCCTAAGTTAGAGGGACGTCGTCTCATGACGTGGTTACTGTGACCGCTGTGCGAAGATGCACCAGATATAATGCTACTGTGAGACCCGCCATGCATACCATGACCATGAGAAATGCTTCCATGGTGCGAAGTCATAGATTCAAAACTAGCAGGAGAAGCAAGTGCAGCACTGCTGTCACTTATTCCGGCCAGAGAAGACGTTGAACCATTGTGAGCGCCGCCCATACTACTAGATCGCATAGTTGAACTCATAAATGGCGACACAGAAGGACTCTGGAAACTCATAGGAGTCAACAAAGCGTCATCATTTTCCACAATATTCCATGCCTCACTAGATACTGGTGACTGCAACCCAATGGTAGAGTTGGATGTCTGAGGAGTAATACTGTAAGGAGAAGCCATGACAATACCGCCACCTTGCGAAGGAGGAATCTGAACGATTTGTGAAACAATATTATTAGAACCAGGGACTCGCTGAACAATAGAAGAAGGAGACTTGAAAGAACCATTTGAAGTAGAGGGAATGCCAGATAAATAAGGATGAGCAAATTTGGAACTCAGCGATTTTGACGGAGAAGATTTGGTAGAATCAGCCAACGGAGGATTTCCTACCATTGGTGGAGTCTTGATCAGAGAAGAGTCAGAAGGTTGTTCACCAGGAAGAGGAGGCAGAGGCTTGGAAGCTAGATTAGCCATTGCTGCAGCGTTGCTAGACGAAGGAGCAGCCTTGAGTCCAGCAGCAGCAGCAGGGGTGAGAAGCGGAGCAGCCAATTTTTTAGTATGCTGATTACTATGAGTATTGTTATACTCGGCCATCTTCTTGAGAACAGCAGTCTCATTGTTGGCCTTGGCTTTTGCTCGACGATTCTGAAACCAGATCTGAATATTCCTCACCGGCAATCCTGTCTTCTCAGATAAATTCTCTCTCTTCTCCTTGTCAGGTCTCGGAGTTTCTTGGAAAGACGTCTCAAGAATCAAAGCCTGCTCAGGGGAGATACGCTTTCGAGGGTTCTGCTGCGGAGAACCCTTTTTAGAACTTCGATCAGAATGACTTCGCTGCTGCTCACGCCAATACGCTGCAGCCTGATAATCAAGAACATTTGGAGGAGGCCCTTGATGCTGAGCTCGGTAGAGTGGGACTGCCATGTTCTGGTAGCCAGGGGGTAGGGCCTGGAAGGGTGGGACTTGACCGCCTCGACCAGCTAACTGAGTATGATGGGAAGCTTGGGCCTGAGCAATCTGCTGTTGCATCTGCAGCATCTGAGCACTGTTGTTACTTCCATTGGAACTAATTCGCACATGGTGGTAAGGAGGAGCGAATGCAATCTGATGGCCGGTGTTATTGCTAGAGGAAGAAGAACGCTTAGACGAATGATGAGGTTGTTGGTGATGAGATGAGGGATTGGCTAACAGAGCAGACTGGAATTGCAGATGCTGTTGCTGGAGAGCTTGCTGTTGAGCAAAATGCTGCTGCTGCTGCTGTTGTTGTTGTTGTTGTTGATGTTGGTGTTGTTGCAGCTGCTGTTGCTGCAACTGCTGCTGTTGTTGCTGTTGAACTCCCTGAAGGAAGACATGCTGTTGATCCTGATAGACGTCGGAAGACATCAAATCAGACTCCCACGACATGGCAGAAACAGCTGACGATTCTGTTGGCAGATGGAGAATGTCAAGAAAGAAAAATGTATGCTGACAAGTGCTGAACAAAACCTTGCAGGGTGCTGAAACAATGTCTAGCAGCCAATCAAGCAAACACAGGCGGGACGATTTGGATAATAGCCCACCAACGGCGACAAGTTACAAAACAGAAACGATAAGAGAGAGTAATCACAGTAGGCCTAGTAATAATCCAGATGACTATTTTCTTCTCCAAAAATATATTTACGTAGTCCCGGCTTAATGGTTATAAGAACTTGAACAAGCTCAGCACCACGCCAGTGACTGTCGTAAAGAGAGTTTGGTTAAGACCTGGTTGGCAGTCGAGGTTTTCGAGGAGCAACAAAAGCAACTGCTCCAAACGGGGTGTCTGTGTGAACGGCCAAAGTTTATTTGAATGCACTTGCAGGCACGTAAGGCCGGGATCTTGTTTGAGGAAAAAAAAGGAAAGGAAGAGAAAAGAAAGGGAAAAAAGAAGAACACTTGACGTGAGGAGAAGGACCCGACTTATAACCGGCACTGGGGGTGAAAAGTGGAGGGGGGTGGTGGTAGTTCTTAGTGGAGTTTGACGATGAGGCGTACCTTCACGATCCGAGTGTTGAGCGAACTTTCGTGCTAATAGCTGTTAAGCCAATGGACCAACAGATAAGGAAAGAAAAGATAGAGCGTACCAGTGAAGCTTCTATCCCTATGAGTAACACTTGCGGCAAGTTTTCAGCGGATTGACCGATTGGCTGATTTGTACAATACGGTGATAGCCCACAAGAAAAGGGGAGTTGTTTCCAACTACTTGACTGCTATCCGGGTAGATAAGTACGAGAGTGCCAGCGAGTTTTTCGGTGAACCAAAAAAAAAATTGAACAGCAAGATGGGCTCGAAGAGGAGCCTGAGCTTGTCTTGAACTTTTAGCTTGAACTGGGTCTGGCTAAAAAAGCCCACCGTCCGCGTGAATTATCTGAAATGTTAGTGTTATTCTTCTTCACTGAGATTTCCTTCTGCCTTTGTTGCCCTGCATAAAAAGATTGTGCTTGCAGATTAGCTTCCCAAAAGACCCCCCTAAAAAAACCAGATCTGCAGGTAATTGCGGCAAGTACAGCACCAACTAACGACGCCCATTCTGGTTTCGGAAAACCTTAAAAAACCACTCTGAGCTGCGGCCGTCACAATTGGTGACAACTACCGGTAATCAATATGCAACAGCAGTCCGAAAGTGTGCTAGAGCTTAACGTTGTACGGACTAGACTCAAATATAACGGGCCAAACCCGATGGTAGTGCCTGTCTTACAAAAGCAATCATCAGTAGAATATTAGCTTCGGTCGGTATGCCGGTCGCTCGAAGTCGACACTTGCCTTTCTCCTATACGGCGCACTACTTTTTGGGAGCCAACCTTTGAAGTGCCTGCCTAGGCTGCTGCAATGCGTGCACACACCATGCCATGGGGTTGCGGCTGTAATCTGCACGAACAATAATAGCTTCCGGGATGGCATTATACTAAGACTCGCCCAGCTAGTCACCTGCATACTGCAGTAATCGACCAAGTAAAATAGCTGCTTGTCAAGGGAGCAGATGACTATAAAGAGGCCAAACAGAAAAGCTTGTGTGTGCTTGCTGACAAGCTGCGGTTTTTGAATATTGTTGACCACAACTGTCCGCTTGGTTTGGAGCCCAAGACTTCTGAAACACGTTGTGTACTAGTCGTTGCCGCCCCGCACTGCACTAAATTCCAGGCTGAAAAAGGGAGGGAAGGCGGAGGAGGGAGAGGAGGCTGGAAGCTCTTTTTGAGGAAGAATTTTCTAAGGGGAAGGAAATGGGCAAACAAATGTGGGAGATTGAATATGGCCAGATTCTGTAAGAAGGAGATGGTCTCGAAAGAGAAACCTGGACACCAATTTGGGGGAAGGGGATCATCAAAAAGCAGCAAAAAATCTGAGAAAACCACATCGGCTATGGCCGATCCTTACATGTTCTAGAAGAGACGATCAATTCAGTAGTCCCGGAAGACCATCTTGAAAAAATCCATTTCAAGCAAAAAATCCCTATCACGCCAATTTAGAGCCACCTCTTAAGAGAGCCCAGGAAATCTCCAATTGTGCCTTCTTTCAACCAAAATCATCCATAGACAATCTAGAATGGTGTGAGTTATATACGTACCTGGTAAGACAAGTCAGGTCTGTCAGAAATCAGCAACCTGATATCAATAAAACAAATTCAAAAGTTGAAGTGGTTGCAATTGCTACAGTGCACTCTAAAAATCAAGTTGTAAAAGTGCTGAAACTGACTAGCTGGTGCTGAATAGGTTACAGAAAAGTTTGTCGAGTGCGTGATAGATTTATCGAACTAATGAAGCTTTTTTCAATAATTAAAAGAAAGGACGATTTCTTCTGTAGAAACCCGGCTTATTATAAGTAGAAACAGTAAATCACACTTGAAGGCAATAGAATGAATATCGTCACGGACGATTGTGCTCTCTAATAGATTAGAAATACAAGACCAAGCTTGAGTGACAAAATATCACGAGGTGAAAACAAATTTGAACCAAACAATCTCAAACTCATAAAATTGGAGATCAAGAAAGATTTGGGCCAGTTTGTTAGATGCTAACCAAGGCAACGGTGAATAAGATCAAAACACCGTAGATGTCTATCTCTATGCTTGACGGCCGGTTCTGTACTACTTTAAACTGATGATTGAATATTCCAAATTTACTTTCGAGACGAAAACGGGCCGCATTCTGGCAGTGCCCTATATATATATATAATTTACAGTCTTCGTTTTATATTAGCGGCCGGAAGCATTCTCCCCATAATTACCAGTAAGCATCTGCCCGCAGTATATTCGGGAAAAGATTATGGGCTTTACTTTTTGAAAAAGGGGTGAGGTTTAGATACTAGTTTTTCTAGCCCAGGGATGTTGCTTTTTGTGCTTTGGCGGTTGTATTACTATTGGCTTGATGATGCTGATGCATCAGTTCTTTTTTTCTTTCAGTCTACTTCGTACGCAGAAACTCAGCTAGATCTGATTTGTGCGTGCTGTCCTGACTTTAATCCCATTGCTTTTTCCTTCCAGAGTTCTTCTAGATGAAGGTGCTTTTTATGTTTCTCGCCCGGCTGCTACAAAGAAGCTTTGAATCGGAGTAGGCGGACTAAATCCACTATAGAATAACCAGATTGGTCTACTCTAGTGATACTCCTCGAAGGCGGGTACACCGCGCTTTTCTCCGTACACTACCATCAGCACTATAACCTGTACCTAAAGTAAATAGCGGCCAGAATGGCTCCATTCATTTTTTTAGATTAAAAAGATTATGGTCCATAAAGAAGGTGAAATTTTTTTTGTTCAGCACAATATTTTAGAAACGGCAAATTAGAGATGGGCCTTTGCTCTCCCACTGTATCACACCACTATCCTCCCTATTGTAATTGGAAAACTGAAAAGCAGAGGATACTTCACACTTTGCTACGCATGTCTCAGTATGTATCTGGTGAAAGACTACGTGGGTGATGCGACCAAGCTCAGAGTAGAAATTGGGGGTCTGGGCAGCACGAATGGCACATAAATGATTAGGCAGGATGAGCTATATTTAAGATGGTCGATTTACGTCACCGACTCTTGAGAAAAGTCGCTATAGTCGAAATTAGAAGTCTGGTAGAAGTTTTTGAGATAAGATCTTTTGTGTGAATTGGAGGTATTAGAAAGTGAATAGGCCTCAATTCTGTTCAGACCCAAAATCGCTGCTTCATAGTGACTGAAATTATTTTAGAATCCATATTCTGCTAAATTGCAGACGTTAGGGCTTAGCAATGTTCCGTCTCTAACACCTCGTAAGTCTCAGCTATCTTGTTCTGAATTATTATTTTATGCGCAGTTGAAAAATTACCAATTTTCTGGGGATCACAGTAGAGTTCCTAGAATGCTTATTTCACCGGAAAATCAGCTTCAGTAATAAATGTAGTGGCAAATCTCTTCTCAATGCTGTCGCCTAAATGCCGGGCAGCCAAGAAATTTAAGAGAGATTTGATAGCCCTCAGTGCTGGTTTCAGACATCAATTTATGAATTTGATTTCTTGGCCTCTGGTGATGTGATGAAAAAATGTCTTTTTCTGGTTAACAAATTACTTCGTCGTATTGCTAGATTGACACAGTCTCCGATCATCTGAATCACTGCCTAGCAACACACCTGAAAGTAATATAATAATAGAGTAAGCAAAGCCTTAGACTGGCTTCATCCAGGCACGACAAGGTACAGTCCCACTCAGGAACCACCGGAGAGGCTCAGTCTGGTTGGTGCAGAACAGAGTCATAGTTGATAATTGAAATGTCAGATAAATATAGAAGTTGACTAATCAAAAAGGTTCATATCACCACGGATTGAATGATTCGGACCAGTTTTCTAATAGTGTTTCCTTTCTGGTAGTCAAAAAAAATTTTTGATTCTTCTAGAAGAAAGCTAAGTGTGCCAAAGGGTAAGAGATATACTGGAGGCCAGATAAATAGATTCGGCAATCAGTTCGGAATTTCCGCATCTTCTTTGTGCTTCTCAGCTGCCGAGCTTCAGGATCACAGAGGGGTTAGAAAAATAAATGTTTAAAGTTTGATCCAAGCATACTCAGCACAATTCAAAAGTAAATAATGCATCTGCGGCTACGCGCTGTTTCTCGACAATTACTAGTAAATGCTAGCATTATGTGCGCAGCTGCACTCTTACGTTCCAAATGATGATATCATATACCTATTCCATAACTTTCACTGTTCGTGACATCTGATAAATCAGAATCCAACTTTGTTGAGATGTATTGGGATAGAAGTATTGCGCTCTGGCATGGTAAAGTTTCGGTGAAAATGGGCCGAAAGTTGTGCAGCCTAAAGCATTGAGAAAATTCGTTTTGAAGAGATGCTACTAGCCAATTTAGCGTAATGAGGATGTAATCAAGCATCCGATCCATGTGACCAGACTAATAGCAAGAGAACCAGCCTATTTTCCGCTTGATTTGTCGTTAAGGTAAGCGAAGAATAGTGAATGTGAACTCTGATTAAGACGACTGTGACGGAATTAGACAAAATTAATTATCAGTCCCCGATAGTCTACTGATGTTTTGTTGTGGCATTGTATGCCAGCTATTCCTAGCATTCTTTACTAGCATCGCCTATGACTTTGAAGCGTGAAAGGTTCAAACTCTATCATTGCTTTTATCGATGATCGCCAGTAGTTGCTTTTGATGTAGTAACGGGCTTTCCAGTTTAGCCAGCCGCATTCTCTGGTACTGCCCGTGGATAACCACCTTACGCGATAAAAATATGCAAGCTAGCTTCGTGTCACCGTGAAAACTCCGGCGAAGTAGGCTCCATTTGTTAGAATCGCCTTTTCAAGTAGCTAAGAAATTTCATTTCAGGTTGTGACGCATAGATTATGCGGTGCCCCTAGTTGCAAGCTTCTAATTATGTTGAAAATGGAAATTTTAAAATCCAAGCTAGGACCTGCACTTAGGAAGCGTGCCCCTCATGACTATCATCTGTTTATGATTTCAGACTGTATATTTTTATTTGCCAATGAACCTAGCTATTGCTTCACCTGTGTTTAGCAGAGTCCGACGCGCAAATAAGTTCCAGGAATTTTGTTCCTATCGAAATACGTAGTGACCTGTAAGTCCTCCGGCTATCTGCAGACAGCGGCTTTTCCTATCTTCTTTCAGGTACTTCCGTTTAATTAAAGACGAATATGCGCATATGTTTCCTGATACAGCTGTCTCTTTTCAGCACTTTGACGCATTAGCGCTTACTCAAGTAAATTTCACGCATGAAAAATAAAATCTTTTAGAACCCATACACGGACTCATTCAACGGTACTAGAGGAAGAGGGGATGGGGATGTTCCGAGAAACCAAACTTCCGCAGACGGAGCAGCTCAGATCATGGAGTCTAGTGGGAACAATATATTGGATATTTTTTGAGCAGAAAAATAAGAGCTCAAATTTGTACTTTTGAAAGTTATTACCAGCCTATACGCGAACTAGAGTACGCTAACAGAGCTAGCCTGTCTCAAATTTTGTGCTTGACTGTAGTATATACAGCATTCTAGAGTTTATCGCGACTTACCGACGAGCCCTCAGAATATCAAAAAATTCTAAAAACTGTTTGGCTGATCGCTAGATATGGCTGATTGCTAGATATTGAGGTACACAATGCGGAGTTATATGTAGAGGCACTCAAGCGGAGATAGCAACTCAGAATTACAAACGTCGACAAGTGATTCAGTATTCCTGAGTTCCAAAATAAGCAAACCCAGAATTGCCCAACAAAAAGAGCCCTACCTAAAAATATGCAGATGTTCAAATTCAGAATAACAAAATACAGTGAGAATGAATCAAACTGGCTAGCTAAAGTTATCACATGTTTTTCAGATTATTGCTAGTTTATAAACAAAGGCTTATAAGCAAACAAGCAGAAGTAGAGCTTCCAGTTTATAGGTATTTTTTGGCAAAGAATGTTATAGCCACCTTACTTGATCACTGCAACAAACTGGGGTTTGAGTTCTCACTATCAGTGTTTGATTACTATCGTGACGATTTATTTACTATTGTGAATATTGATTTACTGTGTCACGTATAGTGCTAATGCTTAAAATCAACAGATCACTAAAGTAGACTTCAATAGTGGGAAAAGTAAAATCAGTAATCAGACTTTCATGGAGTTCCAATCAAAGCTTGAAAACTGAACAAAAGGTGGTAGCAAAGCACGATACTTTTGGCCATTCTCATTGAAAATCATATCGACTGCTGAAGGCTAAGTATTGGAGTTTCCAATCTCTTTCATACTGGGATACTATCAGCTATTTCAATTGAGAACACTAATGCGGGCTCCGTGTGTGACAGTCTTGAAATATTTTTATCCAATTTTGCTCAATTAGAAGACATTTCTTACTTTTTATTTTCGACTAAATAAGTTAAATAGTGGTTTGAATTTTCTTTCTATTTATTATGTACACTCTACTCCACGTCATGGAAGGGAAAATACTCAACTGCTCATCCTTGGTAAGGTAATGCGGGTCCAATAAAAAATATAGGTAAATACCAAAGTGCTATTATTGAATCACTAAATCAGCAGTTTTTATTTTTCAGGCTTTGGGCTCTAGTATTCTGCGTCAATATTTTTTTTGGTAGATTTCAGGCAACTTCTTGCTGTCTGTCCAGCTGTAAGTAATATAATCAGAATATTTTTGAAGCCAATCAATGCCCACTGGAATCTATGGGCAATTTACTCAGCTTCATCTTTAGCTATTTATAATTTCTGAGCCACAATTTCATTTTCCGCTTTTTCATCACAGAAATTCTCAGCCACATCTACAGCTTGAAGGTACGCTTCATGGGCACGATTTGCCGAATATGAAAAGGATCTTAAGTTGAATTCGTCATAGTGGCTATCACTTTGATGTTGCTCATTAATCTTTTAATATTCGCGATACAGTGCCATCCGTGATTTCTAACTGTTCTATTGATATGCGCAAACAGCACGTAATAACTTTACTGAATCCGACATTTCTGAGCTAAGCATCTTGTTTGAACATATCTACCTCCCTACAGACATACATAGCCTATTTTGATCAGTTGAGGAGGAGAACGTGCTTACCTAATGCTGGAAGATTTACGATTCAGCAGCCGCATTGAGTTGCTGAGTAATGATACCCCCTTTATATATTCATTTGCCACGGCTGACTTTTTTCAAAATTGATTCTGAGATTCGACGATTTTTTTCTTCACAACTACGATGTCGTTACTGCTTAAACGACGACTCGGAACCGCAACTAAGGGCGCTCGCCTTGCGAACTCCGTTTTAAAAAGCTCCAGAGAGCTGGATGCTGGCAGTAAGCGTGCCACTACAACTAACGCTGCTACAGCCGTGGAAGCTTCGGGAAACTCGGCCACCTCCGCTGGCGTTCTATGGAAAACTCGAGTTTATCCTCGCTCTGATACCTTGAGATCTGGATCTCTTCGATACGAAGGTGGATCTTTGTCTTCACCTCATGACTCTATTAGCAGAAACACTTTTGCCAAAAATCATGCGCACTTGTGGACCTTACTGGAAGCCTGCATTGACTCTAATAATCTCACTAGAGCAGAAAGTGTGCTGATTGGCTTGAGCGGTCTCGCCTCTAAAGCCGATATCACTTTGGCTTGTAATAATTATTTATTGCGTCTTTGTGAGCTAAACGAGACTAGTCCTTCGGTGGGTCAGCTGTGGATCCGAAGAATTCAGACGAAGATTTCGATGTTCGAGCCGAACAGTGTTACCGATGCTATCATTCTGAAAAATATTTACAGTTCCGGAAATGTGACGGATCTTCAGCGTTTTATGAAAGAGTACGAGTCTAGAACAGGAAAGTCTGTCAGTGAATTATTAGGACATGTTGAGGTGTTAAGCATCGAGGCACTAAAAAACATTGTTAATGCATGTAATATTCCCTTGAAGGACATCAACGAGAAATATAGGGATATAATAGCTGCATCTAGGAGAGTTGATATGGAAATGAAGCAAATTCATTCTCACAACGAGGCGGAGGAAGTGTCTGATTTTAATACAGTCAAAACCGTTGAATCTGGTAAAGATGTTGAAGACATTGAGTATAATCTTAAGAAAGGCATCAGCGAAGTTATTCCCACGGGAACTGTTGGTTTGAGAACATTGCGGCATTCTCTTTCAGGCTTGTCAGAGAATGAGGATGAGCAGTTATTCTGGGAAAAAGTTGAACCCCTTCTGGATGGAAAAAAAGTCGAAAAGGGCAGCTTTATCAACTTTTATGAGCTTTCTCGATTGATAGAATCACCGGAAAAGCAAAAAGAGTTTGACATTCTACTTGATCAATTCAACGAACAGCGACAAAGAGCATTAGAAAGTAGAGGTATTGAAAGTGCCAGGGAGAAATGGAGAGCAGCTTTCGAACGAAGAAAAGAGATGTCACAAAACCAGAAAACAAACAATGGCGCAAATTCTGAGACGATAGTTGGTCTCAGAGCATTGGACACTCTGTTATGGGAATGGAATGAAGCCATGTTACCATTAGTTGAAGATGAATTCGCCCGACTGAGAAAAATTCTTCAATATTCTAGCCCAAGCGAAGTGCCTGCTGACATCAAGCAAGAATTACAGGCTTCTAATGTTTCATTTGCTGATCGCTTTGAATATGGTCCTTATTTATTACTAGTCAAGCCTGAGATTCTTACTCCGGTAACTATGTTAGAACTACTTCGTTTGAATTCAACAGGTGGTGTTTCAGAAGGCATGCGGACTGCTCGTGCTGTTCTGTCAGTTGGCAAGACTGTTGAACGAGAATATCGAGCTCGGCTTTTGAAGGAAAGAGAGAAGGCATCCCTGAAAGGTTTGCGTGAAACAGGTGGTGAGAAGATAGTAGAAGCCAAGACTGCTGGAGCTGTCCGAGATGCTGTTCTTTTTAGCGATCTCAACACCAAGCAAATGTCATGGCCAACTACTATCAAAGCAAAAATTGGGTCACTTCTGATATCTCTTCTTTTACAAGTAGCACGTGTTACAGTGCACGGAACTGATCCAGTTTCTGGAGAAACTGTTAGCAGCAAAGTTCCCGCATTTTACCACTCTTACCAGTACAAAAATGGGGCAAAACTTGGTGTTTTGAAAATCCATCGTAATCTGACTCGGCATCTGTCAGGAGAAGCTATATCCGCTGTTATTCAGCATCAGCAACTACCCATGTTGGCAAAGCCCAGACCTTGGGTTGCGTACAACAAAGGTGGATATCTGTACTCCAACACCAAGATTATGAGGTCTAGAGACTCACCCGAACAAGTCGCATACTTGAAAGCTGCCAGTGATGCCAATAAACTAGGCAAAGTTTATGAGGGCTTGAATGTACTTGGTAGTACAGCGTGGACCATCAATAATGCAGTATTTGACATATTATTGAAAGTTTGGAACACGGGAGAAGCTTTCTTGGAGATTCCACCTAATGTGGATGGCCATGCCAAATTCCCTCCAGCTCCTCCTCGTGACTGTGATCCTGCGGTTAGAAGAGATTGGCTTAGAGAATGTCGTTCCTTGGCCAATGAGGCATCAGCTTTATTCTCACAGAGATGTGACGCAAACTATAAGCTAGAAATAGCAAGAGCATTTTTGGGAGAGCGTTTTTATTTTCCACACAATGTCGATTTCCGAGGCCGAGCATATCCTTTATCCCCGCATTTGAATCATCTTGGCAATGATATGGCCAGAGGTTTACTGCAATTTTGGGAGGCAAAACCATTAGGACCGAATGGTCTCAACTGGCTCAAAATTCATTGTGCGAATCTTTATGGCTACAATAAGCATAGTTTTGAAGAACGTGCAAAGTTCATCGATGACCAGATTGAAGAAGTCATCGATAGTGCAAACAACCCTTTGGAGGGTCGTGGCTGGTGGAAAAAAAGTGAGTCTCCTTGGCAAACTTTAGCTGTTTGTACAGAGATCAGAAATGCATTGCAGTCTGGTAATCCTGAGAAGTATAAATGTGCCGTGCCCGTGCATCAAGATGGCTCGTGTAATGGACTCCAGCATTATGCGGCTCTGGGTGGTGATATTGAAGGTGGACGCGAGGTCAATCTCATTCCAGGAGACAAGCCTCAGGATGTTTATAGTAGAGTTCTCGATATTGTCAAGCAAAACGTTGAAAATGATGTCAAAAATGGTTCGACAAAAAAAATTCGAGATGACGCTTCGCTTGTTGTAAATCACCTGACTCGAAAAATTATCAAACAAACTGTCATGACAAACGTCTATGGTGTGACATTTGTTGGAGCACGAGCTCAAATCGCAAACAAGCTTCAAGATGTTGAAGGCTTGCAGCCTCATGAAGTCTACCAAGGATCAATTTATTTGGCTCGAAAAGTTTTCGAAGCTGTGCGATCTTTGTTTGAAGGTGCACATTTAATTCAGGATTGGCTTGGAGATAATGCCATAAGAATTTCTAAGTCTGTAAGACTTGATCTTGAGTTACCAAAAACTACTTCGCGTGGCAGACCACGAAAAAATGGCGCTGTGAAAGAGACTACTGTACGTCGAAGCGATGGCCGACTCGACTGCATGTCCAGTGTTATATGGACAACCCCTTTGAGTATGCCAATTGTGCAGCCTTATAGACAAGACACGAAAAAGCAGGTCACTACTGCTCTGCAAAGTGTTTTCATCAGTGATCCATATGCCCTTCGTGGAGTCAATACTCGAAAGCAAAGAACTGCATTCCCCCCTAATTACATTCACTCGCTTGATGCAACACATATGCTCATGTCAGCAATCGAGTGTGGCAAGAAGGGAATTACATTTGCTGCTGTTCACGATTCATATTGGACACATGCTGGTGATGTTGATGAGATGAGCACTTCTCTGCGAGAATGTTTTATCAAGTTGCATGAGGTTGATTTGATTGAGCAATTGCGTATGGAATTTGAACATCGTTACACTGGGTTATTGCAGTTCTGTGCCATTCCTCAAGAATGTGAGCTAGCAGGTCGGATCAGAAAAGTTCAAGACCAGCATGCAATCAGAATCTACGGTCATACTCGAAAACTCACCATGGCAGACCAATTGGAAATTGAGAGGCAACGATTGCATCGTCTCAACAATGGCGAGCCAGATGACATTGAAACACCAGTCTCCGTCATTGAGCAGGTGCCACTCGAAGAACTCGAAAAACTGTTGATTCATACTCCAGAGCAAATGAAAGCCATGGGACTCGGCAAACGGCCCAACGCGAAATCAAACAACTACCGATCTACAGAGCATGAGGGCTCCGGATCAGACTTGTTCGCCGAACGAGAATTAGAAAGCTTGCAAGTCGACGAATCTACCGAAGGCGAAGAAGGAGGTTCTAGTGCTCAGGTTTCTGCCATAGACAATCTTGAGATGGCTAGTCATCGAGTGATGGGAGTGTTTGTACCACTGCGCATTTCCAAGGTCCCACCTAAGGGAAACTTGGATGTGAGACAGTTGAAAGATAGCAAATATTTCTTCAGCTGATCAAACTGCATGGAACCAGAGATTTGTATATATAAAAGTCTAGAGAATAATGTAAATATATCATAACATCATGAGAAAAGGGAGCAAGTGCAAGTTCAAGAAGAACCAACCCCGCATTTTAACCGATTTTGCCCTGAGCCTCCATAGCCAGAATCAAGGGCTCCATGGGTTTCATTTCCGAACGATCAGCTAGCTCAAACTGCTTTCCAAAGGTGATGAAATGGGCAAAGAAGCTATTCCAGTGGGCCTCAAGGCTGAGATGCACAATTTTATCAAAATGATTGTGGTAGAGATGAGCAAAAATACGGAACATCTGCTGATACATCTTTTTTACTACTGTGAAGAAATGTGCAGGAAATGGAACTCCTTGTTTTGTGGGGAAAAGAGTCTGATCATCGAACTTTGATGAAATCCATGTCAAGACGTAGTCAATGAATGTGGAAGCTGGCAGCCGCACCTCTTGGCCATTATTGTCAACCCAAGTATAATCAACACCAGGACCAGCATTCATGGATGGACAGGTTTCGAAGTCAGATATGACACCATAAAACTGGTTAAGGTAGGTGAAAAATTCAAAGATGTTGAGGGCAATCCATTCTTTAGCATCCACGTACTTTGGTAACATAACAATGGTTTGGAAGGTGCCTTTAACCAGGGCAGTGCGAACAAAAGGCTGGCATAAAAACAAAGGCTTTTGCGCACCAGCTTGTATTAAAGCAGCAGCACTCGCTGCGTTACCTGAACCATTGAGCCGGCTAGAGCTTGGTTTTTGTTGCAGACCAGACGGGTGGTGCTCGCCGCCCAATGCAGAGGGGATGGTGGATGAGGGCTGATTGGCGGCCGGCTTATTTTTTTTAGAAGAGCGACCAAAGCCTCGGAATGTGTTGAAAAATGACATTACAAGAACTGGTGACACACAACTGAGTAAAGTACAAAGCCGATAAGTGAGTAGGCGTGTGCTAATGTATATTTGTTGGGTGATGTCCAAGTATCCGTCAAGTCGTCAAAGACTGGAAAGCTCCCTGCCAAACTAAAAGCCACGCTAACCGAGGAGAAGCTCGTGTAGAAATATTAGGCCGGGTAACTAAGGTTGATCACTCCCACATACTTGGGATTTTTCATTCAAGCCTTTATTTTAGGGGGAAGGGGGGTTAGTGTAAAGCAGGGTGAATCTTAGCTGGAGTGTCGACCCGGCCGTTAGTAAAAGCCCCGGCTACTAATTCCAATTCACCCCTTAGATGGGACGCAACCCTGGCATCGGGTCAGTAAGAATGAGATGTTTGCTACATTTAGAATGAGAGTAGGTGTAGACCCCTGAAGCCGGGCAGCCGGCTATTATGAGGGTGCAGCCACGTCAAATACATAGTGGTGATACAAGATCCCTGTCAGTCAGTCATACGATAATTGCAAGTGACGAGCCAGGGATGACAAAGTACTGTTTGAAGGCGTTTTAGGTTTAGCTCGCAAATGGGAACTCAAAAATGGGACACCAACAAAGGCAAATTCAAGAAAGGGCCTGCCTCCCGTTCCCTGCTCAGACTGGATTTTAAAGTTCCATGAGAAATGCGACGCTAATTACTAAAACATTGGCACTGATATTGCTGCTATAGAAACTAGTGGGGAAGCAAAAAGCAGTGGTCAACAGCACCATGGCCACTACGTAGTATCGATCGATTTGGTCCAGAAACCCGTAGCTCGAATCGGCCCGTGCATGATCAGATGCCTGGATTGCTGGCCGATGACTGTTGAAAAAATATCGCAATAGAAGTTGAAGCTTAGTCCATCGGAGAACAGAAACTATAGCTTATCCTACTAATTGAGTGTGTGTTTTGTCGGGCCGGTAATTGGCGGTTTCTTTTGCCAGATTTCTTTTGGCTACTTGTTTGGTGCTGCTTTTCGCTTCGTCTAGCGCTATTGAGCAGCAGATCAAGCAACCTTTCTTAGCTGATAGCAGCAACTAGCCCAAAAAGCAAACCTAGGTCGGAATTACTTGGCTTCCCGTGCCCCTTTACTGGGGGACTGAGCCTGCACTAGTAGTGTACCTTGCTTGAAATTCGAGGCCCGTTGCTTTCGATTTCACGCTGGTCCACAGCAATTCCATCTAGTTGATGGCTGCCTGGTTGATGTTGCTTATGGCTTGTTGCTCATTGCTGGTTGTTCATTGCTGGTTGCTCATTGCTGGTTGTTTCTTTTCCAGTGCTCATTGCCTTATTTTCTCCAAAGTTTTCATTTCATGCTGCCTCGATGGCTTTTTGATAACTTATTGATATCTTGCTTGTTGCTACTGCTTGTCACTATCTCGTGGCCACCTGTTACTTGCTTGTTGTCTTCCCAATAGATCTCTCAAACTTGCTAAGTTGCTTGGCAAGCCCATCAGGTGATTTGTACCTTCCCGGAGTTCCATTCAGATCTCACGTTCCTCAATGCCATCATCGAGCGCTGGCAGTGTGCGGTGGTGCTCAGGCAGCAACTAAACAAGAAAGTCCCATTTACGACGTGAGAAGTTTAATCAGAGTTTCCAGCTCAATAGTTTTATTAGAATGCTAGTACGCGCTTCACTCGCTCTCTGCATGGCACCACTGGGTGGGTTGAGCTGCACTGCGTTTTGCTCATTTCCAAACTCTACTGCCAAATATACGACAGTAAGCGGCAGCCCTGGACTGGTGGGTTACAAGCTACGGAAACTCTCATGTACACGATAACCCATGCAATAACATAATAATAATAGAAACAACGACAAAACTAAAATAATTTATAAATATATACACGCATGTTTAAAAGCACTGCGTAGTGGAATAAGCAAAGCATGCATTTGATCCTTGAAATGCGACCCCTGGTAAAAAAAATGCAGTACCAGGAGGGGAGTTTTGCAGGGAAAATCGGTGATAGGTAGTAGGGGGGGGAGGCTGCCCATTCTCATGTAGTAATGAGAGTACGAGAGTGGTACAATATGGATAAAGGAATGCCACTGTGGGTTAAATAGATTTGTAGCTTCCAATCTTCAATGCCCTTTCTCATCATTGTGCTCTACTGCATCGTACCACCTACTGGCAGGTGTTAGTAGACGGCACACGCACGCTTTTCATATCCACCTTCTTCTTCATTTCTTGCGAAACCTTGACAGATGGATTCTCGTCAATAACCATGGGAGTGGTCTCCCCATTAATTGTGGTATTGTCGTCGCTCTGCTGTAATCCGCGCTCTTTGTTGTAAAAGGAGACGTAATTCTTTCCGAATGCCGCCCAATGGAATCGGCTCAAAACTATCATTCGACTAGCCAAGCTCACGCACTCACTCTCAACAAACACATTACCAGAATGAGGCTCGGTGCTGTTAAGCGTAGTGGAGTCAAGAGCGCAAAAATTGCTCAGATTCTTCGTAATAGATTGAAAAATGCTTTCTCGAGCTCTCTTCTCCAAGAGGGCATACAAATCACTTCCCGGCTGAAGCTGCTTACATAGCCATCCAGTAGCAAAATCACTCATAGATGTAGGTGCTGCTTTATCGTTGCTTTGGTTGGCAGCATTGTAAGCTCGCTTGGAGATTTCAAGACCTAAAGCTGATGTGTTCTTAGTCCACTTGGCGTTACCCATGCCGTCACCAATAATAGCCAGAATATCTTTCTTAAGCTTATCAACTGTCTCAGTAGAAAGATGACCTTCTGTCTCACCACCGATGGGCTTCTTCATTTGTCGTCGCTGTTGCGAAATAAGCTGCTGATACAGCAGCACACAAAAATGCAGACAAACAATTTTTCTAAGCTCAGCCCGAAACGAACTGAGACGAGAAAAATCGAATCCAAAAGTTGAAGGAAACTCAGAAACAATATCATTTCCTGAGCAGGTAATCAGTTTTAACATGCCGTACACAAAGGCCTGTCGGTGCTTGTCCTGGTTATTGCAGTTGGCACTAAGATTCGGAGCTTCTTTCTCAAACTGAGCGACAGATTGAGAAAACCATTTCATAGAGTCGCTGAGATCGATCTTTCGTCTCTCGACATATAATGCATAATATTCCTGTTCGAACTCTACCGCAGAGTTGACAAGGATAGGTCGTAGCGTTCTAATTTGATGATTGGCAACATCCAACTTCATGGCTTCCAAAATTGCAAATACCATTCGTAAGCCCTCAACTAGCCTCTTAGGAGAGTTTGTCTCAATGCCCATTTCAATTCTGGCTACCATCTGGTCTGCCCAGTTATCTCTCATCGGGGCACAATGCGCCTTGAAGACAAAGGCGAGCCATTTGGCCAAGGCCAGAAAATCCAAAGATCCTCTGTTAAGTTGCTGGATGATCAAGTCACTATCGAGAACAGTATCAGCATATGGTCTATCTTTAGTAGGCAAAAGGCTCATAAGAATTTCCTTCAAAGTAGTGAACAGTAATGGAAGTCTCGAGTCATGGGTATCCCTTACAGCTTTTCCAGAACGCTGTGTAAGAAGAATTTCAGTGAGCTCAACAATAATGGTTTCCCAGTATTTTTCGGCTACTGCTCGCTTTCTTCGGCCTCGTTCGCCATCGAGATTAGGCCTGAACTGAAGCTGGGGATCGAAAACGATATCATGCCTCAACTGAGGATTTTTGAATATCTCCTGTAAATCGATTTCTCGCAGACTAGCAGAGTTAACAGGAGGAGGTTGTAAAGCATAGGTAGAAGCAGGTTGAACAATCTGAGGAAGAACAGGCGGCATAGAAATAGAAGAAGACTTCGAAGTGGTGATAGAGGTGTTAACCGGCGTCACTACACTAGAAGGAGAATTTGTAGCGGATAAAGCGGGAGTGACCGTAATATTAGAGGCAGAATGAGAAAATCGCTTCTTAACTTTTCGTCTCAGACAAGAGGCATTGAAAGGAGGCGGTGGTGGGGGAGGAGATGCAAAAATAGATGATGAACCACCAAGACTCGTATCTGAACGCTGCTTTTGAATCTTGCAAGGAGGAATGGTATCAATGAATAAATTAGAGAGAGAACGAGAACGCCATCGCAGTTGGCGCTTGTTGGGCCGACTCAAAGGTTCAGGAAGAGACATTCTGCTGGCAGATGCTCCCGCAGCAGGTGACGAAACCGATAGGCGCTTCTGTGTTGTGGGCGAAACTACAGGAGTAGAAATTGGAATCTCCATTTCACTCGTAGAGCTGGCATCATCGTCGTATGATTGCTGGGGTTGGTCGTGGCCCTGCTGGGCCAGCGGCTGCATATTGACAACATCAATGTCCATGGCGCCAGAGCGCCAGAGAGCCCGACGGTTGAGCGTAGTCATGCTTTTATTGATAGAATTCATGTTGGTAGAGAGATGAGTCTGCTGCTGATCGACAGCAATGTCGCCTTCTCCAGCATGACTGGCGCTGGGAGTGGTTTTTGTATTTTCAGACTTATTCATTACGCTTTCGATAAAACTGCCCCGTAGAACAACACCGAGTGGTGGTGATGGTGGTGGTGGTGGTGGTGTTTAAGGGCGGGCGAGTGAAAACGGTTGGATAAATACTGAGCCGACAAACAGCGGGAAAGCCGTCAGAATGAGGTGCAACAAATTCAGGGAACAATAGTAGGAAGAAAAAGATTAACGATAATAATAATTTTTGAGATAATAGGAAAGACGCTAGGGCGAAAACCTTCGTACTTTCTGCTAAGATACGCTGCTATAACAGCTGCTGCTAGTGATAGGTTTGGTCAAACAAGTTTACCAAAAATCTAACGGTGGTGGAGATTGGTGACGTTTATAAATAAAATAGTTCTGACAAAGTAAAAAAATTTGTTGGTAGTCATCTTTTGCTTTAGTTGGGTGTTAAACCGGTTTGAAATAAAACAATAGAAAGGAGCAAAGACTGCAAAACTTTGATAAAAGCACTTCTTTGGGCAAACAAAAGCAACGCTGGGGTTCAAACTTTTACCAGGTGCAATGAAGAAACAGAAAAAGGAAATAATGACCAGCAAGAAAAAAAGGCTTCCAAAAAATAACTAGACACTTTCAGAATAGCAAAAGCAAAAATACACAAAACCGCCAACCAAGCAAAATCAAGAAAAAACAAAACAAAGGAAAAGAAATATGGAGTAGTTCCAGGAGAAGAAGAAAAGAAATATCCCCGAATATTACAGGAGCAGCACCGGTTGTTGGTGAGAAAAACAAAAATAACAAGCAGTGCAGAACGCACAGAGCACCCACAGCTGACTATACTGGTGCTAAACAATTCTACGGTGCTTCTTCGACTGGGGTTCATTTTCATTGAGAGAAACAGGGTGTCTGCTCGTCTCAGTCAGCACCATACAATATTTGGCAGAAACTTTCCTGCTGAATTCACACGACACCCAACACACCAGTAGTCGGGTAGGTGTTCCAGGAGGGAAAAGGCTGTTATAGTTCTTGTCTTGTTCTCGCCAGAGTTATACTCAATTTCGCCTTGATTTGCTGTTACTGCTGGTTCAAGGCGCTGTCAACTAGACTGTGTATGGTACTGACAATCCGCAATCGTACAATGCGGTGGGATTCGGATGGGTTTCCATCTGCCGAGGTGGTCAAATCCAGGAAGGCTTTGCTCTTCCGAGCAGGGGCTCAAAATCTTCATGGGGCACTGGCCCGTACTAACGGGTCAGGTAGATAGTGGGTGTGTTGTCTGGCTTGATCACCGACAGAGCCGCTATTTCGTTTCCAAATTAGTGCACATGTCGTTTTCCCTTTCTCAGCTATGAATCCGGGCTTGATTCTAGAAATGTACAATCGATAGTTAGGTTTATAGTAATGATAATTGGGATAACTAGCATTTTTGCCATATGCGGATAAGTTAAACTAGCAAAAGCAAGGCTGCCTGCCCCATATACTGCCAAAAAGTAGCACTTGAACCGCAAGACATTTGTGTCTGTGTGTGGGTATGAAAAAGCAATATTGCTTACCTACCAGCTGGTGGTTTTTTCCGCAGTGTGATCACTCCTACCAAACTTTCGCTACTTACTTTTTTGATTATGGGGGGTCAGAGTGACGTTGCGAATAGATGGGTTGTGTGTTTCTAGTGTGTTCAGGTTCTTTCTAACTGTGAGCATAAGTGATGGAGGGTAGGTCGATTCATTAATGGATTTAACGACTGACCTGCTAACTAAATGACCGCGGAATGGTTGAATTACAGCTAAACTGCAACCAATCAGGCAGGTTATTTGGTACTTTGTTCTGAATTTTCTTGTTTTCCCCCAGTTTCCTCTCATCTTTTATCATTTCCTATAATCGTAAATGTGGCTGGATTCCATTTCGATCTACGCGATTGGTATCAGGAAGGATTTGACTTGCAACAAGTCAGGGCAGTCGGGCCGCCGGTCATACCTACCTGATTTCATTCACACGTTCCAGCTAATGAGTGGTCTTTATCCACGAATAAGACATCTACTGCGCCGCCTGATTCTTACCTTTGTCTGCCGTTGTTGGCTGCTAGTTGTGCTGCCACTGCGCTGCACCATGCTGCGTATCACCTAGGAGAGCATATCGCTCAGCTAAACTTTCAGGCGATATACCAAATTACGTACTTGAAAAATACCACCACAACACGAAGTATCCATTCCCAAAACTAAAAAGTTAATTCAAAGAAAGTTCCATAGCCTGGCTACATTGACCGATCGATACATTTCTACATACCTACAAACCCAAATACACGATTAAATTATAGTAATAGGAATACTATTTGAAGCCCAGCCTGCTGCTGCTGCTGCTGCTACTGCTACTGCTGCTTTGGTGCTCAAATCATGCATTCCATCAAAAAGCCATATTTTTTTATCCCTTCTTCAGATATGCAGCAGGCAGATTATCGTCTTGCATGTCTTCTTACTACACCCCTACCAATTTGCAAACTAAGGTGAGGTGACGGTGAGAAAATTCTTGGACCACCCGACCATCAAACAACGTCCCCACCCCCCTTAATCCAACCGTCAGTCTCCTTTCAGCTGGAGTGGGACCTTGCCTGGTGAGGTCATCTGCCACCCCTGTATGTTTCTAGTCTATATCAATCTAGGCATCCACAATTACTAGGGCTTGAAGAATTTAGCCTCAGTTCTAAGATTCAATTACAGTTTGAGTTGTCTCTTGTGTCCTTTCTTTACTGCAGCTGCTGATCTCTTTTTCATTCCTTCTGCGTAGATGCCTGCTATCCCGGAAGGCATAGCACCTCAAGCCGTTTGAGCGTAATGTTCCCCCTCCCCCCATACAGCGGTGGAACGGGGCAAGCCGCCCACTGCTCCCCGGCCACGTCTGTGACAAAAACCCACCACCACCAGCTACTTCGAATCATATCGTAAGGGGAAACAACAACAGCTTATTAGGGCCGATCGTAATTGCACTCACCTTGGTATAGTTTACAATTTACAACTAGTACATGTGGATCATTTTTCCAGATTAGTATAAATGGTCAATATGCTATGTTCGTACATAAAGTCAATATCATCAATCTAATTATCTAGTCTGTAAATATTCAAGTAAGTATGGCATTAACTACTAATCGATAGATCATCATAGACCCAGCTGGGCTATAAGATACGAGGTAGCATCAAGCCAGCTTAAAAACCCCCTGACTGTTTCACAAGTTCTCTATCGCAATTAATGTAGACCCACCCTGGCCCACTGAGATGTCAGCCACCACCTGGTATATTTCTCCTGACTATGTTATTAAAACATTTTGGCGGGGTCTCGGTCTGACACAACGACCAGTCATCTGCAAATAGGGGTTCATGAAATAGATCCCCCCCGTAGTTATCCCCAGCCCTCTTCATATGCCTCTCCCACACCAGGGCCAGAACTTGCGCGGTCGATCCTCCAACAAGTTTGTTTACGGACATCAAAAGAAATCAGCTCAGAGGCGAACCCGGTGAGATGTCTTTCACCGCAAATGTCTACCTTGAAAAGAAGCACGATAGCGAAAGCAAGCTGCATTCTAGCCTAGCCCAGCCAGCTGAGGCTATCTTTCCGCCCGCCGGAGGGTCCTGCCTGTTGGATCCAGAACATTTAAGGCGACCAGACAAAAACCGCCACAGGTTAGAAAAAAATAAACTAAAGCATAGCCGTGGAGATTGAGCGTAGCCAAACTCTGCTTTACTCTACCCAACCCATCCAACTCAACTAAGCTCAAACCAAAATCTGCTATGCTTTGGTTGATTCAAAAACAGTTACACAGTCCGCCCTGTCGGAAAACTTTCAAAGCATATTGTCATTCGTCTCCGCCTTATTCTGAGCCTTGTCTGGCTCCAAATCTAGTTCTATTTCCTCTTCATTGAAATCCGATCTGGTGCTGCTATGCTGCCTTGTGCTACTTCTGCTGCCGTTGTATATCGTCCGTACACCGACGCTGTTATGCGGCAACGCTAGTCGGGGCGTGCTGGTTTTTGCAAAAGCCTAAAGCCACGCCCTCACTACCAAATAAATCTCCTGAAAATATCATTACGCCCTGCCTAAGCCTCAAGCTCGTTTCAGTATCCGCACCTCGCCCACATCGGTACACATAAATGCACGGTGCATGTGCCTAAACTATGGCACTTCTTCGAAAGCGACGATGTGCACGATGCGGTGCTTGTGATGCTTTGATGGTGCGCGATGTGGAATAAAGAGGGTTTTTGACAAAGTTTGCTGTTTATTGCTTTGGAATTTTGGAGGTGGATTGGAAGCAATTTGAAGTCAAACGGATATTTGTCTTAACACAGGTCAGCTCGCCTGTTTTCCGTAGCCACTATAGTTTGATGATGGCTGAATAGCCGCTAGCCTCGGCTCATCAACATCCTTTGTTTTGCCATATCCGGTGTCTCAGTGACCAGGCAATGAACGTCATATAGTGGTGAATCATGTTTACTGGTTCACTTTGCAGCATCCCCATGGCAATTTATTAAACGACTGACCGGCCGCTATACTACATATTCGGACCGGACTAGCATGGGCAAGCCCAACTAGCACCACAGGAATAAACAAAAAAATAAGCAAGGAGAGAGAATAAGAAAGGTTTGGCGTGGAGAGGATAAAGAACGAGAAAAGATGAGCAAGATGATAAAAAGGATAAGGTGTGGAAAAATAAATGAGTATCAATAAATGAGCATGAAAAAAAAATTAGATTTTCATCAGTTTCCCCCTTTTCAAAAAAACTAAAAAAAAAAAAAACAAAAAAAAAAAAAAAGAATTGCCGCCACGTTGCTGCGTCGGTAAAAACAGTATATTGTAATTGCAAGCCCCCAGGGATGCATAGCCGATTGTCTCCGCTATCCAGTTGGGACTCTATGCAGCAGCAGACCGCCGATTATTACATAGCTGTCCAAGCAAGTTCTAGCCTGCCACTGCACGATGCTCCGCAATAATGATCGCCAAAATTTATCCCCCGATATATCTGATTATAGACCCGCCGGCATTTTACTAGAAACTATGAGCCCATTGAACAAAACACTGAACGCCTGCACTGACAAATTGCTCGACTACCACCACCTCCTTTTCAATAGTAGCTCCGTGTTTGGTGGACAAAGCGTTTTTAGGGTTCTCTTGGTCTACGCTTTCATCGCCTGACCTGGGATGAGCCTTAGCCTCTTTGCCTTATCGGCCATTAATCATGTGCCAGAATCAAATGTTGCAGACGTCATTCTCTTCTTGAATCGTTTTGGTCATAGTATTTGAGATTTGCATAGTTGGTACTCTGGGCAGCTGTAATCCTATTGTTTTGATGTGTACTATTGAAATCTATTTTGGACTATTGAATTTCACCCTATTCGAACAATATTGTATTCCGATTAAAGACCTAACCGCCATCCGACATTGTACGAACTGTAAATAATGATTACTGTCAAATTGATATATTTGCCTTTGGCAAGCTCAATAGTCTGATACTAGCTATGGAAACAAATGCGACGTCCTACGTAGAGGGTTTCAACAAATGTTCTACAGTTTGGCTTGGCTTTTTGCAGGCCCCGTACTAAATGAAGTCCATGGGCCTTGACCTCGACACTATTCAGGACACTGAGGGTCTGTACACCGACTACGTCTAGCACTGTGGACACGATTTCCCAATAGCGCGACAGTAAATTATCATATCAAAGTTTGTGATGATCGGGTCTGATCGTTGTCGCCTGCCTTTCCTAATCGCCAAGCTTGGTATGAGATTCGGTAGCGATGATCAGTTAGTCGTTCCAGTTGCATATACTTCGAATTGTTTTCTGAGAGGTTGACTATCAGGCGAAACAGTACTCGATGGAGTTGCCTTGTTAGGAGGGAATTTACTTACTTGACTTCGCCTGAATGAGGCCCATTTTGGGCCCATCTCAAGCTGATAGTTCTAGATGTAGTAAAAATCGCCTAGGAAATCAAACCTAAATTGCATTTTCCAGCTCCACAGTTGATGCACTAGGTTTTGCAGGGATCCTCACACTGAAATTGATCACTGTGGGGTGGGGTCTCTTACGTTTTGGTATTCGATTTGGTTTTTTATTAGCTTTGTTGCAGTATTGAAAACTTTATTATCTTTTTGCAAGCCAAGTCCAGCAGGGCATGCAAACCATATGCATGTTCAGCCTGGCTCTAGCATAATTATCAGGATTACTTTTAGAGAATTTGTTTATTTGTGAAATTAGTTTAATCAATGAATGTTGCCCACTGCCTCTATAGCCAGCTTATGGCGGTTGCTTCCCGGTGTCAATCATTAGCCACTAAGATCAAGCTCTGAGCTTGACGTACTATCAAATCAAAATTACAAGGAATATCTGCTGTTCGTCACTAATAATACATTTATAGATACAGCATTTTCTGTCCATTTGCCCTCCTTGTGGTGCCCTAGCTGGTCGAGCTTAAGGTAGGTCTTTCGGAATAGAGCCCCGTTTTGTGCTGTTCCTTGGTGCTTTGTGCTTTGTGCTCCGCACCCGTAATGTCGTACACAATTTAATAAAATAGCGTGCATTATGGGATCGACTGCACTACGCACCTAACACTGGGATGATCGAGTGAATAGAAATCCATGCATACTTCTACCAATTTTTTCAAAGTACTATAAGCTAAATAGAAATTGTGGCTGACATGAAGCTTGTTGTTTCGCTTTGCATCTATTAAATGTGCGGCCGGAACAAGCATGTAAATTTTGGCATTAGTACATGGGAAGCTGTCTCATGTGCTGTGAATTCCGTAACTGTGCTGCTAGGCCTGCCCTGCTAGCTAAATCTGCCGGATGGTTTTATATGGATTTTGCACTACTTGGCCCTGATGCGGCCAAGTCTATCAACATGTCCTCGGCTACCCATGCTATTCGGCGGTATACCGGCTTTTAAAGTCAACCAGCTGAAGCTCATCTCAAAGCTTGCTAATGACTGCTGGCATTTGCTGTGAAAATTTACCTGTAACTTTTGCAGGCCTCACTTAGTGATTCTATAAGATCTTTCAGTATCAATTGGAACTATGTGTTTAGTGCAGTCTATCGACCCCTACTGAGCTTTGTTCTCTTCTTCAGAGACCCCCTTACTCATCGAACGAACTAAAAAGAACTTACAATGTAGCTGTATAGCCTGGATTGATTGACACAGTGGCTGTTATCTCCCCTATTTCCGCCCTAATTTCATTCTAAGGTCCCGATTCATTAGTAAATTTCGATTGCATTTTTTTTGTATTACCGTACTTGATTGTTTTGCCTCCAAATCACACCACTCTCAAATTTTTGACTATGCGGACTTGCCATGCTCCGTCGCAGTGCCTTGCAAAATGCTAAGAAAAGCAGTGTACGTGGACGCCAAATGCTCTCATTCTGAGATCGAACGTGGCACCTTCAGAGCTAATCTTAGTGTGGTAGGTGTCATCTCTCTACTCACTTTTCTTTGATTTTATATTTAAGCCTCGCAATATTTTTTACTCTTTTTATGCTTTTCTAGTTAGCCACTTTGACTTCAGCCGACCATAGTCAAATCAATTCTGTAATCATATTGGTCACAAATTCATGTCTAATCGTATTCATGGAATCAGCCAGTAGATTTTCAACGGTTTTGGCGATTTCAACATTGTGTGGCATACTCAAATGCAGGTGGTTACCGAATTACACAACCGAGCTTTTACTAGTGTAAATATACCACTATTTAGTACTAGCTGTCAAAAGCAATAGGCATATGATAAAAAGCAATTATAGGGGGCACATTTTTCGAACCGTAATAGTGCTGACAATCAGACTCCACCATGTTGTCTTCGTTGAAAGCTATAACCAAAAGCAATTATGCTTTCAACTTTTATAGTGAAAAACTGACCGCTCTGATCGCCTCTGCGCTCCAAATATGTCTACAGTGGCGGTAAAAATCACTTTCTTGCCCATGATTTTCAAGCCGCACCAGCCCCGCGGTACCTATACTCATCCCTTAACCTGTAAACCGCTTTACTTGTTGATGATTTATCATACTCATTTGACTCAATTCTTTACCAGAAACTGTTGGCAACAATGACCTCCATCTTTTCATTTACATTATGTAAAAAACGCACCATTTGAGATCTGACTACCCAGCCGACTTCACATATGGATGATGCCGTACTAACTCTTTGAAATAGAACCCCTTTTATTGTGACCGATTTTGTCAGCCTCAACTCTCGTCTATGGAAGTATCTGGACACGCAGCAATCTCGATCCCCTTGTTCTTTCGCCGCATAATATGTTGGCAGAGCGACGCGAGTTCTTCTGTGTTTAAGCCGCAAATGTTCCGAGAAAACAAATGTTTACCAAAATAAATTATAGAAATGACAAAAAGCAATATCTACTCAATAGTGCTATGCTAAAAAACGAATCGACGTCACCGTCCGTGGCTTGCCTTCTCGCATCGGTAAAGCATCTTAATACAGCGCCTTACACCCCGCGGCTTATGGTCTCGGTCCAACCGCAAATATTCTCATCCCTTTTACCTGTTTTTCTTGCGTGTGTTGCTAAGGTGTTTTCAGGAAAAACCTGGTAGCCCGCTGCCGAACGTCTTCTCAGGAAATCGGCAAGACTATTGGTTGGCATGGCAACGGTTGCTGCAGCAATTTTCACTTCGTCTTTCTAGCTGCTTAACATCCCAACGGAAAAAAAATCTGCCAGTTCTCAACTTTGCCGTCTCCCTGCGTCTTTTCATTCTTAATTCCCGTTTCCAGCATAATGCTGGTGTTTTCCAATATTCGGCAGCGCTTCCTGGAAGATGCAGTTCAGGGCCCTCAGGCGCTGCATAAACTCGAGACGTCATGGGACATTCGTAAAAATATTGACCGGTTCCGAAAACACGAATGGCATCTCCGTGATTTGCAATATGCAGTGGCAGTTCCGGCACTTATTTTTTCAGTAATAGTCATGCAGAATCCGCCTTTTTATGTTCGGTTCGCTGTGGCGACTCTCTACATTTTAGGTATTCTGATCCCGATCACTTCACAATTCTGGCTACCTGCTTTGCCAGTGTTGACATGGCTTTTGTTGTTCGCTTCCTCATCGTACATTGGTTCCGACTACCGGCCTTGCATTTTTGTACGAGTTTTACCAGCATGGGAGACCATTTTGTATGGTGGAAATCTCTCTGAAGTACTCAGTAAGACGCAAAATTCAGTATTGGATGTTCTAGCTTGGATTCCATATGGCTTGGTCCATTATGGAGCACCATTTGTCATGGCATTTGTGCTTTTTATTTTTGGACCACCTTCAACTTTGCCTTGTTTCGGCTTTGCTTTCGGTTGGATGAATTTCACTTCAGTTTTGATTCAACTTTGTTTTCCCACTGCTCCTCCTTGGTATCTCAACGAGTATGGGCTGGACCCTGCTTCCTATGAGGTCCATGGCTCCCCTGCTGGGTTGGCCCGTGTAGACAAATTATTGGGTCTCCAGATGTATACTGGTGCATTCAATGCTTCGCCATTGGTATTTGGTGCTTTCCCATCTTTGCATTCTGGTTTTGCCGTGATGCAAGTGTTGTTTTTATGTCATCTGTGGCCCAACTGGTCCCCGCTGTTTTTGTCATATATTTTGTGGATTTGGTGGTCCACGATGTATCTTAGCCATCACTATTTTATTGACCTGATTGCGGGCGCATGCATTGCATTCTGCATGTTTTATTCGGTGCGACTCACCTCGTTGCCTAATATTCAGCCTGGCAAGTTTTCTAGATGGCACTATGATTACATTGTGCGAGGTATCACAACAACCCAAGTGAAATTCCGAAAAAGCGTTGATGACGATGAATACATTGAACTTCCAGTTGTGGACACAGAAACCCAGTTGCAGAGACTTGACAAGTCCTATCGAAAAGTCAACAATCTTGGCCACAATCATACTTCATCTTTGCATTTGTACCCTGGACAGGAGGCTGTTGCCAATGGAATTAAGACCCCAAGGTCTGGTGGTATAATAAGTGATTCTGAAGGCGAGTTTCCTCGTGCTCACTTGCTTGATACTGCCTCTTCTTCAACCAGGCCTGGCTCTCCTTCGCCTAGAATAGGTAACTCGAGGCCTACCACTCCTCTACCTTCAACACAATCATCATCGGTCACCTCAATAGTGAGCGTGAACACTCCAGCATCTCCTCAAGTCGATAAAGCCCCAGGAAGTCCTGGAAAACGTGATTAGAATTGGGCATCTACATATTTTCCTTTTGACCCTCAATTATGCATCGACTTTATCAGTCAAAAGTGCATTCCGCGAGGCACCATTGGCGATGTCTACATTGTTAGGATTACCTAGTCATTAATGATTCTTTACATACTTTGCATTTTAATAACAGGATGTGCTTCAAATATTCAGTTTAGTTCATGGAATGTGCTGTAGTTGCTGTCGGAACTGATTTGATGTGACTGATCTGTAACCATTATATGGTTGTAACATAGCTTTCATAGAACAAACCCATTGCTACCACGACATTGAATAATTGGCCGTAAGTATTTGCGTCGGTAGAAAAAGAGCTACAAACAGGGAGAAGAGATAACTTGGTTGCATTAAATTTGTCACATCACCTTTATACGATTAAAATAAATAGAAACAAGTGCAGCAGTTGACTAGAGCAAATCAGGTTGAGTGCCGGCGACACCAGAAAAATTATGCGATCTTCAAGTAGAAGTTCCGTAAGCATCGTCAAGTAGCATAACAGTGAGAATCATCATGTAGCATTATTGCAATATCAGAATAAAGTGTTTCCGAAATCTCTTACACAACAGCTATAATCTCCGAGACTTCCAGATTTTGTTGTAATTAGTTTTCTAGACGCCTGATCCTTTTAATGCAATCACAGAACAGCCCAAGAGACTCTCGTTTCTCGATCAGCTGTACTAATTGGTCATTTGATGTCAACAGGACATTTTCAGTTAGACTTTTTGGAAAAACGGCGACCGGCAACAAGCATTGATACTGCCCTATGCAAATCATCCCGAACTGTTTCCGTATCGAATGCTCACATTCAAATTTCAAGCCCCGTCCTCTCACAATAGCCTTCTCATCAACTCCCCTTCATCAATTCACCCCTGATTTTGGATTACCTTCACTCTGCTCTCCAGCTCGGGATAAGCTGCTGTTAGCTCATCGGCAAGTATATTCCCAAACTCCTTCATGGCCCTGATCTTGCCATTCACATATTGGTTCTGCTTCGCAAGCAGCTCCACAAACTCTCTTGTATAAACATTTGCATTTCGTCCGTTCTCAATGTACTCCACAACATCCAAGGGCACCTTGATATCACTGTCAGAGATAACCTGATTCAACATATTCAGCTGATCAACCAGCAAACTGACCCGACTTTCCACTGCCTCCTTGGCTTCTCGAGTAGCCTGATAGTCATAGACTAAGATTCCCAGTTCTCGCTGAGTCTCGATCACCTGCTGCAGCTGATCCAACAGAGCAGCAGTAGGACCACTAGAATCGGCGGCTATAGTCATAATTGTAAGTTATCTTCTCAGCAACAACGTTAAATATTCCAGTCCTAGAATATTCTTCCGTATTAACTTCGAAATTTCTAGCGAGCTTCCGACTGTCGCTATTTCTCCCAGGTTCCTGTGGAAATAACACACTTCTTGTTGGTGTGGAAAGAGCTTTTGGCTTTGAAACAGCTACAAAAGTCCCGTCTGCGGCAATCATTAAAACTTCCCATCATTGTCCCGTCCAGTCGCAACTTTTGGAAATAATCTGTTGTTTCAACCCCAAGAAACTTCACTGGCACCGACAATTAGCCACATAGGTATTTTTCAAGCCTGGTGCCGCAATAAATGGGCGTTGCGATGAGTGGATCAGGCGACAGTGGGGGTGGTAGTGCAGCAGCTACAGTAGCAGCAGCAGCTCTAGCTGACAGTGCCGTCAACCCCGGGCATGGTACAGTAGCAAACTCTGCAATGGCGATGGGGGTCATTCCCACGGACTATACAGAAAAGAAGCATCCATATTACTTGACTCCGGACAACATCAATGCTATCTCTGGTGCTGCCGCTGGGTTGGTTGCTGGTGTAGTGGTGTGCCCACTTGATGTCGCTAAGACTAAGCTACAGGCTCAAGGAGGATTCACTAGTTTGGCTCGCCAGAGACCCAACAGCGGGCCTTTGAAGGTGGCATACGAAGGGATGTGGGGGACTCTATCTCAGATATATCGCGAGGAGAAGTTTCGCGGCCTTTACCGAGGATTATCTCCTATTATTATTGGATATGTTCCTACATGGATGATCTACTTTGCCCTTTATGACAAGACAAAGCGATTTCTCTATAACTCTGACGGTTTTAACTTTTTGCATATGCATCCCGCATCTATTCATATTCTCAGTGCTGTAACTGCCGGTGCTTGTAGTACCACTTTTACCAACCCTATCTGGGTTGTCAAGACACGATTGATGAGCCAAAACAGCCAATCTTCATGGAAGACTTATTCTGGAACCTGGGACGCTCTTTCATCCATGATCAAACAAGAAGGATTAGGGGCATTATATAGTGGATTAGGTCCTGCCTTACTTGGTCTTACTCATGTGGCCATTCAATTTCCGCTCTATGAACAGTTCAAAAAACTACTGGCTCCCCATACAAATGACAGAAGTCCTCAGAGATTAACATTTGGAATCATACTTGCATCGGCAACCTCCAAAGCTATTGCATCAGTTGCAACATACCCCCATGAAGTGCTACGAACCCGAAATCAGATTGCAGTCAACAATCAAAAATACCGAGGACTTTTCCGTACCATGAAGACCATTTACGTTGAAGAAGGCATTGCTGGCTTTTATGCTGGACTGGGAACGACTTTATTCAGAGCCATTCCAAGCAGTGTTGTTACTATATGCACATACGAGGCTATAAGCCGGTACCTGTCTTCGTTATGATTAAGCATAAATGCATAAATAAACACTGAGAAAATGTTTATGTCTGTTTCCAATATGATTCAATGTGTCGCAGCAATTTCGAAATTGCAAGTGCCTTGGTCTGCTGTGTCCATGAACAAACTTCCACGCATGTTCACTGAGCTGTCTTGTAATTTTAGTTATCATTCGTCTGGTATCTCTATAGAATAGCATCAATGTTTCATCAGAATTGAAGATCCAACTTTGGATGTCGCGTCAAAAAAAAAAAAAACAGGTACCATTTGCGATATTCCTCATTTTTAGATTTTGTAAGAAACCGGCCAGTAGAAATCACATTGGAATCACGTGACATATATCGGACTACTACTCCTCCAACAATTTGCCTTAGATTCTTATAGAAGCTAGAAATCACACCTGAATTCAATATTTGTGAACTTTTCCCTCTTTGTCAACTTTCCAACCTACAACTACACCGCCGCCAGCTCCTCGTGTATTTTCCAACTGCACTGGCAGCTCACCCTTTCAATCTTTTTCATCTTAACATCACCACATCAACACAAGATAACAAGAGACAGCCACAATGTCAGATAATGTAGCTGAGCCAGCAGCAGTAAAGGCCCCCGTAGAACCATCAAATAATGAAGAAACTGTGACTGGCAGTCAGCAGCCTTCAGTGGACGATATAAAATCCAGACTTGCAGTGCTTGAGAACGAGGCTGAGAAGTTGGAGGCAATGCAGGAAGACCTCAACAAGCAAAACAATGAGTTAAAAGAAGACAAAGAAGATATTGATAATCGATCGGTATTCGTTGGAAATGTCGATTTTGGCACACCACCAGAGGAGTTGCAGAGTCATTTTCAATCTTGTGGAACTATCAATCGAGTGACCATAGTGGTGGATCCTCTCACCAAACGACCCAAAGGTTTTGCCTATATTGAATTTGCAGAGCCTTCGTTGGTCGCCCAGGCTCTTTTGCTTAATGAAAGTGTTTTTAGAGGGCGAACATTGAAGGTTGTTCCTAAAAGGACTAACGTTCCAGGCATGGGGCCCCGAGGACGAGGTCGAGGAGGCTTTAGAGGGCGAGGTGGAAGAGCTGGCTATAGAGGAGGTTTTCGGGGACGAGGAGGATATCGGCCATATTAAATGGTTGGTTGCGGTTGTCTGTAATATCCAGATCATGTCGGATGCCGACAAAAGCTGATCAGCAACAGCAGCAGCAAATTTTTGAAGAGAAAATGAGTTTCCAGGCTACAAAGATTACAAGAATCGAAGTTCAGTGGTTAATCAGTTATAAGAAGACTAATGAAGATGACGGTCTTCGACAGTTGACTTGATGCCGTTGTCTTGTGACATTAAAGCCTATTAAATTATTTAGCAATGATAATTTGATATCAACAAGGCAGAAAGAATCAAAAGAAAAGCAAAGGCAAAGCCCAGGTTTTCGGGTCTCACTGTATAAAAGTAAATGAAAGTAATCTTTTCTCTTGTGTGTTCCCATGAAAGTTCTATGCATATTTGATTTCTCCCGTAGTGAGCCATCCCTTCTCTCCCATAGGCTCTCTTCGCCATGACAGTGTCAGTTTACTCTGATGAGGACTAGCTTGTACAGGGGTCATTTCACCTCTTTTCACAATAAACAGCTGTTGCCATATATCGGTCGGTTGCAAAGTAGGAGGATTCAAATTGGCATCTTCGTCACAGTTGGACGAATCAAAACCTTCCTGTGCCAAAAGCTCCACGGTCTCTAAAGTCATAATGCTATCAGATACATTTTCAATCTGAGCTTCAATTAAATGCAAATCTGTGGATTCTAGTCTTGAAACTTTGGTCTTGACTGATATGCCAAGTGTCGCTGTGAATCGGTAATTCTTGCGAAATGTGATCGTACTAGTTTCCTTGATAGAATCATCGCTATCAGCATTATGATCTGCTATCACACGATAAGTGATAGTTACATTTAGAACATGTAAGCCGGGATCTTTGGCTTCGTACGAAACAACATGCTGGTGCGTAGGATTAGCCTGATCCAACAGTTGTTCAGGGCCGTCTTTCAATAGAGTCACACTGCGCTGACCCGTACCAGATCCAGGAATCTCTGGCAGTAACATTGATGCTGATAGACTAACAGCAACAGGAGGACCATCTTCATTATCTTTGGCAACACTCAATAACGAGCTAAAGGGCTCTCCAACATGTACAGTACCGAAAGACCCAGGCAAACTCAGCATAGGGCTCGGAACAGGATTACCAGTGGCTAGATTGGCATGTCTTAGAACAGGCCTCGAGAGTCTGAGAACCTTCAGAGATACCTTATGCTTATCCATTGTTGTATTTTGATACTCGATCCGGATCTTTTAACTCAGAGATATCGGCGAATTTGATTATAGGCTAGTTTAGCTCCGGCCGTTGCCATACCAACAAATTACACCTCCTCCACGGCAATCAGAAAAAAGCAGGCGGGCATTTCAGCCGCAATCTCAGGGCTTTTACAGAAAAGTGAGTCCAATTTACCCTCCTTTACCCTATGCAAATTCCCCGCCGAATTATGCCGAATCAGGTAACTATGCCCATACATAGGCTCGCTCCCACAATATCTCACCTCCAGCCCCCTTTCCTTTATCAGGCTTTAATTTGAATAGTTGATCTGAAAAGTGTTGTACAAAGATTTGATCCAGCATAAGATAACAGAGTTCATTAGGACGGTGCGGGTCGTCGGTGAAGAGAGTCAGTCCTGAGTCTCAGTACCCACGAAGATCATAACATAAACATACGCCGATAGCTGCTGCTGTGCTGTACTGTGCTGCTAAAGCTGTGCTGCATTCCTTGGTTGATCGGGCGACGGAACCCATTGAAGTCGGATCCGGACGAAGCGGATTCTAGTGCTGTTCTAATTTATAAGAGAAAATTCATTTTGTCACCTGCGGCAATTGGATAGCTGGATTTCCTATAAGACCTCGGAATCTCAAGCTCTTCTTTTCATCCCCTAAATACTTTGGCTGTTGTTTCAACTAATTTTGTTGTTGCCTAGTCTGATTGCGTGGTGTGTTAATAATAACCTTGGAGCACGCACCCCCATAATTGAACCTCGTCCCAGGAAGTCCAAGGTTCGATAAGACACAAGCAAAGACAACAACACGAAGGCCCTCGTTTTCAAACCCATTGAAGCAGGAGGGATAGCTCTTTGCTAGAGCGAATCTTATTGACTGCGATTGTCACTGTGTCGGCGAAATCAAAATTTAAAAGTATGCTAGCTGAAATACTTGCCAGCTCCGGAGACATTGACCAGGCTTCAAAAGCCGACATGACCTCTGTAGACAATCATCTACCGGGGGTCTCGGCCATCGCTATCCACGGATCGGATCGGAATCCTGCCGTTGATGATGCCAATTTCAATTTCAATTATACTACTGCTGAGCCTGCTCCAAGCTCGAGTGCTGATAGTGTCATGAGTGATCTGATTAGCAAAGAAGATAGTAGTGCCGTTACTTCGGTGCCTTATGTGGAGGATGAACTCAAGTTTGATAACAACAAGGAGGTCTCGAATCAGAACGACCAGTGTCTCACCATACATGAAAGCACGTCGCTGGAATCTCTTTTGAGTATATCGACTTTGCGGCCCACTTCTTTACTTCCTTCAACCTCATTGCTTTATCCTGATACTGCTCCCCGATCTGCCTGGAGACCTCAAATTGATTCTTGGATGAAAAAAAATCACCCAACTATTCTTAAGGAAATAGTTCAATGGTCCGAGTCTGATAAAAATGATAAGTTTGAAAAGGTTCATCCGAAAACTGCTGCTCCTTTGCCGAGCGCATCTTTGTCGACAGGCCCAAGTGATCGTGTTAGTACTGGATCGTCACCGAAAAAAGAGCGAAGAATGTCGTATGAGAGCAAGCCATATGCTAGACCGCAGAAAGCGCCGGAGCCTGCTAGACCATTGAACACTTCGAATGCTATTTCGGGGCCCAATAATGGCTCTTCTTCGTCCTTACCTCTATCGAGCTCTGCTTCCCAGGACTCTTCTTTGCATGCTGCTTTCCATTATCATAGCCCCCCCCGACGGGGCTCTCAGGAGGACCAGCAGAGTCCTCCAGGTTCTCCAGGTTCGCAAGATGCGGTAATTTCTAGTCAATTTCCCAAACGGAGGTGCATATCATGTGGTTCAGATCAATCACCTTGCTGGAGACCGTCCTGGTCAGCAGCTGCTGGTCAGTTGTGTAACTCATGTGGACTCCGTTATAAGAAAACTGGAGCTCGATGTGTTTCTCCGACTTGTCGACGGATACCAGCCAAAGGAGAATGGATGGTAATGAAAAATGCTGCAACTCGGATCCATGGAAAACTAACTTTTCAATGCTTGAGCTGTGGAGGGGAGGTTGAAGTCGGAGAACGGGGCCAATAATGAGTATAGAAAACCCAAAGGCTCGAAATGTTCCTATTATGACTTATTTCGAAGATCGGTACATTTACACCTCTGAGTGTCGAACCATCATCTGCTGGTCATCCTGGACGATACTGCAGATCCCATGACTAGTGTACAACGCAGAAACTCGGAACCCATTTTTACCTTTTCCTGATCACTACATTTTTCCTACATTTTTTATTATCTTAACACTTATTTGATTTCTTCGCCTTGCAAATTGTTCAGCGACTTTTGTTATTTTTGTTAGTCCGTCTTTGTATTGACTTATAGTTTATTGGGATTAGGATTGAATTTATTTAACTTGAATTGAATTATTATTGGGAAACACAATCTTCGAAAAGTGTCATGATCTTGGCTTGATTTATCCGTGGTTATCGGGATTTGATATTTAGTCTTTGCAGATTTTCCACCTGGTTTGAGAGAATGTGGGGTAGCTCGGATCAATTTGACAACAAGATCCACGCGCGCTCATAGATTGCAAGAAAAAAGTCAAATGTCACAAAATTACAGTGTTTTAATTAAATATGAATATGAAAGTAGCCAGTTTTTTGGCCTTTTTTGGTGAATTCTCGAAGCGTTCTCCAATACTTTCTCTCCGGCTTCTTGCAACCTACCATTATACACTTTACCCGAGGTTTCAATGTCAGGGTGGCTGGATAAATATGAGCAGTTTCTTCTGAAAAATGCACACCAAATAACTAGCATCGAATCGACATTGAGATCGCTGAGCTTTGTACTACCAGGAAGATACCAGAATGTCGAAGTTGTCAGCGAATCGTTGTATTCTGTGCTGCAGATAATAGGAATGTATCATGATCGCATTCTCATCCGGACCAATCTAAGCAAAGATAAGCTCAACGCACACAATAGATATAGTCAAACTATGTCGAAGCACCACAGGCTGTATAGAATGGTGGGGGTGATTCTTTCCATCACCAGATGCACTGAGTTGCTGATGGAAATGGCCGCCATGGCCAAGCCAGGCGATTTGAGCACCCAGACAGCAGCCATGAGAAAAGCAGCTAATGACCGCCGGGCTAAACTGGTGGTAGTCATTGAAATATTCAAAGCGATCTTGCGAATCATGCTGCTAGTTGGCTATCGCAAGCCGGTTTTGAACGAACCCACTGTTCAAAGGCAGGTGGATCTGGCACAAGAAGTAGATGATCCACTTGCTTCTCCAACTAAAGGATTTCAGCCTGCTCCTTACAAGATGGCTAGAACCGGAAAAGAGATCCCTCCGACACCGATTAATGGGAAAACGTATTTATCAGAAAAAGCACTGCTAGCAGAAGATGTCAAGAGTCCTATTTTCTTACTGCATCAACTATCGAGCAAGGGAACGATTGCTGAGCTCTTGCACATTTTGCGACCGGTAGTTTACAGTTATCTCGTGTATCGAGGTATTTCCAGACCGCAAAAGGGCTTTGTGAGTAGATGGGGGCCATGGATCACGGGCTTTGCTATGGATTACCTATCCAACCAGTGGTTACTGGATTACTACCGAGAAAACCTATCTGGAGGATTGAGATCATTGACAGGACTAGAAGCTGAGGAGATTGGTAATCGCAGAATGGCTCTGTGGTGGTATGCATTACGCGGGCCGATGTATCAAAATCTTAGCCGACCGGCTATGAACCGCATTGCTAGGCTGTTTGATTTCCCTATAGCCAATTTGTTTTCCGGTCTTTTGGAAGACTATATATATTTACTGGATACCTATTATTTCAGTAGTGCAAGTCAGTAGATGACATATTGTGGAAGTTGGTAGCGGGATGTTATCGTATAGATTGTAATTAGATGCAAGAATAGTATGATAAGAAACGAGGAAGGGGACAGCAGAAATAAACAATGCCGATCATCAGAGAACGAGCAGGTAGAATGGCAGCGATGTGGTAAGCAGGGGTGTAGTGGGGTGTTCGAGAGAGAACGGATCAAACGAGAACAGATAAAGTAAATTCAAAACGAGCAAAAGAAGATGAAGAAATGAGAGATTAATTAAGAGCAGAACGATGAGGAGAAAATCAAGCAGAAGCAGGTCAAGAAGTAGAGCCCAGACAGCAATACCCAATAGAGCCCAGACGTTAGTGGTCCAAACCTTAGTAGCCTATACAACGACAACATCACGAGCCTGACATGCATCATCATACAGCGGCATCACAGCTCCACCGTCATTTGTCTGCTCCACAATCACCACCCGCAAAGCAATGCGCAACACGCCACCAGCAAAATCTACCCATTCAACTTGCCAATCGCAACAAAGCTCGTCAACAACCTCCAGATGTTCCAAGCACTGCACATTCCAACCGGCAGCAACCACTCTTTTAGGCCTAAATCCACAATCCACAATGCATTGTCACCCAATTCAAATATTTCCAATCTTTTAAATAATTTAGTTTCCAAGTTTACAATATCATCTTCCATCCCAGTGCAGGTAATGTACTTGCGGCAGCGGGCTTGATGCACAGACCCCCAGGCCTAGTTACCTTACTTCGGCCTCTTTGCTTTGTCCCACGTTGACCTTTTTCACTGCTGCAACGAACCACTTGAAAGCACACAATCACCTTTGACCAGGGACATTATCTACCAGACCGGACATTTTGGCACGAGCAGACTAAAGAGTCGTCCGCTGCTTGTTTGCTAGAGGTATATCATTCATTAGGCTCTTAATTGGGGGGAGTAGATAGCCAACACCCTGATTGGCACCACGGACTGCCAGTCTGCGTTTGCGTTTTGGCTTGCCTCAGTATCACGGCTGCAGCTGGTCCATCGCAAAAATATCATCTTATCATTAGTTATTCATTTACTTCGACGATCGAAAGACAGGTAATACTTATCAATTCATTCCGTGAATTGTTTTATTTGATTGTTCGCTCGGGAATTGTCGCTTTTTTCCGGTTCATTCAGGGGCTATTGTTTGCCTTGCGCTCTTCATACATCTCGCTCAATCCCTTGTTGATACTTGTTTAGACCTAGGGTATTTTCCGGATCAGTCATCATCCTGGAAAACATTGGAATTTCTATTCACACATATCATCAAGTTTGGTTGAAAAAGGTTTCTTTTTTTGTTTATTGTAACTGAACGGCCCATTTCTAGAGTAAAGGCATCAACAACCCACGTCCAACCGTCAAGGAATAACTTATTGCATTTGGCACGCTCTTCTTAAGGCACCATAATTGATCTGACTCTCATAAATATGGACGCAAGCGCTCTACCCAAGAGAAGCACGGTGTCGAAAGGCAAGTACTCTTTGAATGATTTCACTATCATGAGGACGCTGGGTACCGGCTCATTTGGACGAGTCCATCTTGTCCGCTCTGTGCACAACAACCGATTCTATGCCATCAAAGTGTTAAAAAAAGCACAAGTGGTCAAAATGAAACAGGTTGAACATACAAACGATGAAAGACGAATGTTGAAGCTTGTGGAGCATCCTTTTTTGATCCGAATGTGGGGCACGTTTCAGGACAGCCAGAACCTTTTCATGGTGATGGATTACATTGAAGGCGGTGAGCTTTTCAGTTTGCTCAGAAAAAGCCAGCGTTTCCCTAATCCAGTTGCCAAGTTTTACGCCGCTGAAGTAACTCTCGCTCTGGAGTATCTGCATTCTCACGATATCATCTATCGTGACTTGAAGCCAGAGAATATTCTTTTGGACAAAAATGGTCACATCAAAATCACCGATTTCGGTTTTGCTAAAGAAGTTCCCGATGTTACATGGACACTTTGTGGTACACCTGATTACATTGCCCCGGAAGTTGTTTCTACGAAGGCATATAACAAGAGTGTTGATTGGTGGTCTTTGGGCATATTGATCTACGAAATGCTGACAGGTTATACCCCATTTTATGACCAAACTCCAATGAAAACCTATGAGAATATTCTTGTTGGTCATGTTCGTTACCCTTCATCTTTGCACCCCGATGCTGTTGATCTTCTTCAAAGGTTGATCACCAAAGATTTGACTCGTCGATATGGTAATTTGCAAAATGGTTCTCAGGATATCAAGAGTCACGCCTGGTTTAGTGAGGTCATATGGGAGAAGCTTCTTAGTAAAGACATTGAGACACCCTTTGAACCGCCTATCCAATCCGGAATCGGCGACACATCTTTGTTCGACAAGTATCCGGAGGAAGTATGCAATTATGGAATTGAAGGACAAGATACTTATGCTGAGTTGTTTACAGAATTTTAGAAGTTTGTAAGGTGTGTGAATGTTTATTGACTAGTTTCAAGATGATTAATGCCATCACTTTTTTATCGCAACAAGACTTGACGAGTTTAGTAAATTGTTTCGTGACTTCTCATTTCATCCGTCTCATTTTTTGGAAACTATTAGGAATCATTGCTTGCCAATTAAGGCTTGTAGCCTAAATACTCGACCTATTAAGCTCTTAGTGGACCTCCGTCGGCTTGTGCAATATTCAGGCGTGTACACTCTTTACGCGGCTGACTATGCGGCGTCTGCACGAAGAACTGGAATACTGGGCCAGATTAGTAAAAGTAACTAAATATCTAAAAATGAGTTGCGGTATAAAAAGATTTTGAGTATCGTTTACAGCTGATCGATTTACCTTGAAAGCGAGTACAAGAAAGAATTAGGCACAGGGCTATCAATTTGAAAATTTCTCTCCCAGTAAACATAGATATTTGGTGCAGAGGAGCGCTCTGTAATTGATCCAGCATTAGGCTGTGGTGGCCGATTCCGCTTCCCACACATATTTCGGGTGATTTCTTCGTAAGTCAACCTCATGGTACTTCATTACCACCAGCAGTTAATGTGGACTGATAACTAAGATGCCATTTTATCATCAGAAGTTGATCCATCAGATCGCTGAAAACTAATTGGTAATTGTTTGTAGTGATCACGTCTCAAAGCACACCCCGATCCCTTGCTTTGAGGGTGCACAATTTGTTTTCCCCAGCTTACTATGAAAAAAGTGCAAGTTTTTATCACAACATTGGACCATTTACATTGGGCATTTCATTTATTCACCGTCCCACTTGTTTTTCTGGCACAAGAACATTGTTTACAATTATAGCATAAAACCAGTTGCCGAGACGCAAATCTGGACTATCTCATATTCGTTTTCACTTATAGCGCACTTAGCTGCTTTGTTTTGTTAAAAGACTCGGCATCCCTGACATCGGCTGAGTAGGAAGTGGGGACGCTCTTTTATCAGCTGGCTGACTTTCAGCTGAAAATTTAAGTTTTTAGGTACATTTTCTTGAAAAATATGTGAGGCCAGTCGCCCTTTCATAAATATGGTAAAGGAGAAAAAAAGGGGCCCGATTTTGAATAAATATGAAACATATCCTAGTTTTGGCTATTCTTGATCAAAATGTAGCGTGCCGATCGCTGCGGATAGCTACCTCTATCATCATGCGGAGGAAGTTAGATCATGAGCAGAGCGTGTAATTTGTCTTTCTGTCAATGAGACATTTAAATCGTAGCCGTAGTGTTGAAAAATTCCAAGCCGTTAATAGGTTTCAAATCGATTAGTCCACTGTCAAGGATTGGATGTGGAGTTTCCATACTATAGGCAATCTTAACATGTTGATCACAAATAGCGCTGACAAGGGCTATACTCATCTCAAAATATCGGGGTAATTTTCTTATTTTCTTTGAAAAGATGTTTATTTGTCAGTCTTTCACCATTTGGGTCAACCCTCAGCTTGCTTTTTTTGCTCCAAAAACTATTTCTAACAAAAACTTATTTGGGACCTGGAGACCACAGCACTATTGCTTTTTGTGAATCAAACTATCAAATTTTTTAAGAGGTTGAAATAAGCTTATATTTTACACAAGGTTGGCGGCGGGATAGGAGGCACTTTCGGCACTCACCAATCCCCAGAAGTGGCCCCATAATATGGTCCTGAAAAATTCTATGGTGTGTAGAGAGTCACACAGACATTATGAAATGAGAGCTAGAGGAGCTTAAGACAAGAAAATATTGAATGTGACCAAAATTTTTTTCTTATTAACTAGCTGATTTTAATTTTAATTTTTTACCTCCTATAGTCGAACGCCGAGGCTGTATATTTTGAAGAATCCATTTTCACTCTGTCGCCTGACCTCGCCTCTCTAAATTGATCGCCACCAGGTTCCATTTGAAGAAGATGGCGGTGCCAAGCAACTTTTTTTTATTTTTTCCAAAAAAATATGCGGCTAATCCTTAATTTTTTGTTTTCATAAAAAGTGCTTTTTTCAGTTGGGCATTTTTCATTTCTCTGTGGCGGAACATCTGCTTCTCCATAATTGCTTTTGTAAATTCTGGGCTTGCTCTCATCGCTTGCGCTGTTAGAAAGATGCCCTGCAAATTCAACATCCTCGTCACTGATTGAAGGGGCGATTTCTGCCAACCAAGTAATGCTCACACATTATTACAGCATTAGAGAATAACCATGATCAGACAAGCATGCAGAAAACAGCCTATTGAAAGGGTGTGGCTGATTTGCTTTATTGCAGTTAGTCAAGTTACTTTGCTTCTTGGCTTGATTGAAAGGCGGCACTTAGTCCTATGAGAAAAAGGAAAGTCCGGTCCCATCGGATGTTTGGCGGTTCTGATATCATTCAAAAGCCTGGTTTTGAGAAAACTTGATTAAAATTCTTAGATAGCTACATGCCGACGACTTTCTTTGATACTCGGTCTTGACTTGAATATGTCACTAAAAACATAGCCATGATGCAAGCCGGCGCGTGAGCGCTTTACCTCATTTTTTAAGGTATATTTACCGAAGCCCGACTGATAGCCTCGGCTTGCGTGTGTTTCAAGGTGTTTCGTGGTAAGTAGGTCTCAGTTGCATAATAGTTGATGGTTTAATAAATGTATTAGATCGGTTACTTGTTATTAAATGGCCTATGCTGTCTGTTATTTTTCCATGTAATCCTAAGATATTATGAGTCGATCTTGAGCAAACAGCAACAACTGCTGTGCTTCTTTCGCCTAGGCTAAGCCAAACTAGGACCTAGAATATGCGAGCTTTTTCTAAGTTTAAGATTCATTTGATGGTGGGCAAGAAGGCACCACGATCTTCCCGGAAGTGTTCAAGCAGTTTTATTTTTATCGAGCTGAGGATCTGCTTCGATGGTCATGCATAATCATGTGAAGCCCGATTCATTATGATCCGCCAAACAGATGAAATCTCAAAACCTACGTAAGAGAGGGATTGGGGAATGGGGGTGAAGTGTATTCTTATTATACAATCCAACATTTTGTCAGGTCCAGTTGCCTGTTTGAGCCCACAAGCGGGATGGCACGTCCAAGAGCACTAAGCACAAATACCAAAGGGGTTATAGCTTAAAAGCTCAGCCGATTGGATTGGGTGTGACGTAACAAGCAAGTATGTAGAAAATGAAGGAACAAGAACAGCCTTATTACGAGCTGAACAACTAGAAAAGTTGGATATAGCTGAACAGCTAGTAACGATATCTGAAATGCATCTGCTCATCACAAAATATCTCACACACTTATTATTATAAATCATTTTTTAACGTCAATATTGATAGATGCAACACCCCTTCTTCCTCGTTCAACCTTTGTGAGAATTTGCCGCACCACACAAGAAAAACTAAATTGGCCAATATAGGCATAAACAGTTCCCCCTTTCACCCGGCCCAGCTGACAGGCATAAAAACAACCACCATAACCTCATGCTACCCCTTTATGGAAGATTCCCAGCCGCAGGCTCAATGAAAAGAACAGCCGTTGCTGCAGGATGGCGAAGAAAGAAAGGTGGATGTACAGGTGAAGGGGAATAAGACGCGCGATCGCTAACCAAGTGTACCGCCGCCACCTCGGTTAAAGATCCCGGCCATCATAAAAATCTCAGAACCACTCAAAATTATACTGAGCTACTTTAGGCATGGCCATTGGAAGATGCACGGCGTGTAGCCGGAACCACTTGACTATTTCAACATAAAAAGTAAGGTTTGTTGTTTATGCTGGGACAAGACAATAAAGCAGGTTGCTAATTTATAACTAAGAATAAGCATATTCAGCGAACTATGTGACTGCCACCTTGGCCAAAATCCTTAAAAGCAAAAGAAACGTTCTGGAGCGTTTCCGCCGCCGCCGAGCATACGAGCCAAGAGTTATGTTTAGTTGCAAACGACCATTTAGTTGACTGAAAAGTATTGTAAGTGATAGCAAGAAACAACAAGTAGGAGCGATATAGCAATAAAGAATATTGCTTGATCAGACACTTAATCAGTGCAAGTGAATATAACAGATGATAGTCTTGATCCACTACGCGAGGTCATTATTAAGCATAAGTGAGCCTTATAGCATTTTTTGCGTTTTGATAATTAGACGCCAGGGCCGAAGTGAACATGAATGCGAAGGCGTAAGCTACTCTTTTCCACAGGCTCAATAACTCACTCACCTCGAGCCAGCCTTTTTTGAAGCATCGCTGCCGGCTAATAATGTCTTCGACTGGCTAAAATCGTTACTCGTTGCTCCTTTGCACCACACTCCGTAATTGCTTTTTCCCAACTTTGATTTGTTGATTTCTTATTTTATTGCTTTTATTTGCGCAGTTATTGCTTTTTACGGGGGGCAGTGGGAGGCTCTAAACTCGCAAATTCAGGGTCATCAACCTGTCTTCCAAGTTTAAGCAACTATCCTTCTTTCTTATACGTTGCTGACGAACAGGCCTGGTGTCCAGCTAACTATCTTCTTGATTGGGCCTCATTTACTTATTGTTCTCATTAACAGATTGACCGGCTTCAAGCCAAATACTCTTGTTCCGCTCTTAGAAATTCCCCGGCTTCGCTGCTGATTTTACTCTGTATTTTTTGCTTTTCGGGGTTTCGTCATCTTGCTGTGTTGAATTCAGCTATCCTCATTTATCTACCTATTTCTTTATCACGAAACGTCACTTTTACAACTATCTTTAAGCCCGCGCGTTTGAAGTCCACCAAATTGCTATGGAGACTTATCATGGTTATGTTCGAGCTACCCTCGACGCAATTATCTTGTTCGAAGCTTGCCGATTAGGCTTACTTCCCCGTGTACAGCGGCGGCTATCGGACCGAGAAAGAAAGGCCATCCGGTCAGGATCAGTTTTTATCTGGGATGAAGGCGAAGCGGGAATGCGCAGATGGACAGATGGTAAGAGTTGGAGTGCCTCTAGAGTTTCAGGATCTTTTCTTACTTACCGAGAAATGGAAGGCAAGCGCCCCGATGGTGCTAGTGAAGGGACTGGAAATTCTGATGAAGACGCCAACGACGAGGAAGTCTTGTCTGACGGTTATCGTTATAAACCGGATGGTCTCATGAAGCAAAGCTTTTCTATCACCACATCAACCAATTTGAAATTACATCTTATTAGCTATTTTTCAAGATCAGATACCATCTCGACTGATTTGACCCTTCCATCACAGGATCCCAAGTTCAAAAACCTGGTAATTCCTCAAGGGTTATATCCAGATCACACATTCACCTCGACGGCATCTCCTGGGGCTCCTCAGCAGCATCTGAACCCTTTTAGGCATGGCCAACCAATTGTTGCAGGTCCTAGTCTCCAGGCTTATCCCTATTCTGTTGTGACATATCCTCAACAAACGCATCCTCAAGCCCAGGTTCAAAATCCAGCTCAAGCCCAGGCTCAGGCTCAGGCTCAAGCCCAGGCGCAGGCGCAGGCTCAAGCCCATGCTCACGTTCAGGCTCAGGCTCAGGCTCAGGCCCAAGCACAAGCCCAAGCACAAGCACAGGCACAGGCTCAAGGCCAGGTTCAGCCCCAGCAGCACCTACATGCTGGTCACACTCACATGTACCCGCAATATCCAGGTCAAGTGGCAACCATGGCCCATCAAAGCCAAATACCGGGATACGCTGTCCATGGACAAGCAGCCATGCACTCTCAGCCAATTCCAACTGGAGCAGCTGCAGCAGTTCCAGCATCAGCTCCAGCAGCCACAGCAACAGCACCAGGCGGCTCTACTGTCACCACCACCACCAATGCTATTGTGTCGGCCAAAAACACCCCATCAAGTACCCCTCCTTCAACGGCTTCTCCTTCAATCCAGACCACCAGCTATTATGGTGGTGTCATTGCTGCTGAACCCCAAACAAGCTCCAACCAACAACCTTCTTATTCATATTATTCTCAGTACACAGGCGTGCCTGCTACTACCCCCACCCCCCCGGTGATCACCTCATCTCCCCAGCTAAATTTGAGCCACCAGCTGCCTTTACCGAGCAGAAAACCAAAAGATGTTCCTTTGGGCAACGGTGGTTTATGGGGAGAAGATGCAAGGGCCATTCAGGTCTTGGATCGATCATTCAACATATAGGAATCCCGGTCGCTCGTTCCTCCTTCAACCCCCTTCATTTATTTGGTGCTCTCCATGCGCACAGCCTTTTAATTTTGTAGCATTATGTATTTTTCCGGGAGAGAAATCCTCTTTTCATAGAATTGCCTGTGAAGCTTTAACATATCTATTCTTAATCAAAATCTCGAGCTTTTGACCCTTGTAAACAAATGATCGTAGATTTGTATTTTCCTATTCGGATATCTAAGTTATCGAATTTTCGCAAATAATTATTCAGTTCATTCCAGGCTCATTTTAGTCTGACCATCATCTACCATGAAGCTATATTTGCCATCTCTTTGTTGGTAATCTACATGATCACACAATCCTTGTTGTCTTCAACATGATTTGGAATGCCCATCTCTTCGAAAGTCATGGCGTAGCCATTTTTATTAAGAAATCGATTTGGCAGTGAGTCTATCACTTCTTCTTCAGTAGTGACAGATCCAGCTAAAGCTGCAATAGTCGCGGCAGGAGCAGAATCCCCAGCTACACTACTGCTATTGACAGTAGTCAAACTGCTCACCGTAGACTGCCGACTAAATATCGAAGTTGATGAATCCACGCCAGGGGACTTTTGATTGACTGTAGTGAGCGGGGCATATTGAACTGATGTTGATGAAAGCCGGCTTTGAGGTCGAGGTCTTCTCTCCGGACTGGCTGGTCTGGAACCAGACGAAAACACCTCTTCGTTGTCTTCAAGAGAGTGCGAGCTAGGCTCAGGAATAGTTTTTAAAGCTGACCGGCTAGGACTCTGCCGCACTGGCGAACGACTGGGCGTTCGATAGCCTGAAACACTCCCAGATGAGCTAATAGTACTACTATTTGATACCAGGCTGCTTTGCGATGCTCTGAACTTGAGTGGAGCCGTAGCGTATGCAGCTATGTTTGGGCTCTCAAAATCAGACACATCTGAACCGTCCACCGAAGGCGAGGAATCAATGTCACTAGTTGATAAGCTGCCTTTCGAATGGCCTCTTTTGAAAACTCCTTTCAGCTGCTTAGCAATATTAGATGCAGAGTAGGCAGATCCGGAAGATATTCGACGGGATTTCTTCAGCTCAAGATCCTTTGAAGGGGATGGTGTTCTCACTGGGCTGTATGACCCGCTCATTCCAGAAGCAGGGCGGCTCAGACCTGGAGTGCTTCGTTCTGGACTTATACTCTCTGATTTTCGAACGTTAAGAGGATTGATTGCAGCCGAATAATCTGGTCGACTGGGTGATAGATCCTGGAGGTTGCCAAGTCTTGTTGGTGAGTGGAAACCAGGGGTGTCAGCTACTGAAGACTGCATATTTCCAGAACGAATTGGACTCGACACTTGCCTGGTTCCACGTTTTGGTGTAGCTACCTGACCTGCAGCGATACTCCTGCTATGCTTGTGGCGACCTCTTACTGGAGATGGCGACCGACTCTGTAATGAATCTGGATAAGATCTATCCACTTGAGGCGAAAGATCAGGTTTATTCTCAAGTGTACTTTTTTTGGTAGCAAAAGGAGATTGAGTAGGTTGATTCTCATCTTCTCTACGGGTAGGTGGTATACCTTTTGAGCCAATTGGAAGGGATGTAGCCGAGCTCTGCGATACTTCGCCTGCTGTCGAAACTGAAGGGTCCGTTGAAGATTTGCCTTCTCCAGTAGGGACGATCGAAGTAAGTTGTTCTGATGAAATGGTCAAGTCCTTCAACGGCTTAATGGGTACACCAGAGCCCGACCCCTCAACAAGTGACGCGTGTGATTTTTGTGTAGAGAGACCAGGCTCAGACGACAACTCACTTGGCTGACTCTCGGCTGTCCCAACAGTGCTTGCCTGATTGTTGTCCTTAATAGATGAAGATGACAATAATAATCTATCCACATGATGTGAGGTGGTATCAGCAATATCTTTGGTGTCATTTGCGATTCTCAAACGGCTCGTTCTAGGTGTAGAGCTTTTACCACTTTTACTTTCTGATTGAGTGGTACTGGCAGAAGTATGACTAGATTCACCTGATACCTCGTGCGGTGGCGATCCTTTGTTGTCAGAAGTAACAGGGCGGGACTCACCAACGGACTTCGCCTCTATCAGCTCAGATTCTCCCTCAATACCCTCACTAGACTGAGTTTGCCTACTTTCATCTGCATTCTCTAAAGCGTTAGGTTCTCCTTTATCACTCTCTGCCTCTCCAGCTGGATACAGAAACCAGTTCTTCGAAGCATTGACCATGGACTCTAATATCGAAGCTGATCCCTTTGATGCACTGTCAACTTTTGTCTCATTAAGTTCAGGCTGGTCATTTCTTAGGCTGGGTACTCGAGTACTTTTCACGCTTCCTCTGCCTTTCAGGCTCAAAGTTCTTTCATGATCTCTTCTGGTGAGGGCTCGTCTGATGGCAACGATAGGAGCCGAAGTAGCGTCATCCGAATCCAAAGTTCCGGTTTTCTCCTCAGCATTCAAAGATTCGAGTCGCCTTTTGGCATCTTCAGAGCCATTTTCTGCGGCCCGTTCATACCACTGCTTGGCAAAATCTAAATCAGGTACTACATAGATTCCAACCTCATAGCAGTAGGCTACAGCAAACTCACCAGTTACATTATGACACTCAGCTGCTATTGAGCCAAACCGGAAAGCCCATTCTTCATTGATGGCTAGGCCACAGTCAACGGATCCACAGAGAAACCATTTGGCCATTTCGACTTCAGGCACTCCATCAGCTGGTCGATCCTGAGCCTCGGTCTCTCCAACTTGCAATCTATAGAGCGCATATTGCTGTTGAATGGACGCCAATTGGAAATACCGCAACGCGACAGTAGCATCAAATCCTTTACCACCACCTTGCCATGCCTTGCCCATCTGGGTCAAAGCAGGGCCAAAGTCTAGCCAAGCAGCACGTTCCATAGCCATAAGGCCACTTTCAGGATTACGTGATTCAAGAGTCAGCCCAGGAAATTCGTTCAGCTGAATAAGGGCATATACATAGCTGCTTTGTGGGCAATCAGGATCGGAAGTCAAGCTAGATTTTTCCAAATAACGCATCCCTAATGGAATATCCAAGTTTTTCCCAAAATGCCCTCGTATATGAGCCATAGCCAATCTATAGTAGCAAGCGGAATCATTTCTTTTTACTCCGTGTTCGAAGTAAGTCAATGCAACATCGGGCTGTCCTAACAGTTCGTAATAAGAGCCAATTCGATACAAAGCCCTGGAATAACCAAGCTTAGCACTGCTGAGAAACAATTTGAGAGACTTATCAAGATCACGAGCGTGACCGAACAATCCAAATAAATGCCACAATCCCTGAATATATAATGCTGCAGACTGATACCGGTTGGCATTCGAGGCTACCAAATCAACGATATCAACAGCTACCTGGACGAGTTCCTTATCCACCCCAGCATAATTCTCCGTATAGTGAAGTGTATCACGAGCCCAGCGAAAAATCATACGCGATTGTTTCCTCCCGTTGGTGGTATCGGCAATTTGATCTCTCATAGCTCCAGATACATGGTCTTCATATTCAACCTTGATCCGACGCAACCGATCAGCTGGGGCAGGAGGCAAGCCAGGAAATGGGTCGGCCACCGCGGGAAAAATATCATCAGGATACCAGAAGTTCCCGTTTGCACGCAGAGAAGTACTCATAGTCTGTGATTATTAAATGGTTGGCAGAAAGCAAAGGACCCCCGGCCGGCTGTGCCTAATGTTTATGTTCGGGACAAGACAATGTTATTACAACTTTGTTTTCAGGGCGCTCGAAGCGGGAAGGCGGAGCTGACTGTGAGCGGGAGTATTACAGCAACAGACTGGCTAGTTATACTACAAAGCACTATGAACACGTAGATAAAGTCTTCTGAATAAATCTAATCAAATTAACTGCCTACTGCCACCCTTGCAGCTCCTTTAGCCAAGGCCATCGGCTCATCGATGCTGCTCCGCAAATCTTTTGCCTGACTAATACTACTTCACACGGCAATAGATCAACACGCTTTAAAATGGCTGTTTCCCCAGTGGTGCCTTTCTTCGGCGTGCAAAAAACACCATTTCCCGGAGGTCTTGATAATCACTCGAGGCGTTCTTTCCCATACAGTTTTTCCGACTAGATCGACTGCAAACATGTGTGCATAATTTCTTTCTATTGGTTGTGCCGACGATATGTCTCCATCCAGATGCACCATAATAGTGATGATTCCCAATTTGACCATCTGGTGCTTATTTCTTACTTAGATCTTCATTTCAGTGCCAATCAGTGGTCTTATCAACCAAAATCCTTCTATCTAGCTTTATAGTTTTTACATTCTTTATGAACCCTGTAGTTGTGGATAGCAAGTTCGTCGTAGATCGAGCCAAACATGTCATTGTTAACCCCGCGGCCTGCCGTGCAGTGGTGAAAGATTTTAATGCTGCTGCTTACTCGACATCAGATTGGAGCAAACACCCCTTAAATCCAAAGGTAGGCTCGACTCATACTGCTGAGGAAGCGGTCAAATGGATATTTACCGTTGATTTGCTGAATTTCAGTTTTTGGTCTGAGATCGATGATCAGGATACAGGAAAAGCTGAGACTCAGCGCTATGCTGTGGAATACAAAGACGAGCATTACACGGGATACTGGGCATTGGTAGCTGCTATTAATAAAGCACTGGATAGTGGGATCCAGATCACTGATACTCATACTTGGACGCGACCTGATCTCAGCAGTATGCTTGAGAAAATCTTTGCATCTTCAACATCTGAAAAAGTACCACTTTTGAAAGAAAGGGTGGCAGTTCTGCAGGAAGCTGGTCAAACTGACAAGAGTATATTTAGCCTAATTAAACAAGCCAATGGCTCGGCTGTGAGGCTTGTTTCTCTTCTCACCAGCAACTATGCTTCATTTGACGATTCAAGTGAATACGAAGGCCGCAAAATTAGCATTAACAAGCGAGCCCAGATATTTGTAGCAGATCTTTGGGCTTGTTTTAATGGAGTATCATATGGAAGTTTTAGTGATATTGATAAGCTTACTATGTTTGCCGACTACAGAGTTCCCCAAATATTGCATCAGCTGGGCTGTATTAGCTATTCTGAGGAATTGGAACGCACAGTACGACAGAAGAAAATGATACCTAATGGATCTGAAATGGAAATAGAGCTGCGAATGGCCAGTATTCAGGCTGTGGAAGAGATGGTCAAATATATCAAAAGTACAGGAGACAACCCAACAGCTAACAGTGTGCTGATTGACTTTTACCTATGGGATACTGCAAAAGAAAAGCAGAAACGAGGTGAACTGGACGATTCCATCCCATGTCATCGCACGCGATCCATATTTTACTAGATAACCCTATTCGTTCAATAATGCAGAATTGGCGGGAGCCACGTCAGAAATGCTGGCCAATTCAATTCGTTCTCATATCAACACTTTCGAAATGTCTTGGCTTGTAATAGGTGTCTTGGATTCTAGTAGATGTAGATCGATGATATATATTGATTATATCTGGCCTGATAATGCCTTGAGCAGGATAAGGGTAGAAACGTCGATGCTCTATACTATAATTTAAACCACACGTTCACCAAAATGCCATAATAATGAGAGGAGCTTCATGATGAAATAGGAATTGATTTTCCTGTGAAAAAACTTCTAATCTGATTATTATCATCCGAGAGACCTTGTTTCACGACCGGAAAAAACATACATGACTTGTGTTCAAATAGGTCTCGTATACTTTCAACCATTATCCTGGTCGGTTTGATGCGGAAGTGACAACAAAAATTGTAATATCCATAAGAGATAATTATAATAGGAAATTACTGATTATCAGTAAAGCTTATCATGAATATCCCGCTATCAAGCGACATATCGAGCTTGAGAGATCCCTCAGCCAAAAAATCACCAACACACTCAAAAAATTATACAGATTGACTCCAAGAAATATTGAATGGTCCATTTATCAAAATAACAGTAGCGAATGAACGCCAGCTTGTCAAAGGCAAGAAAATGCACTGCTCACCTTCCATTGGTGAGATTCATGGCCAAATTTGTGAACGGTCATCAAGTAGTTGGATAGCCAATTGCCACATCATTCAACGGCTCCAGTCCATACGCAGATTCCAAATTATTTCTCAACCCGTTTCTGCTCCACTCTTCTCCAAATATTTTTCTTCTCCGACACTGTAGTTCTCCCTCGTCTCAGCTAAGAACTGGCTCCATTTTCAGCACTTTTCTTATTCAGGGGTTCAACCATCTTATCAATCATCTTCACTCGCGTACGACATGAGGGCTCTCCATATGCTATACTGAACTGCTCAAGCATCGAAGGATGTCCGATATAGCTGGCCAAGCTATCGCGATGAACATTTCTCTGCCATTCATCTCTACTAGTATCTGGATCTCCAACCCCTATGAACCGAGATTGCAGCTGTTCAAAATTCTGTTCATTTCGCAATTTATCTGCCATCTTTCTCAAAGATTTCTCTATCTCAGGGTCTTGTTGTGCGCTCGCAGATGGTCACAAAGTATGGTAGTTCAAGTAAAAATAGTCGTCGCTTTGATCCCGAATTGTTTAGCCTTTTGTACTCTTCATCTGATTGTTCACAGTCAACAATGAGCAATGAATCAGAGGAACAATTAACTCCTCGCATCAACTTGCCGAAATTTGATTATTTCACAGATGATTTAATATCGAATCATGAAGATCATTTTTTTCAATCGTATGTATAACCCATTTTTACGATCCAGATATGAGCTAACATTCAGAATCCTTGATTTGCTCAACAACAATCAGTTTGATCCAGCACTGTTGATAAGGGTGTTTTATGAGTGCTTACTCAGTCTTCAGAATGATCGAATTAGTGTGTCAGCTGGCGAAAAGTTTGTTTCAGATGTTGTTTCTTTGCATGCCAGTGCTTTTGAAATCTTTCTAGATACCTGTTTGGTGTTCCCCGTGGGATCGAATCCAAATATCAATAGCTGTCTAAGAGGCCTAGCTCAGTCAATTGGTAACTCGCAGCTTCTTCTTTTGCTTGAACCTGCGGTTCTTGTTGATTTGGACGTTGCTAATAACATGTATGAAAAGCGTATCATTCGTACCAATACTAATCTGCTATACAAACAGAAACGATTCAATTTACTCAGAGAAGAGTCTGAAGGATACTCGAAATTGCTTGTGGAAATGCATCTTGCTGGAACCCAGCCTTTGGCTAAAGTCAAGGCCCCTCTAGTGGCCTCCACTATAGAGTCTCTTATTGGATATTTTGATCTGGATCCTTTGAGATCTCTAGATATCATTCTAGATGTCATGTCTTTGTATATTGAAGCTAGATATGAAGTTTTTCTGGACATTTTGCGTCATTCTGCTTGGTGGCCAAAAGAAGAAGCTTCATCTTCTGATATTGCTGCTCAAACAGGTGGTAATAAAACAGCTGCACAAATAATCGGCTTCAAGCTCAAATCCTTTGAATCTCATGGCATACAAGTCCCAGAAAAGTACATGATGTTGATCGCCCTTCTAGTAGAAAAAGGCTTTATTGGATTTTATCAGATATACGCGTTTCTACTACCCGATGAGAAGGCATTCACTGCTTATGAGGAGAAATGGAGGAAAGATTTGGATGAACAGGCATATCTTGCTACAGCCTCAGCATTGGCACTTGCTGCGCCTCTAACTGAAGACGATGACGACTCTTCTACAGGAAAAAACTTCAAGAATGGCTCTCATGCCAATCCTAACAACAAGACCTCTTCTGATGGCAACACATCGGCATCGGCCACCAATTATGTCTGCTCTCTAGATGAATCTAATCCTAACAGAAAACCTCAAAAAGCTTTGTTTGTTGAATGCTTGCTCGCTCTCGGTTCGATCGAGGCAGCTTTTTTTATCTTAGGCAAGCACCCATTCATGGCAAACGCCTTTACTGATATTGCTGATCTTATCAACCGAATTGCCTCAGTCAAACTGGATCCGCTACTTTCGAGTATTCATGCAGATACGGGCCTGGATATCAGAGCTCGTCCTATCCCTGAGAAACCACTAAGGCAAACAGAACTTGCCGTTCCAGGCATTCCATATCGAACACCAGTTCTGTTTCCAAAAGATGAGAATCTACGAGTTAATCATGTGTTTTTTTATGAGAGCTGGCAAAATAGAATAACTCCCAGCGAATTGACAGTCGAAAGTTTGATATCTGCATCAGAGCTATATTTCAAGCTCACAGGGCCGTTGCTGGCCAGAAGTACCGAATTATATGTCAAGGTTTGTCGTTTCATTATGCACACCGCTCAACAAGAAAGCGGTGATGAAAACAGAGCTTACTGGTATGAATATTTCCGCTTATATATACTACCAGGTATTCCGGTACTATCTCCAAATCCCGGTGTCATTTCAGAAGTTTTCAACTTGCTTCGTCTTTTAACAGATGGCGAAACAGAGAGATATGCTTTGTATGGCGAGTGGGTAGCTGTGTTGAATAAGTCTATTCCTGTTCTGAAGTTCACTTCAAGCAAAGCAGAGAAAGAAACAAAAGATGTTTTGAAAAGACTTAGTAAAACCAACGTTAAACAGATGATGCGAAAAATGGAGAAAATCAGTTATGCGAATCCCATTTCATGTTTCACAGCTTTCATTTCACAAGTTGAGTCTTACGATAATTTGGGGGATCTAGTTGTGGAGGCTGCACGCTATTTCACCGACCTTGGATGGGATGTCATGCCGTATGTGATTATGACCCAGCTGAGTGCAGGCCGAGGAACAATGCAAAAGGATGGTTTGAATGACAGTAAATGGCTTCAAAGTCTAAGTTTGTTTACTGCCAAGCTATGCAAACGATACAGTAACATGAGTTCTCACCCTCTTATTGTGTTCTTGCTGAAACAGCTTCACACAGGCAACCTCAATAATGTTCTATTGCTGAGAGATCTTATTTCGCAGATGGCTGGAATCACACAGTTTTCAAATCTTAGTAGCCAGCAGGTAGAGATGCTTGGCGGCGGTAATCATCTACGACGAATTGTTTTCAAGACCATTGACGATAATCGTGATGTAAGCTCACGTTCTGCCTTAAGGTTGGTGGACAGTTTGACAAAAACAGGTGGTCTGTCGGAGCTCTTTATTATTTTGTGTCAAATGCACAAAATGTATGTCTTTTCCTCCAATTTCGAGCCTGGCAGTGAGAAAGTGATGGCTCATCGATATGATGAGCTGACTCACATTTTGAATCAGTATACCGAACTGGTTCAAGATTTCATGGAGCCTGTTTCGTTCAAACAGAATATGGTGTCTATCACAGATCTTTGCACCAAGTTTTCTGTCAGTCCAGCCTGGGCTTTTGGAATTTGGAGAGAGGTTTTGAGTCAAGAAATACGAAGAAATGATGCCTCTGAACCAGACTCAGTGTTTCATCCAATTCTGCTTTCGATTGCAGGTCAGGCAGAAAACTTTGGTGCGGTATGCGATTGGACCTATCTTGATGCACGATTTTATGTCAGCTTTTGGCAACTCAGTCTTTTCGATATCCAGTACCCCGCTCAAAGCTATGAAACGGAAGAAGCTAAATTGCGCGATCAGATCAAAAAACTTGATTTGGTAGCGAAAGATGACCACTCTGGCAAGCGAAGTGAACTATCAAAAGACAACGAAAAAGAAAAAGCTGACTTGAAAGCTCAATTGGTTGCCATTGAGCTTGAAAGTAAACGTCATGCTCTTTTGTGGAACATGTCGATGGCTAGACTAAATAAAGAAAAACTCTCATGGTTTACTGATGAGAACGGTTCTATGCGAAGTCTTGCTGCGAGAAGGCACCAGACAAGAGCATTTCTTGGAAGCTGTATACTTCCGCGAGCCATTCATTCTCCTCTCGATGCTATGTTTTGTGCTCGTTTCATTATTCTACTACATGAAATTGGTACACCGAATTTCAGCTGCTTGACATTTTTTGACAAGCTTTTCACAGATGGAGTTCTCTATGCAACTCTGTTGACTTGCACAGCATATGAAGCTGAAAATCTTGGACTATTTTTTTCTGAAATATTCAAGAAATTGCAAGAGTGGCATCAAGATGAACTATCTTTTATTGAGAAGTCATTGGGTAAGAAGGTGAAGGACGATGGCTCAACAGTCTATCTGCCTGGTATGATGCTTTTTTTCGACAACCCGGAGGACTGCAATGAAGAAGGTTATCCTACTAGAGAGCAATCTCTATTGAATTACGATCAATTTTGTCAGGCATTGGAGAAATGGCACCGGCGTACCACCCAATCCATTGTTGACTGTCTCAAAAACGAAAATTACATGCACCGCCGCAACACTATTATTTTCCTAAAAAACGTGAACAACGTCTTTCCTGTTATCAATAAACAGGGATGGGCTATAAGTGATGAAGTTGAGCTCATTGCGAAGACTGAGACGAGACAGGATCTCAAGCTTAGTGCCACAGCTTTCGTTGGTCACTTGACGCAAAGATCAAAACATTGGGTTTCCTTGTACAATTTTAAGACTGTGAGCGAGACGGTCAAACTTCAACTTATCCAAGCTGAGAAGAATCGAGAATCCAAGGCTAAAGCTAATGGTATCAAGTCTCGGGCCGATGCTAAAAAAGTTGTTCAACAAAAAGAAGCAGCAGCTCAGGGTAGATCTGAATCCTCACCGGAGAACCAATCAACGCCTACTCCGCGCAGTGAAAATCAGTCAAGGCCTGTAACAGATCGGCGAACCAATGAGAAGTCACGTACATCATCTGCGCCGTCCGGCCCATCAGGCTCTTCCGCCCCACCCGCTCCTGCTAATAGCAGACGAGCACCTTTGCCCCCACAGAGCGAAACAATGCGCCTGGCTGATCGAGCTCGGCATGGACCCAAGGATTCACGTGAGAGTGCGCTTCCCGCCAGACCTAGAGGCTATAATGATAGAGGACCAGCAAACTCCACTCGTAAAGGGCCTGAGTCTTCTAGGAACATAAGCAGCCCTTCAGTTAGCTCCGGAAGTAGAGTTCCCACAGGCCCGGGACCTTCGGGTCGTGATGATAGAGAATGGCGAAGAGATGGTAGAGATAGAGATAGATCTAAGGGTTTACCAGAGAGGTCAGCGCACGATCTACGAGATAGAGGAGAGCTGGTACGTGGAGATACAACCAGGAGCGACTCAGGCAGATCGAGGGACTCACGCAAGAGAGAAAATGAGTATTCTCGTGATACTAACGACCGTCGAACGCAACTTCCTCCTCCTCCTCCTCCACCGCCTCCTCCTCCTCCTGCTTCGTCTGCAAACGGTCGACGGGCCTCAGGTAGAGCTGATCCTCGTCCCGATACTCGTGCAGATGATACTGCACCCTCTCGTGGTCCAGCCAAACCTAGCAATCAGCGATATGATAGTCGACAAGATACCAGAGGTCCAAGGGCATCAGGTAGTCAAAGAGGTACAGTCAGCGGACAGCGAAGCGATGGACCATATAATAGTCGACGATCAGCTGGTGCACCACCACCCCCTCCCCCTCCGCCTCCACCCACAGGTCCCCGAAGTTCGAATCAAGATAACAAGACAGATGATGGAGGCAGAAATCGGGGACGCAATAACCGTCAAAACCAGGGCCGAAAGAGAGAAAGCGACGGCGGGTCCGACCGCGCTGATGGAAAACGACTTCGAAGAGGTTGAAGGTTTTTATGATTATTAATGAATTATGTTGTATTGTTATTAATTTAATTTATCTTTGTTAGCTTTGGTATAGAGTGCTTTCTTGCGTCACCTGAAGTATCTGATATACCTGTAGACAGCTAGGCACTCAGAATCTCTTTAGTCAAGAACTTTCGTGAAGCACAAAAAAAAAAAATGCAAATTTCTCTGATGCTATTTTACTCATCACTTTACACTTTTCAAAAGAGTTTTCTTTGTAATAGCAGCACCAATCTTCTACCGTTGGCTCAACGTTGAGTAGCCTGGCAATGCGCATTAGATCTGATAAACCTGAAAAGTTCGGAAACCACTACAGAAATTGCTACAGTGTTGAGTTATTCCAAATGACAAAACACATAAGAAATAAAAATTTATTGGTAATTATATTATGTATCAATGAATTTGTTCTGACTGGAGTTCTCTGATATTTACTTACTCACAACTTTGATGTTGCCACTGGCTACAAGGTGATTTTAGCAAATAAATATATTAATTCCGGTAAAGTGGAGTAGAGAGATACTTCTAAGTTAACTAAACTGTGGAAGAATAAATAAAATGGAACCCAATCATCGAGCAGGATTCAGATCTCCGCAGAGCAAATGCCAGACTGTCACTAAAAAAAATAACAAACATGCACACCAACTACTAGCTCATTGTAAATCAAGCATCTTCTCCAGTTCCAATATGCTGGTTTGCTCAGGATGCCTGAACTCATCGACCATTTCGTCATTTTCCCAGACCCAATCCCAGTCGTCAGCACCAACCTGATTCAACAGATCTTGAGCAGAAAGATCAGTGTGCTCAAATAACGAGTTAGGTTGAATTTGAACTGGTGGCACTGATTTGGCAAAATTCCTAGTAGGTGGAGTGTAAGCATATTTGGGGCGAGGTGGGCTCACGGGTGACAATGGTGGAGGAGTCTCCATTTCAGAGCCATCGAAAGATGCCTGTTCCGATCCCAGAGCAGAATTGGGAGAGAGTGATGGCATATCAGGTTCCTGGGATGTATGAGGTGTGGGTGGTGTGTGAGGCGCACGGGATGCGGGAGTGTCTTCAACCGATTTAGCAGAATAATTCACCTGCTGCTTCTCATAACTTTCCAGCAGAGACTTGGCATCTTCCATCCAGTAGACAAATCTACGACGTTTAAGTTGGTCGACATTAGATCTTCGCAGCAAAACGTATGCATCGCCTTGGTCATAAGTAACCACTTTCCTGCCATAATTTCGAAAGTAAATGTTGAGCTTAGTGGCTAGTACTGAAGGATTAGGTGCAACTTGTCTTCCCACAGCATCTGCGAGTTCACGAGATGTCAACTTTTCCGGCGACTTCTCAAGTAAAACCTGCACGGCACGTCTCACTTGTTTTTCGAGCGACTCAGTAGCTACATGATGATCTAATGGAGAAACAAATAGTTGGTCATCGGCGATGGATTTCGAATAAGGTAATCCCGCGTGAGAAAGTGGCGGCGATGGCAAGGGTAAGGGTATCGTAGCAGAATTAACAGCGGCGCCAGCGGTGGCAATTTTGGCGTCGCCCACACTAAGCGCTTGTGGCAGCGGTTGATCTGAAGACGCGGCTTTTCTTCGTGTAACAGCCATCGTGTGACAACAATCGGGAGTTGCTGGGGTAACTTTGCAAAAAGATCAAGTAATAACAGCTAGCCAGCTAGCTGACGATGAGATAAATGATCCGATTATTAGAGATGCGATCCCGAAATAAAATCCCCAGGTCCGGGCTTTACAAAGCAAGGGAGCGAAAGGAAGCGGGAAGTGAAAGATCAAAAGAAGTTAACTATACAAGCCCCAAAAGAACTTTTACTCTCAGACCCGCGGTGAACTACTTGATATTCCTGATGGTTAGAAACTAAATCCTCGGCTCCAGCTGGCTTCTTATATCTATGAGCGAGCCAATGGCGGCTATGTGTATAAGGGTTAATTATAACTGGAAGAAAACTTTTTCAGGCCAAAAAAGCAATTCTAGTCACCTGACTCGCCTTTCAAGGGTTGGGGGACAAAGGAACCCATCCGAAACAGGACTGGTCACTCTCTGTTTCTAGGACAACAAAGGGTGAGCTAGGAGGCGTCTTTAGCAGAATTAGGACAATTAGGAATGAAAATAGACTTTGCATAGCAAACCTTTGTAGGAGAGCCTAGAATTCAAGAGGCTGGTTGTCACGACAACATAAGACATCCGTCCTGGTCGCTTTAAGATGTTGAGTGGCAAGCTGGGACTCTCGCGGTGTCGTAACGTGTTAAATAATAAAAAGGGATATCCTAGGATAGCAGTTGCCATGACTACCCACAGTCAACACACACAACCATTTTAGCGAAATAAACTTTGTAGGAAGTCAAACTTGAATTGATTCACCACACTGTTTGCTAATTAATTTTTTTCACGCACGAAGTATCAGGCTTTTGACGATTGATTCGGTCACAAGGGCTCCTTTTTTTTTTGACCCTTATTCTTGTTGGCTGAACTTTCCGCGCCTTTGGTTTTTTGAAACTATTCGTTTCCTAGTTTTGATCGACTGCAAGCTCATGCTTAAAGCACCCGATGGCAAGCCGTCCATCTTTGCTGACAAGACAGCTCAATGAGCAGAAAGCCTCAACGCCTTCGACTACTAGCGCTAATGGAGCTCGAAAAGTGTCTCCTACGATAGGGACACCTCCTTCCTCGCACTCTCCAGTAGTTTCTTCACCTCTGGCTGTTTCTGCTTATAGCCAGCATCACGATCCTACCGGGCTGTCGTCAATGTTTGTAAAAAACAATACGTTTGATGATAGTACAGACGTCGGGGGGTCGGGTAAGGCAGTTCGAATCCACAAGAGCGGTTGGCTTTACAGGCGCAGTCATAAGCAATGGAAGCGACGGTGGTTTGTGTTGCGAGATGACCAGCTCACATTTTACAAGGACGAGAGAGAATACAAGGTGGATGGTATTATTCCCACTGCTGAGATAATGAGTGCAGCTATGGTGAATGATACATCGCACCAGAGCGATAATAGTTGCAAGTTCGCTCTGATTACAAATGCCAACAATATACATTTTAAGGCCGACACTGGAGTAGATGCTCATAGCTGGGTGGATATTTTGCGCCAGGCTGCGCATGAAAGTTCTCTGGCCAGTAGCTACAAAAGGGAAAACATACTCAGCAAAATGGGTGGGTCTGCTACAAGTCCTAGCATTGCAACATCCTCCTCTCTACAAGATGGTGGCATTGCATTCCCCAGTGGATTTGGTCACAAGGAAGATCGCGCACTGCAGCCTTTGGCTTCGCCGAGCGCTTTTTCCGGCTCTTTCGATGGCTTTTCCAGCTCTGGTGCATCTGATGAGCATTTGCCTCATAGTTGTACTGCTGCTGTGGTACCAGAAGGGGGTGAGGCTACTGCCCCTGATTTACCGCAGGAGGAACAGACTGTACAGTCAGGATACGTGCAGCGACTTAAACGTCACTATAACAAATGGATAACTCAGTATGCGGTAGTGACTTCGAAACGGGTATTGTTTTACAAGAAGCATACCGATCAAACACCGTTGAAAGTGATTGAATTGCATGAAATTGCTGACGTGGTGGAAATTGATCCCTTGAGCAAAAGTAAACATTTTTGCATGCAAATTATAACGGCAGAAAAGAGGATGAGATTTTGCCTTGAAAGTGAGGAAGAATTAACACAGTGGCTTGCGAGTTTCAAGCTCGTAGGTGTTGGTCATTGATCACAAGCCTATTATAATCTAGTAGAACACGGTTCTGTGAGCAACTTTACTGTTATTGAGATTGCAAAGAATTGAACTCTAGATATAACTGCTTTGCCAGCCAGATTGTGAGATCCACTTCTGTCAGGCAAGCAATCGGGCAAGACTTCACAATTTACGCACACTCCTCAGCCATTAATCCCCACTTCAGCTGGTCATGGCTGTACCACTACTCTATTCAGCAATCTCTCATTTTTAGCCACTATCCAATTTCGTGGATATCTTTCGCATTTTCCGGTTCTTTTTACTAAGCATTTCCTTCACCACTACGTCGATGCTTATGTCTTCGGCTGATAATATCTGATCCCTCCCCTTTGAAGTAATAGCCACCAGAGAATCACCAAGACGGAGGCAATGCCATCATTTTAATCAACTTTTTCAAGGTATGCAGCCGGTTTGTGTTGTTCTTTTTGTAGAGTAATATTGCATTTTATTTAATTATTCACTAGTATATTTGGTAATTTCGTCAGCCCTACCTGTTTCCGCTTTCCTTTCACACACACACTCAGCCCATATTTTCGGTACAGCACCAACCCAACTCTTAACCTTCGAAGCATCACAGAGCAATACGGTGGCCAGAATTATCGCCCGGGACTTGAGAAACCAGAATCAATCATACCTCAAAGGCTTGTAATGGATAAACCTATAAAGACCACATCGGCTCTTGCCGGGGTGTTCGGATCAACTGTATCGCTGGCTGAATTAGCAGGTGATGACAGTGTTGAGTATCAACAAACCCCTCCAAGAACACACCTCTCTCAGGGAGGCAACCAACGAGCAGGAATGTCACTAGGTAGCGATAGTACCAGCAGCTCATTTGTCAACCTCAGGGGAAAGCTCACCAACACGGGAATTCCTTATAGCAGACCCTCTACACACGGAAGATCCAAGTCGTCGGGTTCTCATGTACCAGGATTTGCATCGAGCAAAGAAGCGGTTCCTATTTCTATTGTTAGCATTGTTCCTCGGCTGTTGATTTTATTTGTGTTTGGAATTGCTTATGGTCAAGTTTCGGTACATTTGCATGATAATCATGAAGCAAAACAGGCAATTTTCGGCAAAAGCACTCATACTTCAGGCACATTACTGTCCGTTTGGGGGGTACTAGGAATATTTATTGGCGTTATGTTTCCTCTTTTTGACAATTATTTTCCTGAAAAGCAGCGACAGCTAGCCCGTGGGAAAGGTGGTCATGATTGGAGCTCTATCATTAGGGCTCTGTCGGCTTTTATGGGAGTCGCATATGGCATTAGAAAATTCGCTTGGACCTCCACGGTTCAAAGTGCATTTTACTGGGGCATGGTTAATCCTTGTTTATGGTACCTTCTCGACGCTACACGCAACGGCTTCATACTCAGTAGCTCACTGGCCATAGTTGGAACCTTTGTGTTCGCCGGTGTGTTGCCATCTCATTTCCCTCCGTTCGCACTGAATGAAAACTATTTGAGTGTGGTTGCATGGGTGGCATCTGTTCTATACTGTTGTAGCATTTGCTTTGGCAACCTCGGCAGACGTTTATTGACTATTTACGAATAGATGGTGCGGGCTATTGGTAAAGCAACGAATTCGAGTCAATCTGCTATTTGAACATGAAATTTTCAAACAACTGGTGCTATCTAGCTGCTTTTCGGTCGAAGAACAGTGCGATTTGGTTTGTTTGCCGCAGTTTCAGTATCAACGAGAGCAATTCTTTTCAAATCCTAATAATAAGACTAATTCATGATGCTTCATTACATACATCATTGACCAACATATACTTCGTGATTTATATATACATCCATTTATCTATTTACATTTGCAAAACAGCCGCAAACGGTGGAGGTATGCTGTTTTCGGCCGTATAGTTGGGCAGTCTTATCAAATGTTGGTCGTCTACTACTTCGATCAGCCCATAATCATATTGACTGTGTTTTATATGCCCTCCAGGTTCTATATGGAAGTTTCCATTCAGTCTGAAGCTTGGAACTTAGCAAATCAAAGTTGACCGACTCCAGCCTCTCGAGGTAGAGCTGTGCTGGAAGAGCCGCCATTAGAGGAACAAAGGTAGCATCTGACAACTTGGAAGTACCAACATTGTTCTTCAATTCATTAAGTTTAGATCGAGCCGATATCATGTGATCGTTGGCCCGAACAGCAGTGTCGAAAGTAACATCAGCTAGTTTCCTAGGATCGTAATCCCCTTGATATATGCTTTCTTGTGACAGGTCATGCTGAGCCATCAAACTGGTTGGCAAAGAGATAACTCGATGGGTGTTTAAATAATAAGGAAATGCTTTAAGGAACTGAGCAATTGCAGATGCTTGGCCAATATGGGCTATGATCTCACTTGCAAGATCAGTGTGTGAAATTTCACTTTCCGGAACCAGCTGCTCCAGTGCTTCTTGAGTCAAATAGCCCACCTGAGAAAAGGTTCCTTCTCCGTACTGGGCCATAGTATCCAAATTTCGGAATGGCTTATTGAGCATGAAAGACTCCCGGGTTTGAATCAAAGTAATGAAAAATCGACGACTCAAGGGTGTATGATCCCGGCTAGATGCAAGGAGAAGAGCTATAGGTTCTTTGATTACGGGCGAATCCTTTGATATTGGCCTCAAAGCCTTCTGAATCGTCGATCGCCAGAAATCAAACCTCATTTTGGCGATTTCAGGTTTGGTCACAGTCTCAGCAATGCGAGCTGTTTCCAGAGAGAATGCTTTGATCCCGAGCGTGACATTTTGTAGGGATTTTGGGAAATACTGTTGAATGATGAATCCAGAACGATCATGTACTTTCAACAGGCGAGAGCAGTATTCACTAGCTCCTGCTAAGGAATGGATAGAGCCCGCTGGTTTCATTCTGGTGGCTGGTCTTCAAATTCTAGCAGGTGGGAGTTTGTCGAGGTGCTTGACGAAGGTCTGGCTGGGATCAGCCAACCCAAGGTAATTCAATTATGGCAGATCAATACAATATGGGATTCGGCCTCTGCACATTACGTTATACTTTTCAAAATGCAAGTAAGGACTCTTCTGACATTTTAGACTAATACACAGTGTATCGGTGGATTCTCTCAAAAAAACTAGATCATGCGAAAGATAACGAATTTGTGAGTAGTCAGAGCTTGCAACCTCGGATGTCGCCAGATATGTTGGAGCGCACTTCAATACGAGGCAAATGCACTCAAGTGCGTAATACTAGCTGCATTCTCGGCAACGGAGGGAAATTTTCCACTGTCACACTCATAGCCACAAATGCCGGGCCCGCTCGGGGTAGACAAGTTGTATGACGATCATAACCGGTCTGCAAGGCATGATTGCATACAAGTTCCGAACACGTCTCACGCTGCAAGCGACTCAAAGCACCTAAGGTAGATCCTTCGTGGGGCTATTTGAGAGCTACTTCGGGATTTTTCAGTCAAAAACCCCAATGCCGAAGTAACCAACTTGCGAGAATCACCTGCTAGATCAGGTGATCTACACTCAAGTAACCGCATGCTTAACGTTTGGCTTCATTTCAGGAAAAGTAAATTATTTTCTCCAGCCTAAAATCCAATAATAGCACCCGACCCAATACAAGACCTATGAAATCATGCATCACAGATCTGTCAGAATACCTGTCGGCTTTTTTTATTCTAATACATCCCAGCTTCTCTGAGTGTAACCAAGCCCGCTGGCGCAGAATTCTAAGCAATCCTCTTACTTTCATCAACGGCCTGCTTGTTAAAAAAATGGTCAAGCTATTCACGGTTACTGTCTGCTCAGGGTGCCTAGGCCTGAGCTGATTTCCCCGCCCAGCAAGGCGTCGGCACTGGTTTTCGCCTGCTTGAAATATCATGATTAAAGCTTGTTATTCAACTGAAACCTTAAAAGAGATCCTAGAAGGAAGGTGATCTGTAAAGTGACTCCAGCGCTCAGCAGCTCCGAGAGATTGGCACTCGAAGTGTACAGTTCTAGACAGGCATTTATGGCTGGTGTTACTTTTCTTGATTAAAAATTTCATAGCATTGCTATACTACAAAAAAAGTGGTTTGGCTCATGCCCATGCCTGAGCAGCTGTCTACACCAACCCAATTAAACGTATTTATTTTCCATGTTGATGATACTATCAATCTTACCTCCCCTTGCACATTAGTGTGTGTCGGTCAGAGCTTCGGAAATTTCGCTCTTAGTAGCGAAACTCTCTTCCGACACAATCACTCGACTACAGGGTACGATCGATCTCTCATGCACCACCGCAAATGAGAGTACGCTAGTAGCATAACCAACAACAATCGTAATAATACTCAATCTCATTCAAATTGATTCCGCATGTTTTTAGATAATGCATCCATTTTATTGTCTCACCTACTGTTTACTCTAGGCTAGCCATTCCAATCCATTGCTTCTGTGGGTATTTTGTGCGAGCGATGATTTGCATGTTCTTATACCTAGTACAGTGTCGCCTACCGTTCAGCGCTAGTCACTGGTTTGTGAGGTTTTCCATGACACAATCGCCGCGTCAAAAAATGGAAATGTCGCCCGTTGACCAGCCGAAGAATCGAACATATTTCCAGTAGCAATGACGGATTATAGGGTCAGTTGAGCTTGGCCAAAAACCTCCTTCTCGTATCGAAGGGTATCGGTCTCATAATAATATCTCGATGATTCTGTGTCATGGATATCCTACAAACAATGGACTACCAATCCCAAACTGAATTAGATTTGTCGATCATGATTGATGCAGATTACCTGTTTAGGAAGTAATTCTACAACCCTTAAAAAGAATTATTCAATCTATCAATAGGCGGTGCCGGTGTGGTGGTGTACACATTATAATCGTGATCAAAATTGACTCTCTTTGGACCTGAAAATTCAAGCTTCCATTATGATTCGCTGTACAAATTTTCTGTAATAAGGCTATTTCCATTCATAAAGTATCAAGCAGTTTTCTTGCAATGTTTCATCAAACTTTGCCTTTAACGGTCTTGACGTGGTGCTGGCAGCTCTAAATTGCACAAAAAGCAATATATCGTGACCTGCAGGTAAAGCCCTCAGCAGCTGCATCTTTTAACGTTAAATGTTCTTGTTCCACCACCAGCTGGTGGTGGTAGTGGTGGTTAGCATTCTGCTTTTTTTTTTTTATAACAAACTATAATTTCTCAAATATTTACCCAATTCAAGCTAATGACATTCTAATATACTATCAAAGGCCTATTACTACGATTGCCATCCTCATAATATTTGCCACAAGCCTCTGCTTAAGTCTTTCGCCGAACTATGCACAACCTCGTATTAGACACACCCTTAGGGGCGTTGTTTATGTCGCCAGCAAAAAGCAACAAGCAATGCTCTCACAGAAGCTCACCGCGCGCTTAAAACAAAGTTTATTCAACTATTGATTGATCAATCAATATGAGCAGACATTACTTTAGCACATTACCATTTTATATATTTCTCTCAGCGTAAGAGCTGTTGGATCTTTCATCGGCGCTGTGGACTCACCTACAAAAGTTAAACGCCTCATTAAAAGCTGCGCCCAGGCTCCCACCACTAAAGATGCTTGCGATCTACACGTAACCCCACAATACTAGACTCATGCAGAGACTCCTTAGGGTGCTTTATCCGATGGGTTTCTTCGATTGCAGCGTTCCGCCTCACTGAAGACCACTCACAGTAAAATCCTCGATCACAGTACAACAAGTGGATTGGTTGCGCAATATTCTCCCAGCTGAAATTAATTATCCAACAAAACACTGCCGTCTTTTGAAAATATTTTTCTTTGAATTCCGAACGTTGAGCTTTTGGCAAATATTTGTTGCATCTCTTAATAACGACTCACTTGAAAAACCTTTTGCAACGACTAATACTAGCTGAGCACCAACAGTTTAGCTTGAAATAAATGGATAGAGCTACTGAGCTTAGTCTCAAATGACAGGTCGTCTCTATTGATGGCCTCAATTTGCCCAAAATAGTACATAGTCGACCCCTGATCGACCTTTTAGACGCTTATTGCTTTTTGCTAAAGCCACTTGAGCCGTATATCATTGGCAATTCTACATAAATTAACTTTTACAACTCGGGAAAACTTCCATGACTGTGAATGAATAGCCGGTGCGATAAGATTCTTAAAAAGATGTGAAACGTTGCTAAGTCCTGGACTTGCAGGCCAGACTCATAGAAGCGCAATCCGCCGATCGTCACATCAATCCGTCCTTGCTCCTTAATGATGTAAAATGATAGCACACATAATATACATGTAGTGATATCGGTTGGGAAAATCAAAGCAATTGCATTTATCATAATACGTTTGTGAGCTATCGCTACTCTATACAGGTTATCTGATGGGTCGTTTTCAACATCGGATTGATTTAGTTCAAGATGAACTATTTCAAATAAAATACTCAGCTAGTGTGATGCAGATAGACTTGGAATCTCGACGTTATCAGGTTTGCAAAAAATAAGATTGTATCTTATGGATTTGGACATGGAGAAGCAAAAGTATCAAAAATGATGATTATGCTGCTGATGATAATGATGTAGTTGTTGTTGCGACATTGCGGTCGGCTGATGCGAAACATAGGGATCCTTGGTATAACAAGGTTGTTGGTAAATTTGCGGATATCCTTCTGTAGAGGGCGTCCATATGGAATCAGGAGTGTTGGGTCCCGAAGAACTTCCAGAGCTGCTAGCAATAGAAGGGTGGGGAGATGCAAGTTTTGTGAGACTAGGCGAGGATGCAGAGAGAGCTGGTGAAAACAGAGGATCTGAAAAGACAAAGTCGTCTACCGCTGAAGCCATTGCAGGTGACATGTCAAACTGCTGCTGCTGCTGGGAGTTTTGCTGTTGCCGGCAGTTGGCCAAGAATTGCTCAACAACTCTATACACTTGCGCATGCTGTGGTCGTGAATATTTGTTTTCAAGACAAGAAGTGGGCATCAACAGGGCAGCAGCGAGTAGCTCAAGACACTTAACGTATTCAGGGGAAGTGCTACTATAGCCAACAACAGGCTCCTTCAGAATAATGAGAGACAGATTGACTGCACAGGCAGCAATAGTTGAAGGAGGAAACTCCAGCAAAGATTTGTGGAATAAGCTAAGCTCGCACATATAAAGGGCCAGTTCATGAGCAGTGACAGCTAGATGAGGGTCACTGTTAGCAAAATTCCATTCATGAAGGTGAAACTCTATATATAAATCGCAGGTAGGATGACCAATTGACCATTCCAACGTGGACAGAATATGAGACTCGAGCTGTATAATCATGTTGGAGCCAAAGGCTCCACAGCAAAGAGCTTTGAGCTCTTTAATGGTGGGGATTCGATGCTTTTTGTCACTATATTTGGCCGCTATCCACAAAGCAGTGATACCCACAAGCTGATAATGCCTCTTGTAGATGACCCTTTTGGAGGAATATCTGTCAATGATATTTACAGCTAGAAATAAAGTCTCAGGACTCAACTTCAATTCATGATGAGATTCCACAAGAAAATCCAAAAGATAAGGTCTCATGTGCCATTCGAGCTCAGGCTGCAAGTCAATCATCTTGGGATCGAAAGAAGTAGCAGCCTGCATGGCAAGCATATGAGCGAGAATCTCGTCCTGATATTCTGATTCTTGTGCTTGGCCTTGGCCCGATAATCTGCGAACCTGCTGCAGATGATACTGAGACCGAACATTTCCAACCATTGGGCTCAGATTACGAGACCGATGATGATGCATTAGAAAAAACTCAGATGGAGGGGGGAGGGAGGGGATGTATGAAATGAAAGTGAAGAAGAAAATGCAAAAGATGATATCACTCCGGAACACAGGTCAAACTATACCTTACCTAGTAAAGAAGTAGCCTGTATACGGACTAGCACAGGAGCTAAGCGGAGAGATACCAGCCGAGGGAATGAGGGAGAGGTCTTATCAAAAAACAAGCCAGTATTGATGCCGACAAGAGATTGAAGAAAGAATCAGACCTGGAGGTCTTTGATGATGGAGGACGTTGAGTCGAAAATTTGCGGGCTCACAAAGAAAACTCGAAAAATCGGCGTCGGTGACCTTTCAACCTTATATATATACCGTAGAAGAAATTCGGTTACCTGTCACAGTAGTACGACACCAGCGTCAGATTCGCACAGACCAGGCGCACACTACAGGGTTAGGAGTGCTAGCGAAGTGCCAGTTAAAGCTGGTGTGTATGAGCAATGTTATAGGCCCTTTTGCTTTTTCCACAGTGCTCCGGGAGCTTTTGTTGGTGAGATAGTTTGTTTTTTGCGAGAGAAGGCCGAGTAGAGAGAAAAACCCTCCTGGAAGAAAAAGCAACTTCAACGCCAGACCTAAAAATCCAAAGAAAGAACAAGAAATATATAGGTAGCTAAAAAGCAATTTGATGAACTTAGCCTAGCAGCTTGAGGAGACCCAAAAATGATGTAAAAAAAAAAATCTGGTATGTCAAAGCCGATCCAACCACAGTACTGTGCTGGTACTTGTCGCGGTAAATGTAAAGCAAAGCCAGAGAAATAATACCGATTTAAGTGCTCACCAGGCAAAATATCAAAAGTATACAGGCAGAGCAAGACTGGAGCCTAAAATAACTACAAAGCTTGGCCAATCTGTGATTAATGCCAATCAACACGGGCAAATACAAGCAAATACAGAAGGTAGGATCACTGGAGGATCAGCAGAGAGCAATAAAAATCTCGCGGTATAGGGAATAAGCTGCTAAAATGACCCAAGCAGCTCAAAACTCGAACGGCGGGTATATTCTCTGAAAGCGAATGATAGCAGTGAATAACCACAGACCCGAGCGAAGGAGCCCAAATCGAGCCAGATCTAAACCACAACAGATTAGGCTGAGCAAAGCCAAATGCAAAACTGATTCCAAGTGCAAAGCGATTGAAAGCCGCTGACTAGAATGAAGGATGATTTCAAGCAAACTCCATAGGAATGGGACGGGATACTTCTACCTATATATCCCACTCAACAGGAGCTAAGCACGGAGGACCCCTCCCTGTTTTTGCTCCCCTCTTTTCTCAGCTTCTAAGACCATCCAGACACACACCTCCCCCCTCAGCCCGCCTACTAGAGCTCGGTTACCCACTGTCACAGTCCAAGACCGTATATGCTGAGATCCCACATCATGCATGAGCCAAAGTAAATCGCAACCGGACATTACCTTGTTTGGGTAGGCAGGCCATACAAAAAAGAAATTGATGGAATCCCGACCGACGTTAGCCATAAAGTTTCACACCCTGATGTCAAGCCTTTGGGTTGGAGTCCAACTTATGTTTCATGCTTGGTGTGAGTTTCGCCTATTACGTGTTCAGCTATTATGATAACAAGATTTCTTGATGCTAGGTATATATATGTCTTATAGGCGGATTGACGTCTGATCTATTATCGGTAGAGCCTGGAGCACTAGTCCGGCATCTATTGATACATGTAAGCCTATAGTTGTCGGGTGCCGATAGCTTTTCCTTCATGCGCTGGGCTGGCCTGGCATGCTCCGCCAATCAATATTACTACACCTCTTCCAGCTACTTCGGCTCAAACTTTCAATCACTCATTTCCCCACTAAGCTGTAATTCTCCACATCTCCATCGCATCTTATTCCATCCAACCCTTCTCTGGCTCCCTCACCGAACTGGCTACCCCTTGTTCCTTCAGGGGGTTCTACCACTGTGCTAGAATAGGCTCTACCAATTTTTTTTACTATAAAACTCAATGCTTTTAGTCGGGCAATTGCCCTATATACTTCTCTAAACCTTATCTTCCGGGGGGCGAGGTGAGACTCTGAATCGGCCAGCTTTTATAGCGTCGAAACACAACGGCCTATAAGCATTCATTGTAATTGAATCTGCATCTAGATGCATGGACAGTATACTAGATTTGCTCGGCATGACCATAGTAAGTTTAGAAATATGTCTTCCTCTACCTCTGCTTGTGCTGCTGCTGCTGTTGCTGCTGCTGCCTTCCATGCTTTTTTTCCGTCTCATTAAGATTGGTCAATAAACTTATGCATTCATTCGAACTAGCTTGAATCCACCTTCATACAAGATTCAGGTCATCTCTGTAGATACCACACTACATTGCCCTTTCGGACTTACTTTAGCAGCTCCACTTCCTCGCCCTGCGATGTGCTCAGTTCTCCGCAAAGCCTCTCAAAAATGTCATCAGGGTCTGAGTGCCCTTGAATTTGGTACTTTTAACCTCCTTATTTTCAGCAGCCCGATTTTTAACGTCCTTTCCTTCTTCTAATTCCGGTACTTCGGTAGTACTCAAAAATTGGTTTGAATTTTGGCTTCCATATTGGCTAGCATTCTGGGTCGGGGTCGCTATCGGGCTTGGATCTGCAGCATTCGGGCTTCCAACAAGTAATGACAGCAGATTATTTCCACTGGAGCTGCTTGTTCGGTATTGGCGTTTGGATTCATTTGAAACTTCTCCATTACATTGGTCGTGGGCGGCCTCTCGTTCGGCTGGACCTTTTCCAGGAATGCTGGCTGTCGCTTCCGCTTTCTCACTGCCACTGTCTGGATTCAGCAGGTTCATTAACGACGGCCCACCAGTTTTGAACAAACTCGGTGAGACACCCCCACTACCATTTGCATCCTGCTTGGGCTGCTGCTGGATCTTACTCCTCTCAGCGGTGCCGATTCCTAAAAGTCCCATTAGGCTTTTACCATCGTCTGCATGAATTCCAGTTGTGTTGAGTCTTGCTGCATCAAGCCCTGCTTCTGTGTTGCCTGATGTCGATTGTTGCTTCTGCTGCCTTGATTTCTCCACTGTACTATCCTCGTAACCCACCGTCGTACTACTCAGTCCCTGGCCCTGTAAGAGCCCATAATCACTTACTGTGACAGATGCTACTGGCCCATTATTAACTCCCATCGTATGTTCTGCTGGTGCTGCTCCTGGCGCTGCTCCTGCCCCTCCCCCTAACAAACTTAATAGCGTAGCCCCACCACCAGATGGCGCTGATTTGCGGTGTCCAGATGATAGATCCGACAAACTTAGTCGATTATCACTGGTAGCTTTACTGGACGACTCAAACCTCAAGGGATCATCTGATTCAGCCTGATTATCACTGAATCCCGCGAATTGTTGCCCTGCAGCCGTCTTGTTTTGTCTCTTCTTCAGCAACGAAAGCAGCAATGGATTCGGAGGCGGAGGAGGCCCTGGAGCTGCATGATACTCCAACGGTCGATCGTCCCCTGATGATGATTTAACTTCTCCTAATGATTGTTGCCCAAAAAGTGCATGCAGCGGTACTACATTCCCATTAGATGATGCCACGCCCATTCCAGATGGACCCATACCAAATGACGATGAGTGATGAATTGTACTTGAGCCTGTCTGTCCAGGTTTCTGACCGGGGCCAAAACCTGCTCCTGGACCTGCTCCACCCAATATCCCAGGAGGGATATTGGCTCCTGGGAACCCTCCCAAAGGGAATCCGCCCCCCGGAGGAACTTGGAATCCTGCAGGTAGAGCTCCTGGCGGTGCCAATGGCATTCCATATGGATTGATACCGGCTGGTGGGGCCAATGGCACAATGCTGTGAATGTTCTCTTCTTGATTCATCTTGTTCCTCAATAAGCTTAAAATTTCTCTGGCACTCTCCAGTTGGTGCTGTTCATCTTTTTTAGATCCTCCTTGATTCAAAAGATCCAATAATACCTTTTGGTCGCTCTTTGGAGGTGGTTGGTGCGATGATGACAATTTCGCAGATGTAGTTGAATTGGATTTCAATAGGCTCAACAAATGCTTTGCAGCTTGGTCTTCGTCCTTCTGTTCTAATAAATCGATCTTATCGCTTTCAGAGTCTCCTCCAACTTCTAATAGCTTCTTCAACGCTTCGCTCTCAGTCTTGGTCAGATCCGTAGCCAACCCTTTCACCTTAGCGATGTATTTTTTTAAAGGCCCAATAAAAGGCGTAACCATGAAATAATTACCTGCGCCAACCTTACTATTTTTCGAGTAGGTTGGCAAATGATTTACCTTGTGCCATTCAATCTTGCTAATCTCTTTTCGAGTCTGTGGGCAGAACTGAGTGTCGAGAGGAACACCTCGTACAATATACAACCTGATATTCTTGCTCCTAAAAGTTGCTTCAGCGTAGTCCTCCTTGACAAGATAAGGGCCAATATCGAATCCGATTTCCTCATACACCTCTCGAATAGCACATTCATCCATGGGTTCATCCTTGTTGATCTTCCCTCGAGGGAACCCCCAGAAGGACCCACTCTTCCAACCTTTAACCAGAACAACATGCTTCATGTCAGGATCTAAAATAATTGCTCCACATACAGGAATGACACTTTTATAAGACTGGAACTTCTCAAGATCTGCCAGCATGTCTCTAGAATAGTTGTGCAAGATAGGACAAGCAGCGAACAAACGCTCACAGAAAATTCTCATTTTCATAGAGGGAAACGACCTGTTTTCTACACGAACAAAATCTTCATAATACCATTGTGCCTCTTCGATTTGAAAAAACAATCTTTCGGTTGCTTCGAGATCTGCCTTTGGACAATTGATCACAAACCGTACCACCAGATCTTGAAGAGCATTGGCCAGCGTATCATTACCATAGGAATATGACAAATTCAACGACATGATCCTCTGCGCTTCAACTTAGAAGCTTGTTTCTTTCTCTTCCTTTTATTACTCTTCGCCTCGACAATGCCATGAGAGCCAGCCTTCTAATGACGATGTAATAGCCGTTTTACCCGGCCGTCTCCTCTCAGCTTCCCAGCTTGGGGCTTGGGACTTTGCGGCTGGCTCTAACCACAAACCACCTTAGCAATTCATCTTAATAATTTTTCTCAAAACTTCATCTTCCTTTGCTAACATTCTGACATCATGGGTTGGTTCTGGGCCAATGTAAGTCGAGACTTAGAAAAAAAATTATTTATGTGACAACTCGAACTAACAAACTATTTTCAGAGCGAAACGTCTGCAGATGTGAAAAAGCCCACTGGGTGTCCTATCGACCATAAAGCTGCTGCTGCTGCCGCTAAGCCGACTGCTTGTCCAGTCAACCATCGAGCACAAGCACCGGTTCAGGCAGAAAAGGCCGACGGCTGTCCTATTGATCATTCCACTAGAAACAAATGGTTGGCTAGAGGACCGGATCGTGACAACGCTGAGATCAATCCGTTGAATAATATGCCTAACCTTAGTATACAGCGGGCTCCTGGCCAGAAAGTTAACCTTTCCACTGACCGAACTGAAAGTACTATTCCTAAGGGTACGCGGGAAGATGAAGGTGTATGGGAATATCCGTCTCCTCAGCAAATGTTAAACGCTATGTTGCGAAAGGGAGGCGAGGTTCCAGAAGATGCCGTGGAATCTATGGTTGATGTACATAACTTCCTCAATGAGGGGGCCTGGCAGGAGATACTCAAGTGGGAAAGACCTTACGTGGAAAGTACTCATGTTGCTCCTCGTTTGTTGAAATTCACCGGTCGCCCCAATGACTTGTCACCTCGTGCTCGTTATTACCAGCTTTTGGGTAAGCTTTTTCCAAGCAAATTTGGTGATCCTCCTTTTGACCGACATGATTGGACTGTGTTGAGACATAATGGAAATCCTGATGCTAAGGGAGAAGATGCTTGGTACCCTGTGCGTTATGTTATCGACTACTACGGTGGCCCTGATGATGAAGATGGCATGCCTACATTTTTCCTGGACGTACGTCCCGCTTTGGACAGTTTTGGAAGTGCCAAGGATCGAAGTATTAAAGCAGCTCAAAATCTTTGGAACCGAGCAATGCGGCCTGAAACATAAAAGGCATCCGGACCACTCTGTAGATGGGGTGGGTGTTTTCCTCCATGCTATTTGCTACACAAGCATAGCAGATACCATCTATTCCACAACATTGTTTCAACATCTCGGCCATTCCCTTCTATAGTGCTTTGGTAAATATTTAATTGCATCTCCTATCGATAACATTTTTTCAGTTTTGCGTTGTCGTCACCCCTGCTATTATGCGTCGTGGTACCCTGGGCAACCGATACGGGGGTTTTGCCGATCCTCGCTTCCCTCAAAAAGCACTTATAGACTATCGCTAATAGATCGTTTGTACCCTGATAATTTAATCTTATTCTCTCCGTCTGTCATTTTAAAGTCAGCTCATACTTTTGCAGGATCCCCTCTTATCTTATCAACTTATCAGCTAGCCTCACCCCTTTCTCCTCGAATCAGCTACAACACAGACTCGCAGGTTCTGCTAGTTGATGTCGGTGGCATAATCAAACTAGTGCCCCGCATCGCGGAATCCACTTTGCCGACAGCCCACTTTAAGAAAAACAGTTGATAGTTCTCAAGACTTTTCATAAGACATAGAAATTGATATAGTTTTCTCGTGTTCGAAATCACGGGGTTTTTCATCTTCTCAGCTTCTTTTGGCTTTCGTATTTTCTTCTTATCGGAGATCTTCTGGAGACCCGTGCGCGGCTGCTATCAATTACCCGGCCGTTCATCGTTGCCGTTTCACGCCGCCCATCTTGTGCAGCCCACTTTGCGTTAATCAAAAGAATAGCAACGCATTTATTGTAAATTGGAGCCAGCTTTTTAACCTTTTACCATCTAGTGGGTTCCTCGAATTATAAAACAAAAAAAGGTATTTCATTCTCACTGCTCTTCATCTTCTCTATCCTCCTCGAGATTCCAATACCTTCTCCTTCATTGTCCCTATCTATCCTTACCTTTTGAGCCTCCTTCACTATCTCGTTTCAATCCACAATGGCTCTGCTCGAGACGGAGCCCCCGGAAGTCACTCTAATTAGCGGCAAGCTATCTTCAGAAACCACGCCAAATGTTCCAAGAAACATTGTCCCTGATACCCCTCCGCATAGCCCGGGTACGGAAATCGCGAGCCTTGGTCTTAATCAGATAGGCACGGTTAAGGAATTGGCTGCCGAGGACAAGACGGCCCGCAATCCTTTGGATCCTATAGTGGCAGCTGGCAAGACCAGCGATGGCGGTTATTATCGAATATCACCTGCTGAAGCAGTTGCTGCATTGGATTTCCACTACTCGTCCGCGCTTCCTGAAATCGAGGAAGTATTTCCCTGGATGCATGGCTGTAACGAGAACAATGTCAGCCAAAGGGCTTTTCTGGACCCAATGAAGCGGTTTCGTGACCTCAATAACCAACCGGTCGATTTGAATCGCGCATTGGAAATCATGATGCCTGATAATCCTGTATTTTCTCCTCCTAGTAATGCCCGAGGTCTAGTTGTCATCAAGGTTGGTGATGCATCTGACTCTCATGGAAGCTTAGTTGGGTCTATCACACCTGAAGAAGTATTGGCAGACCAGCATGGACGTACTGCTACGATTGACCACTTTAGTCAAAACGCATATCACAAACTCACAGGCAATTTTTTGAATTTAGATCCTGATGAAGGCATTAGCTTGAGGAACTTTCATATCCAGGTCGCCAAGTGGGCAACAATCAGCGACATATTGGTCTATTGTTGTTCTGAGCAGGACACTTGTGATGCCATTTTCATCGCAAAGTTACTTGTAGAAGCCCAAAAGAAGCTTCGATGTTCTGTCCCATCTACTCAGAGAAAGCCAGGTGTCATGTATAACACATTTTATCTGCCATTTGATGCTCAAAATCCTCCGGTTGATGCTGTATTTAACTTAGCTGCCCACTGCGTCAGTATGCCTTCTCTCGATTACTTTGAACGAAATGCGCATAGAAATTCACGTCTGGGACTCATCGATGAATGGAAGCTGAAAAACTGGGGGAAAGATTTCCTTTTTCATGAGAGAGTTGAAATGAGCATGATGAGCACCGCTACAAGACTAGAGGATAACGTCTGGTTGGGTAATGCTGTTGATTTTGAAAACTGCATGGACAGTATTTATGCATTAACCAATTTTGACCTAAAGCAATACTCTATTGAGCATGCTGGGGACGAAGCAGAGGTAGTTGCAGCTGCTCTCAACGCTAGGTTGAAAGTCAAAGACATTTCTGGAACAGACGAAAACACTGTCAAATATCTCACTGACCGAAATTGGGCTACTATGATCAATTGCTACGAAGGTGGCACAACCCCAAGTGTTGAAACTTTACAGGAACACATTAGAGACACTGAAGAAAAGATCAACAATGGGAAGGAGCATCTCGATGGAGCGTTATTACTATCGATTCCTTATGGATTCAGTGACAAAGACCAAGAAGTCATCTTGTTACTTTGTAAGCTTCTCCATTTGAGATCGAAGCTCAAGTTTGGTGATCATCCTGCCGGTGCTCTAATTTTTTGCTCAGACGGATATACAGAGAGTAGTGTACCTGCATTGGCATATTTGATGTACTCTCAAGGTTACAATGCAGCTGATGCTTGGATGCAATTACATTTAAAGTACAAGCGCTGTTTTTTTTGCTTTCAGCAGGATGTGTTTTTCTTGAAACAGTTGGAATTGCTGTTGTGGGCTACTGCAGGCAAGACTGAATTGAAAAATCTGCCGGTTCCAAGTAGTAGAATCGGCTGGTTCAATCGAATGGATGGCTCCCTTCCTAGTCAGATTCTGCCTCATGTTTATTTGGGATCATTGGTACATGCTGATAACCCAGAGATGCTCAACAGAATGGGCATCAACCGGGTATTATCTGTAGGTGAGCGGCCATACTGGCCTAGTACAGCATCCTTCAAAGGGAAAGCACTATATGTTGATAATGTCCAGGATGACGGTGTTGACTCTTTAAGAGACCAGCTTACACTTTGTCTGAATTTTCTTGATGAAGGCTTTAAAGCAGGGGAGCCAACACTAGTTCACTGCCGAGTAGGAGTATCTCGCAGTGCCACTGTTTGTATTGCAGAGGTAATGCGCCGATTAGGAGTGGGTCTACCTCGTGCTTATTTATTTGTTCGCGTGCGACGATTGAATGTTATCATTCAACCAAATCTTCGATTTATGTATGAATTGCTGAAATGGGAGGAGTATTATCGAAATGCCAGTGAAGGGTGGCTGAGAGAAGTCGATTGGCACATATTTTGCCGAGAAATCAGCATGTTGAATCGTTTTTACATCAATTGACATGGATGTTTCCGATGACCAATTTCACTGCTTAGATCTGCAAATGAATTCTGAGATTACAAATGCGGATACATGTGCTTTTCATGACAATTCTCCTTTCCCTAACTGACGATTTCTAAGACCTCTGTGCTGATTCTCTCATATCAGGGTTGAATGGTAAACTGAATTGACCCTGTAAATGTTGATTTTTCTTGCTTTCTTTTTATCTGGGCATGTGTTTTTTTGTTTTTTTAGTTTTATCAGGGTCTTGTGGGCTGTTTGTATTTATGGTATTTATAATGGCATATTTGTTATGAATTTATTACTTTGTTGGCTGCTGCACGTGCTTATGAGCTCAGATCTCATGCAATCCGGTTTCAAATGCTGGCTAAACTCAGTGTCTGTAACGTTTGTATAATAATATCAGCGCCGGTATAATTTCTCGTCTCTGTGACATTAGTTTATGGTTTGAGTTCTCTTATTCTTCTAGGTTTATAATAAATTGAAATCAAACTTCAAGCGCCTGCCAGAGCTTAGAATTTTGAGGGCTACAAAGTTCAAGAGAGACAAGCTTAAACCCACATTAGTACACCGACGATATCTGATTGAGATATCAAAGCACCCTTTGGATAGCTATAAGGAATAGTTTTTTGAAACACTGACATCGACATGTGGGTCTGCATACTGATTGAGAATGGCATGAAGAGTGCTAGTGATACAGTTCTCAATGAAACTGAATAGGTATTAAAGTCATAGAGGTCCTCAAAGTTCTAAAGGGGTATTTATGGAGGTGCTGTTGCTAGAATGTCATAATTCAGGTATTAGTGGTGCAGAATGTCGTAACTTAAAGACGATCTACAGTGAGAGCAGGTGCAAGGTGAGATCTATAAGCTCATTAAGCAACAGAGAAAACTCAAAGCTTAATTGCAGAGCCTCTGATTTTATACTCCAAACAACCTCCTGATGTACAGGTCTGATAGTTCCATGTGAGCTCTGTGATATCGACTCATTCATGCCATGGAATGACCTACAGTGCGAGTTCACTTAGAATCTAGCATATCTTCAGGCAGCTAGTTCGATTGTGGTCATCCCATTCAATCACTATTTTTGAATCCCCGGTATTAATACTCGATGCCTATCTGCGCTCATACAAGGCAAATTCATAGGTGATATCTCCCTCCTTGTTTCCCTCTGGTACTTCAATGGCTTTAGAGGTCGACTCCTTGAGATAGCTCAGTAGCTTTTGACGATCACTTTTAACCCAATCTTCTGAAAACTGGAAAAAAGTGTCGAATTCACTACTAACATTAGAGATCTCGGTGAGTAGGATTCGCTTTGTAGTTGGATGATTCAATGCTGCTGAATATAGCTGAGCTCCTCCAATAATAAAGATCGGACAATTTTTATATGCACTTTCAAGAGTCTTCTCTAGAGCTTCATCCAGCGACTTCGCGCTCAAACAATCACGGGGCAGTTCAAGCTCAGATCTACTAATAACGACATTCAACCGATCTTTGAGCGGTCGGAATCTCGCAGGAATGCTCTCCCAGGTTCTTCGGCCCATAATCACCACTCCGCCAGTAGTCACTTCGCGGAAATACTGCATTTCACGCTTCAGTCTCCATGGCAGTGTTCCATTTATACCAATTCCCCGCGAAGGCAATGCAGCAGCTACAATTATGGTAGTTGATAAAGGCGGCATGTCGTGTAAGTCGTAGGTGAATATTTCGCGAAAAGCCGTCTGCTAAGCTGTTAACAAAAAGTCCACTCACCCCACGAGATGAGCCGCGAAGTTGCCATGGCAACTATTCCGCCCTCATTTTGATGGCGGAAAATTGGAGACAAAATCCGCGGGCAAGCATTAGGTAGAACACACCATAGGAGTCATAATCAGATTAATTCCCCCGGTTGTTAGAGTTCATGTTCACCATCCATTAAGTTGCAATCTAGCAGTGGTCAATTGCTGGAGAATGTTTCGTTGTCAGTTGGTTACTGCCGCTTTCCCCTGTGCAACGGGCCGAAAGTTGCTGTCAAATTCACCTTTTCGTCAGTGCTGTTTTTAAACCATTACGACCACTTCAACGTCAAGCACCAGAACCTCTACAATTGATTGTCCGTTCCAAAATGCAGGGAAAGGACGACGTCATGATGGAAATCGAAGATCAGCAGGTGGAGTTATTTCCTGCTCAGGAAGAACACAGCTCGGAGCCAGAGTTGCTGGAGGAACCGCCCAAGTTGAGCGCTGCTGCTACGGGCGACCTTGAGAAATGGATTGAAAGTGTTCAGAAATGTCAAATTTTGGCTGAGGAAGATGTAAAGAAGTTATGTGATATGGCTCGTGACGTTTTCATTCGAGAATCCAATGTTCAACCTGTACGATGCCCTGTCACAGTATGCGGAGATATCCATGGTCAATTCCATGACTTGCAAGAATTATTCCGAATTGGTGGAACCTGTCCAGACACTAACTATTTATTCATGGGAGATTATGTTGATCGAGGATATTACTCCGTCGAGACTGCAACTCTGCTGGTGGCTTTAAAAATACGATATCCTAACCGTATAACTATTTTGAGAGGAAATCATGAATCTCGACAAATCACCCAGGTCTATGGATTTTATGATGAATGCTTGAGAAAGTATGGCAATCCCAATGTCTGGAAAATGTTCACCGATTTATTTGATTATCTGCCATTGACTGCTCTCATTGAAAACCAAATCTTTTGTCTCCACGGCGGGTTGTCGCCGACCGTTGACACTCTGGATGATGTTCGTAAGCTCGATCGAATCCAGGAAGTTCCACACGAAGGTGCCATGTGTGACCTTCTTTGGTCTGATCCTGACGACCGCTGCGGATGGGGTATATCTCCTCGTGGAGCTGGCTACACATTTGGTCAAGACATATCGGCGCATTTCAATCAAGTTAACAATCTGAGCCTTGTGGCTCGTGCTCATCAGCTCATGATGGAAGGCTATTCATGGCATCAAGATAACCAGGTGGTAACTATTTTCAGTGCTCCAAACTACTGTTATCGTTGCGGTAATCAGGCTGCAATTATGGAGGTCGACGAGCAACTCAATCACACATTCCTACAGTTTGATCCCAGCCCTCGTGCAAGCGAGCCCAGTGTGTCAAGAAGAACTCCTGATTACTTCTTGTAATCTGTTCACGACTATGTTTCTACCACCTGATCGTTTTTTGTTATCGTTTGCGCTTGATGCTTCAGCCCACGCCGTCAGTAAAAATCATTCATTTTCACTATAAACTTTACTCCAAAGTGACATATTTCTTATATCTGTCTTCAATAACATGGTATAATCCCTTGGACTCGAGCCATTTTTTGCTGAATAGTCGGTCAGCATACTTTTCTGCAGAATCGCACAATAATGTCACTACAGTATTGCCAGGTCCAAGAATCTTAGCAACCTCATAGGCAGCTACAGCATTCAAACAACTGGACGCACCGAGGAAATATCCTTCTTCATCCAAAAGCCGGAAAACCATGTTGATGGTCTTTTCGTCGCTGATATGGACGGCTCCATCCAAAATGCCAATCTCGGGGCTAAGATTATCGGTGACTCGGCCTTGGCCAATACCTTCGGTGATTGAAGATCCACTTCTTTCCGTCAATTTTCCACCAGATGTGATGTAACTGTAGAGAACTGATCCGGGGGGGTCGGCCAAAAAAGACTTGACTTTTCCATCGGATATATCCTTGAGATACCGAGTAGTTCCAGCCAATGAGCCTCCAGTGCCAGTAGCACAAGTGAAGGCATCGATCTTACCATTAGTCTGTGCCCAGATTTCAGGTCCTGTTGTCTCAATATGAGCCTGTCGGTTTGCAGTATTGTCGAATTGGTTGGTCCAGACAGCATTGTCCAGAGACTCGGCATGACGTTTAGCCTGGTGATTGTAGTTTTCGGGATTGTCAAAAGCTACAGCAGGAACAGGATGAACCTCAGCACCAAGATACCTCAATTGATTGATCTTTCCTTGGCTCTGAGTATTAGGCATGTAAATGACACATTTGTAACCCCGAGATCGGCACACATGGGCCAATCCAATACCAGTATTTCCAGCAGTTCCCTCAACCACAGTTCCGCCAGGCTTCAAAAGACCCCGTTTCTCAGCATCCTCTACAACAAACAATGCAGCTCGGTCTTTGACGGATCCTCCAGGATTCATCCACTCTGCTTTTCCATAAATTTCGCAGCCTGTTTCCTCCGATAGCTTACGAAGCTTCACCAACGGTGTATTGCCAACAGCTCCACAAAACCCGGTTTCTGATACCAATGGAACATGAGGAACCTGGAAAGAATCAGAAATAAACCTCTTAATAATGGGTGTGCAAGTTTTGGCCACTCGTGGTCTCAGAACTGTGACTGATCTCAACATGATGGTATGATGTCAAATGCATCATACCTAAGCCCAACGTACAGCAACCACTTAGCTCTCGGATTATAATGGTAGCTTTACTCTCATACCAGCAAGATTCGATAAATTGTTATAAAGAAATTGAACAACTGTCTAAACAGACTCATTGAACACTTGACTGGATTTCTAGAAAGATTAAAACCAAAGACTTTCTTATTTGATCTTATTTTATTGTACATTAGCATGAAGGTCGTAACTGAACTTATTGCTGGCACTCAGTGTCATCTCACAGTTGGAAAAGATGAAAAAGCAGTTGTAACACTTTTCCTCGCCTCCGATCAGTCTTTTTCAACAGAACCTGCAATGGGAACTCTAGTCTATGGTATTCCTAGGCGGGATCAAATGGCAATAACCAGTAGATTGTTCACGGACGAGCGAACACTTGATACAGCTGAGCAAATAGCCCGATTATTAGCCAAGAAGCTTGAACGCCCAGTCCTAATCGGATGCTCGTCCTCGGAATTTATCTCTTTACCAGCTATCTACAATTTTGTTCGTGGAGAACTAAACAACTAAAGGAATGTGATTTATTCAGGTTCTAAGCTTATAATTCAATTCAATTCCCTGCATATGTTAGATAAGTCTAGCAGAAAAGCCTTTTTGCACAAATTCAGCAGATCTCTATCAGCATTTTAAATAATATCTCTGAGTGAGCTGAGTTTAAAAAAAAGTTCTCATCATTATGTGCAAAAATTTTTCGTCACTTACATTTCGCGTGGTAAGATGGATACTTTTCGGTAGTGGTGAATGGCATATATACTATTGAGGTTGGAAAGAGGTTGGAGACAACGGTATGATTGAAAGGAATAGAAACCCGCTTTTGCGACCAACATAGGGCCGGATACCGTAGAGCAATGACTTTTTGTTAAAATTAAGTTAGAATTTACGTTGGAAGTTAGTGTAACACCGTTACTATGAGCATCGTATTCACAGACGTAAATGAGCATTCTGCTAACAATGACGCTCAAGAGACCTAAAAGATGAACTTAATTAGTCCAATAAGTTTTTAGCTCAGAAAAAAAGTTGAACTCAATAAGTTATTGGTCCAGACGTTCCACATATTAAATAAGTTCAGTTCGATTGAATCGATTCAGCGGGAATACTCGAGACTATCAGGTTCAAATCTGCAAATAAATTGGCCCACTGGCGATCCTCGTCGATCAGATTGCCAAACGTTGCAAGCCCATGTGTATCTGCATTTCCACTATGCATTGATTCTTCATTGGAATGAAAATACAGAAACCCATTTGTATCATCTATCTGTGCTTTGAGCCGGTTCTGGACAATCATCTTGCTCACATACTCCTCGGCCCTATCCGCACTCTCCAAATCAAGTAAAACAGCAAGGTCATGCAGTGAAATATTCACATATATGCGACTCAAAGAAAGGACATTGTGATCTATGAGACCGCGAGTCAGCACTGTCGTTCCGTCGGAGAGGGGCATCAGGTGGTGATCCGAGCACTCGGCAGCCAGTGCATCAATGTCTTTTCGAGATAGTAGTCGATCAAAATAGCACTGACAAAGTACTGAGTATACAACTTCTCCTACAATCTGGCTTCGCTCATCATTGTATAGCGTTCGCAACATGGTATTTCTCTGTGGTCCGGCAGGACTCAATACTGCACAGATTATTGCTTGTCTCAGACTTGCAAGACGGTCACCATAGTCAACCATGGATTCTCTGGATGCTTGATAGTATTTCGTAGAAGCCTCCAGAAATTTTCTTGAGGAGTCGAAAACTCGTGCTTGACTCAGCTTGAAGTGGATGTCTAAGGATGGGTCTATTTGAGTCAATCCTTGACGCAAATATTGAGCTTTAGATATTACTGCAGCAGCATTATCTGCCTCTCCTACCTCTAGAAAGTCCCTCATGATACGGATGTAAAGCTCAAATTTCTGGCTATTGAGTTCTTCAGACTCGCTTCCTTGATACTCCTTCTGAAGCATACAAGCATCCTTCAAAACAACAGCAGATTCATAAAACTTCCCTTTATTTTCCAGTAAACCAGCAAGTCTGAGTCTTATTTTGCTATCTTCCTTCTCATTTTGTACTAGCAAAGGTTTCATTTTGGATAGCGAGAACTCCAATAGCTCGATCTCATGCTCAGTACCCCGTATCTTCTCCATAAAATCTTCAATCCAACTCTTTGCCGTGCCATTATTGTATGTCATCGTCACAAATTTCTGAATACTAGCTTCAATTTCAGAAACATTGTTTACATCAGTTATGGGATCCATTGCGGTATTGGTCGCCAATGCTAGCGAGGCTTAAGTCGATGAGTGGGATCAAGCCGATCAAGCACAGGACATAAAGTAATATTTACAGAATTAATTGATATATACCACAAGTTGGAAAAATTATATACATTTTGGTTTCAAGAAATTACTATGCTCTTTTTCATAAGCTTTTCTTTCAATTTTGTTAGCTTTTTCAGCTCCTCTCTCGACTTCGGTGCTGCAGACTTCTGATCCGAGATACGGGCGCCCATCGATTTCAATTGCTTTCGCATCTCTTCTTCAAATTTTATGAAAGTTCCATTGCTTAATATCTTCTCGTTTTCAATTTCTTTTTGCAATTTCTGCAACTTTTCAAAATTCTCTTCGAAAAAGGGGGGGCGAGCTTCTGCGAACCGGTTCTTGATATGCTGGAAAAGACGGGTCAAATCGTTGAATGTTTCCATGCACGTTTGGATGTTATGCTTGTTCTGGATATTGATGGCTAGAGTCCGAGCTCCGTAAAGTAGCATTGAATAGCTATCTCTGAAATCGTAAATTTTGTTGTACCTTGTATAATCTTGTCGCACAGAGGCATCTTGGTATATGCGCAGCAGCAGTTTGACCAGAGGCTGGAAAATGTCAACATAAATCAACCTTGTATTCCAGACCTTTCTATGCTCATCTATGATACTGCGGACATCTTTCATATTGATTTGGTCAGCTGGAGCATTAAGATAAGTTGATACCATCAGGCCAGTTATTTCCGAGCTTGGGCGCGTTTCTTGTTTCTTAGATCTGTCGAATATCATCTCTCGAAATCTGGAGCACTCATCTACCTGCCCCTTTGCTGCGATACTCTTCAAAAGGACGTAGTAATGATGTGGTTCGTTTTCTATCAAGCCTTTGGAATTGAGATGCTCAAAACAAGCAAGAGCCTTTTCAGACTGCCCATTGACATCTAATACTTGGAAATAAACATCAGTATCAGCATTAGTTATGGTGAACTTCTTTTTATCGGGCTGATATGTCTCACCAGAGGCATACTTCGTGTCGAAGAAATTTTCCATTATCTTCAACGCCTTTTTATGAGCATGCTGTGACTGCAGTGCATCTCGGGATTGAAGACTGTTCCCTATGCATATAAGAGCATAAATATATGACCGTGCCAATCGAGGATCAATAGAGATTGATTTGTCGGACTTGAGTTCATTCCATGCCGGCATCAGCAAGAAACTCTCACTAGTTTGAATTTGCGAGCATGCTCGCTTACCGATCGAGGAGAACAGGATATTGTATGTCTTTACATCTTTTTCAGGTAGATCAGCAAAAAAAGATAATAATTGTTGATTGCTTCCAACCATAGCTACATTGCTAAGGGCCATGTTACAGGCCACCAGCCGAGCCTTTTTGTCCTTGGAGGCGATACCGTCCATCATTTTCTCAAAATTGGAAATAAGAATTTCACATCTATCAGGGTTCTCGACTGCCCGTTTCCAGTCGGTTGTGAGCATAGACAAATGAGTATGTGAGTTTTCCTTGATACCCCACAGACCGAAAGCCCGTTTCAAGTCTCGAGCTATCGCAAGACGGCCTGTAGAAACCAAATGCTTCAGAACCAGATTCATTCCTACGGTACCTTTTCCTGCTCCTGCTAGACGTATTGTGCTGACAGCTTTTGCAATCTGATCTTGAGCCACAAACTCTTTCACTTTCTGACTGACAAAATATTTGTTTTCCAAATCTGTCGGCTTCACACCCAGTTGCTTATAAACCAGGGGATGATTTAGCAAAAATTCAGGCTTGATTTTGGCAATATTCTTAGGTTCCGTCTGAAGATATGCTTCTATCTTTTGTTTCATGTAATTTTTCAGCTCTTTATCGCGGCGTAAAGGATTCACAGCTGGCCTGATTCTCTGCTTTACCTCCTCAGCATACTTCTGGTACTCCTCAAATTTATTTAAGACCAAGGTGAGCTTTTGCTTTACTGCAGGCTTTTGCTTGAATCGCCATTGCTGAGTTGAAAACCTTCTGAATGGCAGAGCACCTCTGGTACACACACCAACAGCAGCAGCATTTATCAGCATTTTCATTCACAGCCCCTCTTGTGAGTTTCCTAAAAAACTGGTTCGAGCCTGAAATTTTATACTGGGCAAATCTGGCTTTCTTGTTGGAAGGGACGAAGCAGGTGTTTTTAACTGAGATATTTCAAGTCTTTTCCATACAAGTCCCGATTTGGTGTTGTAACTAGAAGAGCCCATTCCTAAACTATACTCGTGACGGAAGAACCTAGAGGAGATGGATCCAATTGGCCCAAATTATGGTGGTCCGCTTCTTTTGAAGCGATATAAGCAGATATTAGAACAAGAAAAGGAATTGGATAATGATATTGCGTTAGAGGCACTGGAATTTGTGAAGGCCAATACATACAACATCAAGGATTACGAGATGCTAGCTCAAAAGCTGGAGCTGGATGCTGATGTTGACTGGATAGACCAGACCAGAATGAAAGCCTATGAGAAAATTACCAAGGTGTCGGAGCAAATATTGGAGATGAAAGCTCAGTTCAATGGTGATCAGATTGAGTTGGATAAGGCTATCATCAAGAAGGCCAAGGTATTGATCCAAATTGGTGAATATTCCGATGCACGTTCCACACTTCAAGAAATATATGAGAATTCTGATGACCGATATAATGTGGATGTTGCTTTGTTATCTATTTTACTCGACCAGTGGCCATACGCAAGAACTTTATGCTCTAAGGTCGCATCTTCTAAAGCCACGTCTTCCAAAGCTGCCCAGCTTCAGCGAAATGTCTATTCTGAAATATTTGAAGTCAATGTGACATACTCGTTGCTTCATGCTCTCACGTATCTTCGCATGGGCGACTTTGAAACCGCTATCGGAATGTTATTGGGTGACGGTATCTTGACTACTGAAGCTTCAGGCAAGACAGCTACTGAAAGCCCTCTAGTGACTTGTCGAGATATCGCAATATATATTGTGCTCACTGCAATTGCTACCTTTACTAGGAGAGATCTTCAGTACTTGCTTGACAAAGATCCTGTGCTCGCAAGGCTTTTAGAGACAGCAGAACAAGAAGGTTCTTCTGCAGGGAATAGTTTCAGCCCTAAAAGAATCATTTCTTGGTTTCTGGAGGTGAAATTTGACAAGGTATTTACTGAGCTAGAAAAGCACCAAGCATCATTCAAAGCCGATCTTTATCTTGGACCCAAATACAGCGAATTATATGACATGATAAGACAAAAGGCAATTCTACAGTATTTATCAATTTTTGATATGCTCCCACTTCAGAACTATTTTGCTCAATTTGGAGAGGATGTTGGCGAGCTGACAAGTCTGATCAAGACAAACAATCTACCATATCGCATCAATGCCCGCCTCGATGTAATCGAACTGATCGACCAGAGCAAAGAACAATATTTATACGAAGCAGCTGAAGAGGCTTACAAAGACTTCTCTCTTGATTCCGTGTTGAGCATTTGGTGCTTCAATGCTTACCACAAAGCAAGTTTCTCGCAGCTTGGTTCCATCGAAGAATGAGTGAGAGGAGATTGATTTTGTACTTTAATGGCTCAGTCCACTTTGCAGTCAACTTTTCAATCCGTTCAATGCATCTATAGGAAAATTTATGCCAGAGTCACGCAGGGAAACATACCGGAAAATCACTCACCCAAACACCATTGCAACTCGTCAAACAAGTCCTTTACATGAAATTCATACATCAGTTTCACCATAGTTTAATTACATTTTTTTCAAGAATTTCAAATGTTGTGTCTCGTATATGGCTATATGTAATAGTCGGGGCTCTATGGCTCCCCAGAACACGGTAGGACACGGCTGAGAATCAAATAGTAACCAATGAGAAAACACCAATTTTCATTCTTTCATCACCAACAATGCTCTCCAAACAGTTAGGATCTCGGCTTTTCTCCACCAGCAAAGCCAGATTACATGGTGGATTGAAAGATTCCGATCGAATTTTTCAGAATCTATACGGTAGCTACGGCCATGATTTAAAAAGTGCTCAGCGAATGGGTGACTGGTACAAAACCAAGGAGATTGTTCTCAAGGGCCATGACTGGATCATCAACGAAGTTAAGAAGAGTGGTTTGAGAGGTCGAGGAGGCGCTGGTTTCCCCTCTGGTCTCAAGTGGAGTTTTATGAACCCTCCCGGATGGGAAAAGAATGAAGGTCCGCGATATCTTGTTGTCAATGCTGATGAAGGTGAACCAGGTACCTGCAAAGACCGAGAAATCATTAGAAAAGACCCCCACAAGTTGGTTGAAGGTTGTCTCGTTGCTGGACGTGCCATGAATGCTACTGCCGCTTATATTTATATTCGAGGCGAGTTTTATAATGAGGCTGTGATTTTGCAGACCGCTATCAACGAGGCCTATGCTGCTGGTCTCATTGGTAAGAACGCCTGTGGCTCTGGTTATGACTTCGACGTCTACATTCACCGTGGTATGGGTGCTTATGTGTGTGGTGAAGAGACTTCTTTGATTGAAAGTCTCGAAGGAAAGGCTGGTAAACCTCGTCTAAAGCCCCCATTCCCTGCCGGTGTCGGTTTATTTGGCCGACCTTCCACTGTCACTAATGTCGAGACTGTTGCAGTCGCTCCCACTATTTGCCGAAGAGGTGGTGACTGGTTTGCTCAATTTGGTCGAGAGAGAAATGCTGGAACTAAACTTTTCTGCATCTCTGGGCATGTTAACGAACCTTGCACTGTTGAAGAAGAAATGTCAATCCCCCTCAAGGAATTGCTCGAGAAGCATTGTGGAGGAGTTCGAGGAGGCTGGGATAATCTGCTTGGTGTGATTCCCGGTGGATGCTCTGTCCCTGTCATGCCTAAGCATGTTTGTGACGATGTGCTTATGGACTACGATGCATTGAAGGACGTTGGTTCCGGTCTTGGAACTGCTGCCGTAATTGTCATGGACAAGAGTACCGACATTGTTCGAGCTATTCAGCGATTCGCCCACTTTTACAAGCATGAGTCGTGTGGACAGTGCACCCCTTGCCGAGAAGGTACCACCTGGCTCATGAAGGCTATGGACAGAATGCAGACCGGTCAGGCTAAGGAGCGAGAAATCGACATGTTATTTGAACTCACCAAAGAAGTAGAGGGCCACACTATCTGTGCTCTTGGTGATGCCGCTGCATGGCCCATTCAGGGTTTGATTCGACATTTCCGACCGGAAATGGAGGCTCGAATCAAGAAATTCCAAGAAGACGTCAGCAGTGTATCTGTTGGTGGATGGACTCCCGATGCATCTATCAGCAAGGGCCATGTTGTTGGAGCTCCTATTCCTGGCCATCATTAAATGGCTGGCATGCACACACTCTAGCTATGGAGTTTAATATCATAGAAAAATGAAATTAGTTTGTTTGACTTGATGTTTTGTAAAATGATCCTATTATGATTTTTTATATTTACACTTATTACGGAATTCAAGATGACAATCTTTCCAACTCATTTATCTCTTTGGAAGTATCCGCAGTGAGAACTTCCATGTTGTCAGGATTAGAGCCGACTACTACGTTATCTTCTATTCGGATTCCAATACCTTGAAACTCTTTGGGCCATTCTGAACCAAGGGGGACATAGACACCAGGCTCGATAGTAACCACATGGTTGGGTTGTAGAGCCATGTATCGTACTGGTGATGATAAATCATGGACATCAATGCCCACATGATGGCCAATAGAGTGGGGATATAGCTGTCTGACATTTCTGCTAGTTACTCCAGAAATAACCTGAGAAAGTTCTTCCACCATGATCTTATCACTTTGATGATGAAGTTCTGACATGGAGAACCCAGTCTGAGCGTGGCACAGCTTGATGCACTTCTTGTTGACATTGAGAACTGCCTCATATAACTGTTTCTGAGGTTCAGAGAATTTGCCAGCTACTGGCCAAGTTCGCGAAATGTCCGCGGTGTAACCACCATAGTGAGCTCCAGCATCCACAAGAACCAGATCTTCAGGCAACAAAACATCGTCGTTACGGACATAGTGAATAGTCAAGGCATGTTTTCCGCCAGCAACAACAGGAACATAGGCAGAGCCTGAAGCGCCATTGATTTTGAATTGATATTCAAGAAAAGCTGCCAACGAAGTCTCGGTCGGAAAAGAGGTCTGAAAAGCAGAATTATAGGCCAATGCAGAAATTTCGCAGGCTGTCCGCATACAATCGATCTCATTTTCCGATTTCTGGATTCTCATTCTCTCCACTAGAGGATTTAGAGCATAATATTTAGCAACAGGGGAAGATTTGACCGTACCAATCCACTCCTTGGTGACTAGTCTCTGAGGAAGAGAATCAACATCAGCAAACACTTGCTTGGTATTTTTCAAAAGAAGCTCCAACTGTGTGCTCATATCTCCAATAGGATATGATTCATCAGCATTAAATATATTTACAGCTCCGTCAGTGCCAGCACGTTCACCTTCCCATAATTCCGACTTGGCATCGCTCTCGGGAACAAACATGATTGATCTCATATCATTGTCATTTTTTTTGAATAAAACTAGAGCACTTTCAGGCTCTTGGAATCCTGTAAGATACCAGAAATTCGGATCCTGGCGGAATTCAAAAAAAACCACGTTAGTAGAATACTGTGTCTGATTTCCGGGTATGATAGCAATAGAATCATCCGGCAAAGCAGCAAGAAGACGTTGTCGCCGTTGATAATATTCAGCAGCAGGGATTTTAGGCGTAATTTCACCACTAGATATCAAATGTGGTCTTGTTTCAAATAAAGGTTGAGCAGCCTTGATAGCTCTACGGCATAATGACGGTCGCATGTTGGTGATGATGAGCGAGAGATTTGAAAGCCGAGAAAGATCAGACAGCTAAAATATGAAGATAAACTTACTCGAGAAAAAGGGGAAGAGGGGGAGGCGATACGAAATGAGCACCGAAGAAAAAGTAATAAGGGATCTCCTCTAAAGAGGGTTTCTTAAAAAAGTTTCACAATTCTGAATTACAAGTGGATGTGTCTTAGTAGTCTTTTCAACCATTACATGCTATGCTCAATGAATCTATGTCAACAAAGTGTATCATTTGATTTACTCGAGATCTTTTCTGTGTTTTTCATGCGCATATCTCAAACCACAGTAAAGACAGTCGTGAGCTCCAGGCTTGTCCAAGTTGATGTATATTCTGGGGTGACCTTGCTGAGGGCCCTTTTCTCCATCACAGACGGCAGTATCACTGTCAAGAAATCGGATAGGCTGCTTTGCAATTAATTCAATAGCAGCCAAAGGATTAGGCTGTTGGCTGAGGTCTTTCTGAACGAATCGAGGGCCAACCTGGGCCTCAGACTTGGGTTTCTGGCTGATAGCCCATGTCTCCTTTCGATTAGGAGCCTGTTGGACAGAGGCAGGAGACTCGGTCGCTACAGAGCTGGAACTAGAACTGTAGTATCGCACAGCCAATTGCCGAGAACAAGCTGTCAAAGTTCGTGATCTGAGCATGGTTTTGAAAAGCCCTTTAATGTTGTTCTCAATTAAATGGTTGATGCTGAATTACCCAAGACAAATCAAAATTTGTATTTGCTGATTGGCTGTGAGCGCTGGGAGTTGGGTGGGTGTGTAGGTGGGTGGAATTGGGCGATGTGGTTTAGCTTGCCAACGTTTCATTTTGTAGTGGAATATCTGGCTGAATAAAACAGGAGCAGAGCAGTGAAGCAACCAAGCAATCAAGTAATCAGCATCTGAACAGCCAAACCACCTAGCAGTTCAATGGACTACGAGACTGTGGCTGCACAACAGAGAATAATCAATACTTTGAATCATTGGGATATTTTGGTCCTAGAGAGCCAGTCGCGAGGTCTGCCACCTTCTAAAGTCAGGAATTTATTAAGAAAAGAGCTTATTCAAATCACTCATGGATCCTCAGCCGGACAGTGAAGAGAAAACTCCTGCACAGCTTGCTCGTGAGAGACGGCAACAGAGGCTACAGAATGGAGGTGCCAATAGATTGGCAAGAATCACTAAGACCTTCCACCCAGAACTTTATACTGCCGAGCAGCGCGACGCTTCAAGCCCATCTTCTACTGTGAAGCCTGCAGTAGCAACGACTGGAATTACTGCCAGTAATATCACAAGCGATTCTTTTGTGAGCGAAAGTGAAGCTCTTGGTGATTCGGATACGGATACGTTGTCCCCCAAAAATTTCAGTGGATCTACTACTGCGCCAACTAGTGCCTCAACTACTGATAGGAGCTCTTCGACCTTTGAATCTACATTTGGCCGTGAGAAATCATCAATTCCTATGCATTCTAGTGAAAATTTCACGGACGATGATCCTCCTGTATCCGATCTTTCTGAGTTTGATATGGCAAGACGCTCCAATGCAAACATGGCTGATATGTCGCAGTTTGCCGATGATCCGCTTTTCAAGCTTCTACAGGAAATGAAGTCTGATAGCTCTGGATCTTTTGATCCGTTCTCTGCAATGATGAATGGTGGTTTCGGGGCTTTTGGCTCTGCTATGGATGGAGGTCCTCCAAATGTGGGACATTCTTTCCCAGTTCATAATGGATCCAGTATCAATCATTCAGATTTGATATGGAAAGTTGCTCACATTCTTCTATGCATTTTTGTGGCTATATCTGGAAAGGGCCTGGTCTGGAAGTTCTGCACTGGCCAAGTTTTGCTGCACTCTTCTCGATTTATTGCTGATAAGGGTCAGATCAGAAATACTTTTATCGCACAGATCGCACAATATGTTGGAGAGCCTTATCGCACTTACATTCGAATGAGCGCAAGGTACCTTGGAGTATTCGGCTATATTTATAAAGATATAGGCCTACTGCTATTTGTGTATATTCTTGTACATGGTATTGGATCATAGGATATCAGGTCTGAGGGTATGACTAATTGGATGACACTGATGTATCAGCGAACATTGGTGTTTCAATACCGTTCAGCCATACTTATTTTGTGTGTTTTATGCTTGCAAATAATGTTTTTCGAGAGCGTTAGACTTTTTTTAGCTGGATCGTTAAAAAAAATGCATACGACTGTTAATAGTTTAATTGTCTGATAATTTATAAAAATCCTCTATTTTCCATATATTTTATAATATCTCCTCGTTTAAAAAAGTCCACCTTATTCAGGCGGTACCGTCATATTCAATGCCAACTGGCACCTACCCACGGCTGATGGTCATGTCGGTCTTGCTACATCCCAGCCACGTATTCTGTCGAACAACTAGCAGTTACAACCATTCCAAATGGGCCCATTTGTGACAATATGTGTGCTTGGTTTAGTGATGGGCATTGCCTCTTTTGCTGCCGGTTGTGTGCCCTTAGTTTTGTCGCTCAATGAGGCTAGAATCCGTCAGATATCTGCCATCGGCATTGGCATCCTGGTGGGAACTTCAATGATTGTCATTGTTCCAGAAGGAGTAGATACTCTTTACAAGTCGAATGCTGACTCTTCATTCAATAGGCAATGTGTCGGGTTGAGCTTGTTCTTTGGTTTCCTGCTCATGTATTGTATTGACAAGATACCTAGCGTCATCCTGAATGGAATGCGGGGACCACAGGAGAAGTCCTCAGATGAGACTATTTTCATGGCTCGGATGTCTTCCTCTAGAAATAGTAATGAAAATTCTCGGTTGAGTCATGACGAGTTGGATCGAATCGATCATGAGCTGGATGCTGACTTCAATATGAGCGGGAAGCATGAGCCAGCCGAGCCCCGCAAAAGCTTATCTACAATGGTTGGACTTGTCATTCATGCGTTTGCCGACGGTATAGCACTCGGAGCTTCGGCGAGCTCAGGCTCTGGGACACTGGAGCTTATAGTATTTATTGCCATTATGGTTCACAAAGCCCCGGCTTCATTTGGTCTAAGTACCGTACTTATACGAGACAACCAATCTCCACGAAAAGTCCGTCTCAATCTACTAATATTTGCCTGCTCTGCACCTTTAGGTGCCCTTACTACCTGGCTAATCATACTTCTGCTAGGCTCAGAGGATCATGATCTTATACAATGGTGGACAGGGTCACTGCTGATTCTATCTGGTGGAACATTCTTATTTGTCGCCATGCATGTAATGCAAGAGCTTAATGAGCATGATTCTGAGACTCACAGGAGTATCGCGGAATCAACTCCTGTCTCCGACCTTGCTTTGAGCCTGGTTGGAATGGGTCTTCCTTTGCTAACCATGTTGATACCAGATGTAGACTGAGCTGGCAGAGTCAAAACACAGAGCACATGAAAATAGAATAGAGTGGGAAATAATGAGGTTTTTCTAACCAACTTGCCTAATTTATCGGCATGGTCCAACCAAATCAGCTATTAAATCAATGCAGTAGTATTCGTTACAAAACGTCCATCCCAGAGCACTCTCGCCTATCCTTGCCATGCTTTTACTTTCTTCGTATGCTTCTTCTCTGCAAAAAGCGATCTCGTTTTGCAAGTGCACCCTCCTTCTTAGGCGCAAGCACTTTGCTCCGACTTTTGACCACCTTGACAGTGACAGGGCCCTTTTCAATGCCAGTGAAAATCTTTTTTTGAGGCTTGACAGCCGAAACCTTTATCGGCTGAGGTTTTATGTCCCCTTCATCTTCGCTTTCATCAGCTACATTATTTTCCAATTTATTGAGAATCTCCGCTGGTAGTTCTTTTTGCTTTGAAAAAAATTCATGCTGGGTTCTTCTTTTCTCTTTAATTTTCCGCTTATCAGCAGCAACACTTTCCTTGGCTGCTTTTTCCGCCTTTTTCAATTTCAGTGCGCTTATTTGCACGTTTTCTTCCTCGGGTGCACTGTCTGAGTCGCTGATATCCATTGTGGTGATGATTTGGTATAAGTGAAATAAAAAAATTCCAAAATGGTGATGATTTGGGCTTGGTTAGATTGGAGGTGAGCCTTGCCGAAACTACGTAGAGCGACGCCCAGCGGAAGCGAAACAAAAATTAACTGGGCTGAAACCTAAATCGATATGACTCTCATGATTAGCAAATCTGGCATCAACGTGACAAAATTGTTAAATTAGGTTTCTGGGAATTGAAATGCTAATACGATAAAATAGTGAAGTTGAAGAAGACATCACGTGATCCAGAACGAAGTGTTCATGTCTCTTTCAACCTCTTGCATTCACGTAATAATCACTTCCCTACGTTCGACATACGTGTTTCGAGCATTTGGAATATGAGCAGTAATGTTACGACATGCATTCTGCTACCAGAATGATTCATCATTTTAGTTCATTCGTAATTTATTTTCATTGTCCTATCTTTCATTCATCGGCCAGCGCAGCTGCTCAAAACCGACTTCTAATACTTATGCAACTGTTTTTAAGGCAAAGCGTAACCACCATCAACTCTGATATCAGTACCAGTAGCATAGGTGGAAGCATCTGATGCAAGATAAAGATAAGCACCGACTAATTCCTGTGGAAGACCTTCTCGTCCAAGAGGAGTGGTTGCCCACCACTTAGCTTTGGTCTCCTTAGGAACGAAGTCGCTGATCTCAGTAGCAATGTAACCGGGGGAAACACTGTTAGCTCTAGCAAAACCGGCCCATTCAACAGCAAGAGATCTAGCTAGGTGGATCAAAGAAGACTTGACAGCATTGTAACAAGCCTGCATCTGAGGATAATTGACAATGTGGCCACTCATGGATGCAGTGAAAATAAGAGAGCCATTGCCCTGCTTCTTGAACTGTCGGCCAGCAAACTTAGCACAGTAGTAAGCACCGTTCAAGTCAATGTCGACAACCTTATTCCATTCAACATGGTCGGGCTGGTCGATCATAGGGCCCTTAGTCCAAGGGACACCAGCATTGGCAACGAAGATGTCCAACTTGCCGAAGTCAGCGACAACCTGTTCAACGCCCTTCTCAACGGCATCGGAATCGGTAACGGGAACCTTGTAGGCCTTAACCTTGACACCATACTTCTTAGAAAGGTCAGCGGCCTTATCCTCAATAGAATGACTGTTGTACCACATGGCGACGTCACCACCTGCCTGGCAGAAGGCCTCAGCAACAGCAAAGCCAATACCAGTGGATGCACCAGAGATGGCAGCAACCTTGCCCTTCAAGGAGAAGTAATCCATGACGCTATTAGGCAACTTAGGGAAAGGCTGGGGCAAAGGTCCCAAGCTGGTGAAGATGGTTCCAGATTCCTCGGCGAAAGCTTTAGGCATGATGACAAGTTAACTGAGTTGTAGAGTAATGTGCTTGCAACGATAAGGTTGTTATGACGGAGTTCAATTGACTATAAAATCAATGAACCAATGTGCTGATAAATATTATTTAGTATATCCGAACAGTTGACGAATATAAGCAAGAGACTTGGAGATTTACTTTAGAATGTGTATTACAACAAGGCGATTTGCTCCCTTTATATAACTTTCGGAGGAGGTATTAACCTACCCCACTAGACCGACTAGTAAATATGCCCTAACCCTGAATACGGTCGTCTTGGGCCACAACAGGAAGGATCTGGAATTTCTACGAAACTGAAGTGAACATGGTGGTTCAACGGTTTCTGGCAAAGGAATTATGGATATAAATCTGTTAGTTGATATTTAAAGACTCGAAAATTATTATCTATATACTTTTTACAACTCAATGGCTGAGAATTAGACTAGTAGGTGCAGTTTAATGCCGACTTACCGTGACGTCACTACCCGGTCGATTGCCCAGCCGGGAGCAATGTCACGATGTTGCGTCTTGCCTTGCTATCACGGTAGCCCAGAGTTGCGGTGAACACCCGTCCCAAGAGGTGGTGCATTGCTGTTTTAACGGAACATTACGGCCCACGTTCAACCTAATTGACCTTATCCTCATTTTCTCCGGTGCTTGCTATTGAGTGTTTTGGGATAGTAGCATGATCAAAATATTAAAAAAATGTGTGGTGTTCTCAACAGCAATTGCTCGGAGAAGTCTATCCCAGAATGTCGAGCCATCGCAAATCACCACTTTGAAGTTTAACGAGCCGAATTCAGCCGGTAGCACTAAATCACTAAATCCATAGGCTGTTGCCGGTGTTATGCACAGTTAGTTTGTATAGAGGGGAGTGATAAGCAGCCGGCACAATTAAATGGCCGTGTCAAGTGGGGTGCGCTTGTATTTGGTCTCCGGCTATTTTGCGGTAAAATGGTTACTACACCTCCCTGCCCTTTTCTTGGCTTGTAAGAGAGATTCTCCGATCGGAAAAACCTCGAATCAGCCAACAACAACTTTATAGCATTGTCGATAAGCAGGTATTGGGGCTTTGGTTATGAACGCATATAGCCGGGCTACACATAGCCTCAACATCACAACCGCAGGGCTTCAAGAACATCCATTTCTTTAGGCCCGGCATTCTCCACATATTTACTGTGCATTCGAATGGTTTTTCCGTACCGGAAAAAGACCCATGTAACCGGGATCATCGCAGCAGATAGAAATGCTAACATACTAGTGGCCCAGTGACTACCCATGTCTCTATAGATTTGCCGTACAAATACAACCCATACTCCCGAAGCCCAATATCGTGCAAGGGTTATAGAAGCCAAAGCCGTAGCAGCATTAGCCTCGTATACATCAATTAAGTACTGGTAAATGCTGATGAATAGAATAATGAATGAAAACCCAAATAGAAGCCCCGAAACTCCTGGGCACCATAAGGAGATACTCGTATAGCCTGATGTCCAAGCCAACCAAAATAAGGAGATGGGTAGTATTGGCGAGATAGCGAGAAGAGGCAAAATTCGAATTTCTGGAGGTGGTCGTCCTCTAGTTTTATCTACCACTAGAGAATAATGTTTGACGATGAATGGTGTAGTGAACCATGATAGAGCAAACCCGACTGCAATTGGTATAAAAAGGAGACCCACCTGTCCATCAGTCAAATTATAAGGCTCAAATGTAACACTGTAGCTCTCCAAATCTCCGAAAAAGATAATGTATGCAATAGTAATGTAGACATTGCAAAATAGAATAATAGGCTCCTTCACCAAAAGAACCAATGGCATGAAAATTGCTCTAGCTATGATAATGGGGGAGATTTCGGGAGCAGTAGCTACTCTATAATTAAGATCATTGGTCATTTTCTTGAGCTTGCGAGCTTTTTTACCAAGAATAATATGGTGACATGTCTCGGGTAGCAAAAGTACGCATAATACCAGGATCCCCATAGAATAGATAAATGTCACCCAGTATATCCATCTCCAGCCAAGATGAGATTCATTAATAAAACCGCCAATTAAAGGAGCCAATGCAGGTCCAATGTAACTGAGACAACTAAAAGTTGGAAACAACCAGGATCTCAAAACGCTGTCACTAATATCTGCAAGTGAGCCTCCAGCGTTGCTCAGAGGAGCTGCGCCAAACACACCGCCGAAGAATCGGCACACCAGCAGTGTTTGCATGTTTGGCGCCAGAGCACATCCCATACAAAATAGATTAGAAATTAAAAAAGTACTGAAATAAACAGAATTCCGCCCGTAAATTTCACTGAGAGGGCCAATTGGCGTTACTCCGACTCCAAAACCAATGAAATATAAGCCGGTAGCCATGTCGCCTAAGTATTCATTGCAGCCGAACTCGCGAGCCGATGACACAGCTCCCGCGGAGGAGATACTAGAGGAAGTAGTCAAACAGAAAGAAATTTGCGATACCAAAGTTGTTATCATGAGTTTTCTCCACATAGGAAAATTTCTTGGATTTTTGGGATCAGCCTTCTCGAATTCCACCAGATGTGGGTCATTTTCTTTCGAAGGGTCTATAGTATCGGCTTCATCGTCATAGAGATCGGGCTCTAAAGCATTTATCTGAGAGCCATGACGAGGGGGGCCTTGACTTTGGTTCTCCAATTCAGAATCAGTGACCATATTTCCGTCAAATCACGAATGTCGCTTTTAAAACAAGATTTGGGGTTTCGTTTTTTTATATGTCCCCATACCATGCATAGATCCGAACGGTGGGTGATCGTAGTGTCATAAAAGCTCGGGCCGATGCCGCATGAGATCCGAAAACATCATAAAGCAGCATTAGTAAATAAAAATTGATTGCTAATATTTGAAAAAAAAATCCCAAATTGACAATGTACCAATTAGATCTTTTTGCTTCTCGTTCCCTCATTTCTTGACCTTAATAATGTTAGATTTTCATTAATCATAGTGGTTGAAACTGATACTCTTTCCCTTTGCTACAGCCGAACTATACTCATCTCCTACAAGCGAGCCAGACGAGAGAGCCGTGATGATTTCGGCCGAATTGTCGGACAAAGTCCAGCAATATTATGCGTGGGTCCGGGACTGGTACACAAATCAAACGAGAACTAAGCAAATTGCTGTTACAGCTACTGCCGGAATTTTTGTTTTGGCGGTCGTCGGTGGCTTGGCCACCTTCGTGTTAAGCTACAAGGATGCAGTTCTCTCTTTTCTGTATAGCTTTTCGAAGACTTGGAAAGAAATGCCCGGCGGCTACGTATTACTTTTCTTCCTGGTTGTTTTAGTAGCATTTCCTCCACTCATAGGCTATTCTGCTCTCAGTACCATGGTGGGTATGGTGTTTGGCTTCCCCTGGGGGTGGCCCTTTCTCGCTGCTGGCACCATTGTGGGCTCGTCATTGTCATTTTTGACATTTCGATATTTCCTGGAAGACCGAGCAAGGCAACTTGCACATTCTAGTTCAAAGTTTGAGGCTCTAGCTAAAGCTATGGACCGGCATGATAGTTTTACTCTGCTTTGGATGATCCGTCTTTGCCCTTTACCTTATAGTCTTTCTAACGGTGCTCTTGCAAGCATTCACACCGTGAAATTTTCCAAATTTGCATTGGCTACTGCTATCATAACTCCGAAGCTGCTGGTCCATGTATTCGTTGGTGATCGTCTTGTGCGTCTTGGCTCTGAAAAAGACACTGCTAGTAGGGTTGTTGACGGTGTAAGTATTGTGATTGCCGGTCTAGCTAGTACAGGTACTGCATGGATGATCTACAAAAGGACTCGAGTCGTTACTGAAGAATATGAAAGACTCGATGATGAAAACGGAGTGGGAGAACGAAATTTTACCGTAAGTGATTAATACAGCTGATGGTTGTCATTTGTCAGTGTTATCTAGGTCTATTCTTCTATAAAATTAGAACGCTATTAATGTCAAAAATCTTCAACTTCATCTACTGCCATTTGATGTTCTTCTCCAGCAAATCCGACTTGATCTTGTTGGCAAGTCCTGGTCCTTTGTATGCAAATGCTGTATAAAGCTCGACGAAATCAGCACCAGCAGCACGGAACTCAAGAGCATCATCGGCACTAGCAACACCACCGCATCCGATAAGAGTGACAGAATCATTTCCAAGACTCTTCAACTGTTCTTTCAAGTTTTTCAGTGCCTTCAATGAATAAGGTTTTAAAGGCTTTCCAGATAGCCCGCCGACCTGCTTGTTGTTGGGGTCTTTAGCTAAAGTAGAAGGTCTTTCAATAGTAGTATTAGACACAATGACACCATCTACCTTGGAATCCGTCACTGATTTGGCAATAGACGCAATCTCAGATTCATTGAGATCTGGAGCGATCTTGACTACCAATGGTGGTAACTGATCCAAAGGCAACGAATTCCTGGTATTGATCACTGTCTTCAATAAAGTAGTCAGCTTGTCTTCACTCTGAAGATCTCGGAGGCCGGGGGTATTTGGCGACGAGACGTTAATAACAAGAACATCGGCGTATTTGGCAAATCGCTGGACACCTTTGACGTAGTCTCTGATCTCATCACCAGTCTTGTTCTTTCCAAGATTGACCGCGAGAGCTTTACCCTCGGGTGAATTTTCACCCCCATCCTTAAACAGTCGTTGCTTTAGTCGAGCAAGAACTTTGAGGTGGCCATCAGAGTTGAATCCGTATCGATTGATCACGGCAGAGTCTCGCTCAAGTCTGAAGAAACGAGGCAATGGGTTACCAGACTGAGGTTCCGGGGTCACTGAACCGATTTCAACGTAGGAAAACCCCAGGTTGAAAAGGGAATCAATTGCTTCGCCATGCTTGTCGAGACCGGCAGCTACTCCTATAGGAGAGAGCAAAGTCAGTGGCTTCACTTTACTAGAAGAAGCAGCATTCTTGAAAAGTGTCACCTTCAATAATCCATTAGGATCATGGATTTTATCCCAATTAGCACTTTCGCTAGGTGAAAGAAAAGGATATTTCAGAAATTCAATTGCTAACTTATGGCTCTTCTCCGCATCAGTCACTGCTCGTACAGCTGGAAGAATAGCATACTCATGGATAGCAGCCCGCGGATTCTTGTAATATGCAAAAGCTCCAATAGACAGGAGGCCTACTACGAAGCTTGTGTTGACCACTTTGCGAATAATAGCCATCTTGTCAGCAAATTTCAAGTGAGCTGATGGGTTGATTTGAAGCACTGGGTCGGATGAGATTGAGACTAAATCGGTTGTCATGGAAACAGTATCGATGTCAGACAATCGATGAACAGGAATAGCAACAACCAACATGAGTATCAGTAGATTTTTCTACCCAAAAATTATAAGTTTTCTTGGGGATGATCTCCAGCTCGAGGATCAATTGTAGACTTATAGAAATTTCTCTCCGCAAATCACACTGCCAATGTACCTGACATGGCCAACTTTATGCTAAATCAGTCTCTTGATCTAGTCCCATACTTCTCTGATCTGATCAAATAGTCTATTAATCTGATCTATACCTCATGTACTCGTTAAATCCTCTAATTCTGTATCTTATAGCTTGCAAGCCCTCCAATTGCCAGCCCTCGGCTCTAAGGCAAACTGGCCGCATTCATTGTAGCACCTTGAACCTGGGACTTCAATGACTGCTCGAGCATAGGCCGAATCATTTGGCCAAAAGGTGTTGCAAGCACAGATTGCGGCAAGCTACTTATATCTTCGGGAATAGGCTTTCCCACTAATGTCTGGCATATCTCGTCACTCATGTGATTACAATTGTGATCGAACAGATCATACTTATCAGGGTGATATTTGTCATTGATGTCCGCCAACATCTCCTTGAAAATCTCCGGTGGAACTTGGGTCTCCCCCATGTCTATAATCTTCAGCGGCGCCCCGTGGTGGGTTTTTCCTGGAATACTCTGCTGGATTCCTGCTCCGTAATATGTTTCCACTCCATAGGCTACTACCGATGTATGCCAAACTCCTTCGATAGTCATGCCTAAAAATTGCGGACTAAAGGCCTTGGCCATGCCATGACTTAGATCATATACATATAATTTAACTGGATACGATACTTCTTTTTCTGTTTCCATTTTTTCCCTCTTGTGTGGTTTTGAATTTCAAGGGTGATTGCCACTGCCTTTTATAGTAGCCAACGATCTCGGGGGCCCAACGCCACAAAACACCCAGCACCTTTCCCTGGCATTCTTCTCCTTCTCACCAACCACCAACATCAATCCATCATGTCGCTCGCAAGTGCCGCCCCAATTCTGGCGCTTTTAGATGAGCCCGACTATTCTCTGAAGGAGTATGCTTTGCAATCGCTCGATGCTTCGGTGGATCAGCTCTGGGCCGAGATTGCTGACCACATCAGTCAAATGTAAGTATATTGTTTGATTACCACATGCTCTATCAGTCTGCTAATACCTTCAAATTTTAGTGAGGAACTTTACGAAGATGACAAATTCCCTGCTCCTCAATTGGCCGCTTTAGTTGCTTCCAAAGTCTATTATAATCTTGGCGAATATAATGCTTCGATGAAGTATGCTTTAGTAGCAGGCGACAAGTTCGATGCCAGCTCCAATTCTCAGTATATTCAGACCATCGTGTCAAAGTGCATCAGCAAATACATCGAGCTCTCTCAGCTTGCTCACGACACCCCGTCGTCCAAGTACGATTCTCTTCCGGATGAAGCTAAAACCATCGACCCGAAACTTGTTTTGGTTGCCGAGCGAATGATTGAGAGCTGCGTCCAAACTGGAAAGCACAAGTTGGCTCTCGGCGTAGCTTTGGAGGCTCGACGACTCGATATCATTGAAAAAATCGTCAAGTCACAATCGTCTGGCGTTTTAATATCATATTCTTTGGATTGTGCCACTACTGTCGTCAATCATCGAGAATTCCGTAACAAGGTCTTGTATAAGCTTGTTGATATCATCCGTGCCGAGGGTGTTGTTGATGTTGATTTCTTCTTACTTGCTAAGGTCATTGTTAGACTCAATGATTCGGGCCTGGCTTTCGATCTATTCAAACAGCTACTTTCTTCCAATGAGGTCAACTCCAAGTTGACTGCATTCCAAGTAGCTTTTGATTTGGTTGCCTCTGCCTCTCAAGAACTCTTGCAAACTGTGAGTAGTGATCTTGAAAAATATTACGAGTCTGTTTCTAGTGAATCGTCAGATGATCGGTACACTCAGGTTCTCAAGATTTTGTCTGGTGTTCCTACATGTGACATGAATATCACCTTCCTCCAGAAGCACAACAACACCGATTTGACTATCCTGAATAAGACAAAGACTTTCTTGGAAGGCAGATCTTCCATGTTTCATTCTGCTGTTACATTCCAAAATGCATTTTTACATGCTGGTACAACTGCTGATGGCTTTTTTAGAAATAACCTTGAATGGCTAGCGAAGGCTACTAATTGGACTAAGTTTTCTGCCACTGCTGCTCTGGGTGTTATGCATCAAGGAAACCTTTCTCAAGGCAGAAGAATTCTGCAACCTTATTTGCCGGGCTCTCAGGGAAGTGCTTACACAGAAGGCGGCTCTCTTTATGCTCTTGGTTTGGTGTTTGCTGGCCACGGACGAGAAACATTAGACTACCTCAGAAGTCAAATCGTCGAAGGTGGCAGTAACAACAATGAGCAGGGCGAAGATTCCGCAGTATTGTTACATGGTGCTGCACTTGGCGTGGGTGTCGCCGGTATGGGCTGTGGTCATTTACCTGTATATGAAGAACTCAGAAACATCTTGTTTTCTGACTCGGCGGTGGCCGGTGAAGGTGCTGGACTCTCAATGGGTTTGGTAATGGTCGGAAGCCGTAACGAAGAGATTCAAGAGGAGATGCTGCAGTATGCCAGGGATACACAACACGAGAAGATCATCAGATCTTTAGCTGTGGGTATTGCTTTGCTCAATTATGGAAAGGAGGAAGCAGCTGATACCGTGATTGAAACTCTTGTTGCCGATCAAGACGCCATTCTTCGATATGGCGGTGCCTTTACTATAGCCCTTGCTTATGCTGGTACTGGAAACAACAAGGCTATTAAGTTATTATTGCATATGGCTGTCAGTGATGCTAATGATGATGTACGAAGAGCTGCTGTTATGGGCTTGGGATTCATCATGGTGAGAAACTACACCGCTGTGCCAAGAATGGTTGAACTTCTTTCCGAGTCTCACAATCCACATGTTCGTTATGGTACTGCCATGGCGTTAGGTATTTCATGTGCTGGTACTGGTTTAAAGAAGGCCATTGATGTATTACAGCCAATGTTGAAAGATCCGGTCGACTTTGTTAGACAGGGCAGTATGATAGCCCTTGCCATGATTTGCATTGAACAGAACGAAAAGACTGTTCCTCAAATCAAGAGCATCCAACAAGCATTTGCGAAGGTCATTGCATCGAAACATGAAGATGCTATGGCGAAGTTTGGTGCTGCTCTGGCTCAAGGTATCATTGATGCTGGTGGTAGAAACGTCACAATCTCTCTTGAACACGGTAGTGGTCGAGGCAACAACAATCTCGACATGAAAAGCGTTGTTGGAATGGCTGTTTTTGTTCAATTCTGGTACTGGTTCCCATTGGCTCACTTTTTGTCTTTGGCATTCACCCCTACTGCAATCATTGGAGTGCGAGAAGATTTGAAGATTCCTCAGTTTGAATTTGACTGTCATGCGAAATCGCAACTTTTTGAGTATCCTCCTAAAGTAGAAGAGGCAAGTGAAAAGACACCTGAGAAAATGATGACTGCCATTCTTTCTACCACTATGAGAGCCAAGCACAGAGAAAAGAAGGTTGCTGAGGCTAAGAAGAAGAGACAGGAAGAAGAAGAAGACGAAGACGACAAGCAGGGTGCAGATGAGAAAATGGATGTTGACGCTGAAGCTTCAAACGACGCAAAGGTCAAGACAGAAGGTGACGAGGCCGATGAAGACATCATTGTGGATGACGAAGATGAAGAGGAAGTTGAAGAGGATATCCGTGCCCGAAAATCCTATAAGATCGAGAATATGTCTAGAGTTCTTCCCAAACAGCTCAAGTACATTTCTTTCCCCACAGAAGGCCGATTTGTTCCTGTTCGTCCATACAGGGGAACTGGTGGTGTCTTAGTTGTCGTTGATAAGCAGCCTGAAGAGACGGTCGAAGTCATCAAGACGGTTCGACAGATCAATGATCCTGAAGAAGAGGAGGAGGAAGAGGCACCTCTACCTGAACCCTTCACTTATGAATAGACCTTTGTCAAATAAGCAATGTATCAAATGCAATAATGCTATTCTACAAATGCCTAAAGTATCGTGAACTTTAGTTTTGCATCCATGTTTCAACCGCTATTATATAGATTCCACAACTAGATGTACAATAGATTGGAATATGAACGTTTCCGTTCATTTCATCTCATCGAGTCGCATTATACATAAATTGAATCAAGAGATTTTACTTTTTACATGAACATAAATCTACTCTTTCTCTTTTCCATCCTACTGCCTCCATTAAACTTGTGTTGAGCACAGTAAGGCATTCCATCCATGGTATAGTATTCATCCTGTTGAATCAATCCTCCACATTCATAGCAGCAAAGGCACTGAGGATGATATCGAATAAGCTCGGATGAACTGTCGAGACCCATTGATTCTAGACATTCCCCCTCGATTCCAAGTCCACAGGATGGGCAGATGGAATTGTTGTCTTCATGGTAGCATTGATAGCAGAAAGGAGCATCATCAAGCACGTAAAACTCGGATCCCAGCAGATCCTGGCATTTATCGCATTTGAAACATTCTCTATGCCATTTGCCAGAGATTTGGCCGTCTTTGGCGGAAACGCATTTACCGGTTATTCTCAAAGCACAGCCTCGGCAATGCTTTTTGGATTTCAACGAAGCAGTTGGTTTTGTGTATCTGACTCGAGGTTCAGAATACTGATGCTGGATTTGATGCTGATGCTGGGGGTGGTCATTGAAGTTGAAACTCTCATCTTGATTGATGGGTGGATCCATTAACTCATCAACCTCTTGAGGAGGATTATGTTCAAAAACCGGACTGGTAGTTTTGTTTACCGAGAGTGGCAGAATTGTCGAGTGGAAAGATGCTGCTGACAAGGCAGACATCCGAGAAGCAGCGTAAGGTGCAACTGTGGGACCAGTCTCAGTGTCATGCTTGTAAAATTTGGAATCATTCTGATATTCCGAGGAAATGGAGGTTGCCACTGTAGAAGTAGATGTGTGTTGAGAGAAATTTAAAGGATCGGTCTCTGCCTCATGCTCATGTGCTGGTTCTTGAGACCCAATTCTGTCGTCAAAGTCATCATATTTGAGCTCAGCATCTTCAGGGTGGTGCTGATTGGCGGGAATGTCATAATCACTAAATGCTTGATTGTTGGTTGCGTGGTTATCATTAAAGTCTAAGCCAAGTCCGTGGTGATTTGAGTCTCGAGGATAGCTAATGTCGTCCGGGGTTAAGTTATTATTTGTGATAGAATGATGTAGTTGTTGATGCTCAGGCAGCGGGTCTTTTGCCAAAGAAGGATTCTTTGTATGGTTAATGGCTTGGTCATCAAATTGGAAAGATGACGCTGATTTTTGAGACCCTTGTGAAGAGCGCGAATTTGCGGGAGATGCTGGCAGTTGAAATTCGGGGGTGCTATTATTGGCGAACGCCAAACTAGATCGCGCAGCACGTGAACTCCTTTTGGAAGAAAGAGGAGGCAAAGCTGGAACCGGGCTTTTCGTCTGAGGAATAGCTACTCTATAAGCAGGTAGACTTTCACGAGTAGGGTCATGAGAATCATCGTAGATCGATGAAGCAGCAGAGTTTCTCCGAGAATGAGAGTCTGGCACCGGAGGAGGCTTGATGGGGGGCAGACCCTTAAGGTCAGAAGCCGATATCACGGCGGTGGGATTCGAAAACATAGATGAGGAAGACCAGCCTTCATTTCCAGCAGGAGTCATGGGAGTTGTTGGCGACTCTGATATCATAGAATAGGTGGTGGTCAACAAGCCTCTAGGGGGCACATGGATGTCAGCAGGAGGAGTGTTCCTATAAGAAGGAGCATTAGACTGGGAAACACCAGTAGCAGTTCTCGATTGCCGAGATGTAATTGACCGAGTATCGCTCAGCGATTTATTGTCAGCAAGCGCTTTTCGAGCCAAAGCCTGCTTGTTGACGTCGAAGCCGGCCCGTTCATACACAGACTTGGTCGGGACTCCTGGAACGAAGGGAGGGAACGCATTGTCGAGGTTTCTTCCAAGCATCAGGAAGAAGCAGTTCACTGGCTGAGCTATAGGAAGAGATGCTGAAGGAAAAGAGTGAAGTGAAAATGAAAGTGAAGAAAGTAATTTCCAATAACGAACCGGCCGTAAGTCAACCAACAATTATGAAAGCGAGAGTAAAGTTGTGAACTGTAGGAAGCTAACAATCAATGTTTTTGTCTCAACCACGGGTAAGGCCATTTAGGTGTGTGCGTCGCTCCTCACCCACACCCACTTACACACGGTAAATCGTTAGTGTTCCCCCCTTAGAACAGATCGGGGTGCTGCCATGCCCAATGAGGAATTAGGATCAACGATACTCTAAGACTTGAGCCGTTAAATTCTGATTCTGCCCGCTATGAGAATGGATGAGCAAGCGACCAGAGTTATTTTTTGTCGGCACCCAGTGACAATTCTGATCGTCTTAGCAGTTTGATTCCTGTTGGTTCATCGCTCAAATTCCTCCTCTAATTGCCAACCGCCTTACTGTAATATTTGCTAGGCAATATATCATCCTGCATGAACGAAAACTTTTTTCTTGTACAAACTCGTCCCATTTGCATGTAAACTCCCTTCCTTACTACGAGAAAAAAAGACTCCCACCCCTTGATTTTCTCCACTAAAAAGTCGCGGGACAAAAAAGCAATTTCACCACAGATTTAGGCCAACGCCGCAAGCGGCTGGTCAAGGACATTTCCTGTTGAAGTCCTGAAGGAATGGAATGGATGTGTTAAAAAGCACCAGTTTAGCTCAGACTAGAACGCGTCGCGAATTATTTGCTTGCTGTTTGCTGTGCGTCTGACCGCTCTGTAGGTTTATTAATTTGGATCCACCGTTAGGATGCAGGCATGTAAGTTACTGAGCCCTGGCAGGTTTGGCATGCTTCTGCTTGGTCTACCTACAAGTGGTATTTCTAACCTCTGCCGTTTGGGAAGGGTCCGTTTCCAAAGGCTTGGGTGGCTATGCTTGCTGCTGATGCTGCGCTGCTGATGCTACTACTCTACAAGATCCACGTCTTTCAGACCCCCTGGCATCGGCCGCACTAAGCTTGGAAATTCCGCCCCAGCAAAACAACCTTTCTCCTTGCTCGCCAACATGGTTTGGCTGCCCACGCGAGCAGAGCACGGCAGTCGGCCCTGATAGCCGGCTCCGCAGAATCAGAAAGGGATAGCGCAATAGGCCGTTCATTGTTGAGGGCAGTGCTTTCACGGAAGAATAGAAAAAAATTCGACAGTCATTAATCATGTCCTAGTTGGGCTCCATTCTTTCAAATGCGAGATACTCCGATGTGGAATTCCGACGCGACCAATTTACCCGAAATACATACGTCAACGTGTCTTTACTATCGATTGAGCCCGATTTGATAACAGATCGGGCGAAGCTAGCTCAAACAATGGCCTAATTCCAACAATACCGTCTTGAACAATAGACAACAGTAACCCATTTGGACTAAACCTGTTCGAAGCAGTATCATTGTAAGGTTTACTGTGAGATTTATGAAATTACCCTTTTGCTTTTACCCGAAATTCACTTAGCATAAAATATCCGCTGTGCGAATGCAATTGGGACTAAATCTAAAGTTATTCTATATAGATTCCAATGTCGATCTGGCTGGGGAAAACGAAATGTTTTACACTTTGCAGCGTAGTGCCATGGCTCAATTTTGTAGTCCCACTCTGGGGCTTTCCGCATCACTTTAACTCCGAATCATTCTGACTGTGAGCAGGTTTGATCAAATATGTTCATTTTTTAGATTACACCCAGGGATATCAAGTCTTATTTCTTTGCTATATGGCGGTAACTTTGCTACTTCCAGAGGCTTATCATTCAATCTGTGTAATGCTTTTCCAATACAAATTGAATCTTCTGCTGTCTACTAATTCTTGTATAGAATCTGACAACATCTGTACCACTGTCTTCAATAAAATGCAAATCTTTCTATGCTTTCAGGACTTTCTTTCTACTTGCAAGTTATTGATCATTGTATCCACTTTCGTACTTCCTTATACTTTCTGTATTTTATTACCATACTTTCTGCAACATCGCAGCTGCAACTTTTGATTATGCCTACTTGAATTCTAAACACCCGCTTTCTAATATAACAAACGAGTTCGAATCTTGAAAGGAGTCTCCTCTAATCGCTCATATAGACTCTTGATGTCAGCAGTGTCAACATCACTGATATCTGCCATCAAGTATGCAATGTCTCCGCTGCTATCACTAAACTGCTTATCAATGTTGTGATCAGCAAAAATCTCATTGACTGTTCGCAAAACACCAGGAACATTCTGATGAATATATAAGACTCGAACGTGCTTGTCGTTGGGACCGTAAACAGTTCGGAGATCAACCTCAGGGAAGTTGACTGCACCAACCGAACTACCTTCATTGATGTACTTAACCAAAGCAGTGCCAACTTCAACACCGATTGCAGACTGAGCTTCCTCGGTTGAACCTCCAATATGAGGTGTCAAAATGATATTGCTCAAACCAGTAAGTTCAGTAGCCCAGTCATTCAGCTCATTGCTGAACAATCCTTCACCATTCTTTGCAGGCTCATTGGGGTAGACATCCAAAGCTGCACCAGCAATCTTACCAGCCTTTCGAGCCTCAATCAAGGCAGGAATATCAATGACAGTTCCTCGAGAAGCATTTATCAGATAAGCACCATTTTTCATCTGAGAAAACTGTTCAGTGCTCATCATTCCCTTGGTTTCAGGAAGCTCAGGAACATGAAGGGTGACGAAATCAGCCTGGCTCAACAGCTCCTTCAAAGTAGGAACCTGCTTAGCAGTACCCATAGCCATGATCATCATGACATCATAATAGATGACATTCATACCAAAAGCCTCGGCCAAGACGGATAATTGAGAACCGATATGTCCATATCCCACAATACCAAGAGTCTTTCCTCGAATTTCCCAACACTTGGCAGAAACCTTGTTCCAAGTTCCTGCGTGCATTTCAATACTTCGATCTCCGAGCTGTCGAGACAAGGTGATGATCTCAGCAATGACAAGCTCAGCGACTGATCTGGAGTTGGAGAAAGGAGAGTTGAAGACAGCAATACCCTGCTTGGCAGCAAAATTCAAATCAACCTGATTGGTACCAATACAGAAGCATCCAATGACGACGAGGTTCTTGGCATGTTTCAAAATGTTTTCAGAGAGCTTGGTCTTTGACCGAATACCAATAGCATGGACATCAGCAATCTTTTCAATGAGCTCGTTCTCGGGCAAAGAGGTCTTATGGAACTCAACCTGGTATCCCTGGTTTTTCAAGATATCGACAGCAGTCTTGTTGACGTTTTCAAGAAGCAAAATTTTGAAATCAGATGTCTGGAAAGGCTTAAGAGCTCGAGAGCCTCGAGCACTAGTATAGCTCAAACGTCGGCCTCGGGCAGCAAAAGAGCTGCTAGGAGAGTAGCTGCTAGACGGAGACGTCGAAACAGCAACGGCATTGCTAAAATTCTGTGCCAAATTCTTGATGTCCTGTGGTGCACTCATTTTGTTAATGATGGAGTATGATGAGGTGGTAGGTGATGAGAATCAGTCATCGGCCGATTCCGCTATAACTTTTTCACGTTGTCACAGCTACAAAAGAACGTGACATTGCATGCTTGGCTACCAGCTAAAGCTGCTGAACTATGCAACAAGCCCAATTTAAGATAATTGACGATAACTACTAGAGAAAATGCATAGGTATGGGTATCAAAGTATTATTTTCTACAGTTATCAAGCCAAAGTGACGGTCGTGAGAAAAGCACCCTAGGTTTTGAACGTCCTTATTAGCCAAAAACAGTTGCTGTGGCAACCATCTGTGCGGCTGTCTCCGCTTTAACATTCTTTTTTGTTCTTGTAAAAAATGAATTAAACCTTTAGTTATACTTTCCGATGATCGGTTAGCAGTATATAAATTTTCCAGACTATTTCATCTGAGCCATTCATCATCTTGAAATAAACAATTCCGTCTATTACACCTAAGGTCTAGAAAGCCATCAGTGTTAATCACATGCTTGCAGTCGTTGTGAAGAGCCATAGATGATGCGGCTCAACAAGATCAGCCAGATAAACGAGGGAAATCAGCAAGAAAGCACGGGATTTGGCGTCAGTTGGCCTATCACTGATAACAACTTTAAACTATACATAACATTTCTTTAGTGACTGCCGAAGTGGTTTGGAAACGCTATTGAATGTCGTTAAATAGAATCTAGCACGATTCCTCCAAGTGGCCATGGCTAGTCACATAATAAAGCTTTCCAATGGTAAACGCAGAACAAGTTCACTTGCTTTTGCTGATAAGGCTTGTCATACATGCTCAAAGTTAAACCTTCCCTGTGACAAATTAAGACCGCAGTGCACTGTGTGTTTAGAAAGAGGCACATGCTGTCCAGGGTATGTTCAGGAACTCAAGTGGGGGAATGGCATAGCTTCTAGAGGATATAATAGGTTTAGAGATGTTCCGGTAAGCTCACAAAAGAATGAAAACGATCCTAAGGGAAAAAGGAAGAAACCCCTACTCATTGCAAAGATGAGAAGGGGGCAAAAGGTGACAGTTCAAGCAGTTTTCAAAGATCCTATTCAGCTGTTACCGCTTGACGCCCAACGATTTATATATCACTGTAAGTTGTTTTAGAAATCATTTCTGATTCAAACTAACTGGAAGATCATAATGTCGGTTCGCAGTCACTGTTTTGTGCAGAAGGTGTAGAATCAAACCTATACAAGCAGATGCTTCAAATAGCCCTAAAGGTTCAGGCCTCAGGTAACAGGAACTTAGAACAAAATTGCTTGATGAACGCTATTTATTCCTTTTCAAGCTGGCAGATAAGTTTTCCAAAGGATACCTACAGTCACACACCATCAGTGGGGACCCTTGAATCAACAGACAAAGCTCTGGTAGGCCTTCAGCAGCAACTGCTTGCTCAATCATCATTAACTGATGAGCTTTTTGAATACCTATTAGGAACTATCGTGATGCTCATCGATGTAGAACAGCTACAAAGGGCATGTAGCGACTGGAAATGCCATCTTCTGGGTACCGAAGCTCTATTACAATCTTACCCCAGGGATCTTGATCAGGCCTCTTCAAGCTCACGGGGATTTCTTATATGGATAATATGGTGTGATATAAACATTGCACTTTTTCACGGATCCAGTCCAGTCATATCTAGGGTTTATCTTTGGAGCCTACTTCAAACTCCGTATGGTATTGGATGGGATGTTTTTCAATTGACCAGCGTTTCGTCAGATATTCTTCTTCTCATGTATGATTTAGCTTCTGCGATTGGTGCTGATGATTTTCTTCTTGTCAAATTTACAATACTTCCCCAATTAGAGTTTTTGGAAAAAGAGCTACTGATGATAGAATCATCAACATCAGCACCTCAGCAAACTTTATGCTTCATCATAAGACTTCAAATGCTGCTATTAATTGCATACAATTACACCAATGAAATATTGAAGGACTTCAGTACTTTGGCTAGTAGTATTATTGGCCGTGCTGCCAGTCTGCAAGGAATGGCTTGTCAAAAATTAATGGTAATGCCTGTTCTCGAGGCATGTTCTTATCTGGATAAGCAGCACGAACAAGATTGGGTCCGCCATTACTACAAATACTGGGCAGATCAAATTTCATGCTTGGTGTATATCGACTGTCTGAAATTAGCGGAGGATTGCTGGGGAAATAGCAAAGATGCTCATCCTTTGCTATCACAAAAACAGAATCTTCAAGGTCAGTTTTTAATAGGTTGAATAAAACGAAGTGAATAAATTTTTAGAGTTGTCCGATCCTTTTTACGATGTACGTAGGGCATGTGACTATAAGAGCAGCTGGTTTGTCCAATTTGTCAGCAAGCATACCGGCTCAAACAAAAATACTAAATTTTAAAACTATCTGGAATAAATCCTGTATTGCGATAACATCCCTAGATAGTTTGGTCCAGTTCATTCTTTAGATACCTTGTGGCAAGTTGAAGCAATACGGCCTTATCTGTATTCCGAGATCTTATCACTTCTTCTCCCGCTCTTATTTCCGTTCCGAGTTCTTATCTAGTTTTTTTCTGGCTCTTCTCCGCAATTTGAGGTCCTTACTTTATCAAAGCCATTGGCATCTTTGTTGACCTTCCTGATTTGGCGACAAGATACCTTCCGAATTAGTGGTGTTTGTGATAAGAACGATACAACTTCTTATATACATGTTCTGTCCAATTTCCTATGGCCGATCTCCTTGACGATGAAAAGTAGTCGGAAGCGAAAGGTAAGCTCGCTGGCATTTGCTAACAGCCCTTGCCATTCATGTGATAAGCTGAATTTACAATGCGATAGAGTTCGGCCCCGTTGCGGAACTTGTCTCAGCAAAGACACTGTATGTCCAGGTTACATTCAGGAGCTAAAATGGGGGAATGGAATTGCATCACGAGGTTACAATTCTAAGAGAAATATACCTATTGCGAAGACATCGAAGAGAAAAAAGAAAAAAAGTGATGAACTGGTACGAGCTAATGATACGAAATCTAGCTGCCTTGTCATCACATCATATATACCGTTCAAGTCTGTGATTGATCTGCTACCAGCAGAAACCCAACGATGGATCCATCATTGTGAGTATTACCACAAACTCCCATCTCTATCGATTTAACTGACCGTCAGATCATTATGTTGGTGCCATGAGTCTCTTCTGTGCTGAGGGAATTGAATCAAATCTCTATAGGCAGGTGCTTCGTATTGCTTTGCAGCAATCTGAATCGTACAACAGCTTTGATAATAGTTGCTTGATAAATGCTATTCATGCATTCGCCAGTTGGCAATTGGGGTTCTCTAAAAGCAGACTGGATGGCCAACCATCTGCTTTAACTCTGCGATCTATGGAGAGAGCTATAAGAGGTCTACAAAGACACATAGACACGTCCATATTTGTCTCAGACGACCTTTTCGAATTCTTGCTATGTACCATTGTGATGCTCATTGACTGTGAGCAATTTCAAAAAGCCTGTGGGTTCTGGAGCTTGCACCTAATCAGGGCTAAAACTGTACTAGAGTTGTATCCGCACAGCTTGAAGTCTGCCTCCTCTAATGCGCGAGGTTCCATTATATGGATAATATGGTGTGATTTAAACTTCGCCCTATTGCAAAGAGCAGAGCCTATAATACCAAAGCATTTTTTGGAGAGCATTTTCGAGAACCCTTCAGGTGTCGGATGGGATATTTTCCAATTGACTAGTGCATCCTCTGACATTATGATTATAATGCACGATTTCGCAACTTACATGTCATTTAGTGATCTGGAGAGGATCAAAAAAGTGATAATCCCCCGCCTTGTGGTAATGAAAGAAGATCTGCTTGAACAAGAGGCTAAACATAGAGCTACAGAAGAGTCTACCGCCATGCTAATTAGAGTAGACATGCTACTACTGAAATCCCTTGTGTATTTGTATGAAGAAGAAGATGTATGTCGAATTCTGGCCACTAGCATCATAAGTCGTGCTGCTACTCTGTATGGGCGACCCTGTCAAAAATTCATGGTGATGCCCATTCTGGAAGCTAGTCGCTATTTGAATCAAGATCGTGAAAAAGAATGGGTAAAATTCTATTACCGGTACTGGTCCAACGAAATATCGTGCTTACTGTATATTGATTGCTTGGATCTGGCTGAAGCTAGCTGGAAATGCGAAGGAGAGCTGCAATATTTATTTTACAAAAGTGATAAGCCCGGCCAATTTTTATTTGGGTGAAATTTCCATTTTTTCCTAGGACAGCCCTTTATATTTATTTCACATCCAATGTAAAGAACAGACTATATATCTTGTATCAAAATGACGAACGCGGCAGCCTTAAAAGCATTATATGAAACATCAAAACGGCAAATACCACTGACTTACAGATTAAAGACTCGAGAAAGTAATGAGGCTTCGTAAAAGAATCTGATAATAAAAGTCAACATCAGCAATGTCAAGAATTGAAACTAGTAACATTAACGTGGCAAACCAAAACTCTTAAACTCCATTATAAAATATGTAAAGTACAATTCTAGTCACTACTTACCTCTTCAGCCACTTGCCTCACAGAATAGTGTATATTGTATTTTTCCTCCGCATAAACAGGAATAACCACCTCTTGCTCAGCTCCATAATTAGTTTCATCAACGTTCTTCACGAGTATAGTATTAGCAATACAAGAAGCGAACTGAAGACAGAAAACGAAGATGCTGATGTGAAGTAGTGAAACTGCTGCAGAGCTGAGTCCAAACAGCAAAGCAAGGCCACCAGCCGCTACACCTTTGAATAATCCACCGTAGACTGCCAGCTTTCTGGGCTTATTTGTAAAAGTAGACATGAGCCACATCAGGTAGAGTGAGTAGATAACATAATTTATCGACACAAGTAAATAAATCACAAAGGGTCCTCCGAAATTGCTGTCAGTCCAGTCAACTTCTGGGTATTCAACATCATCGAAAGCACTTGTCGTTGCTCTCCAGGCAATGAGGGGGATAAAATTGGCACAAATGCTTACTATTGAAAGAATTTGTCCAAATCTTGCTCGCTTCTTACGATCCCACTTGATACCTTCCGTGATGTACCCCATAGCAATGGCTGCAGGAATCTGAATGAGATAAAAAAGAACGCCATTCATAGCTCTCGTTCTCAAATTAAAGTATTGAGTATTGAATGTAGATCCAAGAGAAAGTGGCATTTCGCAAGAGAAAATACTCAGCAACATTATCAAGATTCGTCTATCACTGAGAGCTGCAGCAGTGTCCTTGAGATCTTGCACCAAAGGCACGAAGGCAAAATGAGCAACGCTAGTGCCATCTGCATGTTTAACTTTCTTGGAGGACACAATCAGAATTGCCAGCAAAAAAGCGCAACACATGATACAAATGAAGATGATGTAGATCACTGTAGGAGCACCATTGTCAATTGAACTGGGCGACTTGTAGATGACTAAAAATGCAACAAGTGAGCCAATTACTGATCCAATCTGATATACACCGAACTGGATGGCTATGAAAATGCCTTTTTCTGACTCAGTTGCATAAGCAAATTGAACGTAGCCAGCTACAGTCCACAGAATGATGGCGCAGATTCCTAGAACGACACCACCTAGAATAGGAAACCACATCTCACCTTTTCGATCATAGTAGAAGAAAGATGCAACATAAAATGGATATCCAAATATGCCAATAGCCATGGTGATTCTAGGACCAAGTTTGTTCATCAGCGGCCCGCCAAGCGGACTCAAAAAAAACATGAGAGCATACAGAGTAGAATTGGAGATATCAGACACTCTTGACGAAGAAGGCTTTCCACCTCCAGCACCAAGACCAATAACAGCAAGATAGATTCCGACAGTCAGAAAGAGAATAAAAGATATCAGATAATTCTGGAAAGAGTTTCTATACACAGAGAACCGTCCAGGACGGTGCAGCTGGTGTGGGGTAGAGCTCTCACTAATACTTGTCATTGTGCTTGTTGAAGATCTATACGAATAAATCCTATCATTTATATAATATATTCTTATCATCCATGTCGGTTCGACATTCTGCCTATCGGTTGTGTCAACAATTTTTCGAGCTCACCAGCTCAGGGCATGAATAATAAGCACCTTCCTTTTAAAGGAATCCCCATGACGATCCTTCAGATACGGACGGGGTAAATGTGTCAGAATCCGACGTTTAAGCACCTTCCAAATAGAGAATCCCAAGAAAGATAGCACGTTCTTGTCATGATATATAAACGGGGAAATATTTCACGTCCGATTCTCTAGTACAGCTCTAAAAGTATTAAAAATGACAGTTGACTGGAAACATATCAGTAAGGCGCATCAGGAGAAGATCAACTCGAAAATACCCAGAGAATGGCTTCTTCCTGAATGGCCCAAGCCTATTTCGCCCCCTTATAATGTCATTTCATCCATTGAAAGCGCATTGACTCCGCGGGAGGTTGAGCTCACTACTAAGTACTCTGCTACTGACCTGGCTGAGCAATTAAGGACTGGGAAATTGTCTTCTTATGAGCTGACATACGCAATTTGCAAACGTGCTGCTATCTCTCATCAGTACACTAATTGCCTTTGTGATATGATGTTCGAAGAGGCTCTTTCTCGTGCCAAAGAGCTGGATGACATTTTGAAGAAAACTGGTAAGCCGGTTGGACCCATGCATGGACTTCCACTATCCATTAAAGATCATATGACAGTTAAAGGTGTGCCATCTCCTACTGCTTATGTTGCTTTTCTGGATAACAAAGAGTTTATGAATCCGAAAGAGGATGGTGTCGAAGTTGGTATCTTCCGTGATGCTGGATGTGTGTTCTACTGCAAAACCACCAATCCCATGGGCCTCATGGTATTGGAAACCGTAAGCAGTTTGAATGGTAGGACTTTGAATCCATTCAATACACGTCTCACATCTGGAGGTTCTTCAGGAGGTGAGTGTAGTCTTATCGGTGCTGGTGGCTCTTTGCTGGGCATCACCACCGATATTGGTGGTTCTATTCGTGTTCCTGCTGCATATCAAGGATTGTACGCACTCAAACCTTCTGCTGAACGATGGGTCCTGACTGGTGGCGTGGGTAATCATTTTGGTATGGAGAGTATCAAGGTATCCATTGGGCCAGCTGCTAGATCATGGGACGATCTGAATTTGTTCATGAAGTCCTTTTTCGCCGCCGAACCCTGGAAGTATATTCCTTCGATGCCCCCTATGCCATGGAAATCCGAGACTTTCAGTGAGCCCCCCAAAAGGCTCAAAATCGCTTTGTTTGAGAATGATGGCTTTGTGACTCCTCATCCTCCAATCATTAGAGCTCTCAGAGAAACTGTCAAGAAACTCAAAGCTGCTGGACATGAGGTTGTAGAATGGAAAGTCCCCGATGATATGCATCATAAGTACGTTGCCTGGGACAAGATTCTTCTACCTCTATACTGGACCGATGGTGCTAAAGAGGTTCGACAAGTTGCGGAAGCAACCGGCGAACCATTCTTTCCTTCTATGCAGGCAATGTTGGAAGAGCCAATGAAGGAGCTCACAATTCACGAACTTTGGAAGTACCAAAACGAGAAGAACTCTTACAGAGCCAAGTACTTGAAGATGTTTGTGGATTCAGGTGTCGATGCTATTCTCACACCAATTGCTGCTGCTTGCTCATATCCTCACGACTTCTACCCCTGGTGGGGATACTCTGCGCAATGGAACTTCCTTGATTATCCTTGTTCTATTGTTCCTGTCGGAAAAGTAGATAAGAATATCGACATCAAGTCCACCAGTTTCAAGCCTCTTAGCGACAGGGATCAGACCACATTTGACGTCTACGATCCGGAACTCTATGATGGGCAGCCAATCGCACTTCAAATTGTATGCAAGCCATTTGAAGAAGAGAAAGCTTTGCTAGTAGCAAAAGAAATCGATAACTTGGTAAACAAATCGTAAATTTAGCGTGATACAAGTCTATAGCTTCACCACTAAATACGTATCTCTAGTCATGTAAACCTCTATCCTTCCGTCTTTTATCAATGAGCTTCAAATTTTCTGCGAGTCTTTTCTGCTTCAAAGCAGCGGCTTGGCCACGTAAATCACGCTTCTTGGTATCCCAGTCTTGAGCGCGGAATCCTTTTTGCGCATTCGTAGCTAGGTCACTCCAATCTATCATGTGCTGATAGTAATCAACGTCTTGTGGGAAAGGGAAAGTATGGTAATCGCTCTCTGACTGACACTTTTCCAACTCTTTTCTCTCGTAATCCCTCATTTCATTCTCATCAGGTAATCTTAATCTGCCACTGAAGACTCGAGCTATTACGGATCCTTGACATTCAGCCAAAGGCATCGGTACGACATTTTTCAAAAGCGCTACGAACGCTATAGTGGGATCGGGGATGTAAAAGATCTGTTTGTAAAGCCTTCTAGTTCTTGATCCATGGGAGTCAAGGAGAGCATCAGGCGTACCTTTTGTTCTTGTCATGAAAGACTTGAGGAAGGGATATGCATACAGGTAGCCTGTGCAGAAGACGATTTTATCGATTTTGTCGATAACAGTTCCATCTATAAAAGTAGCTGATCTTGTCTCATAGTCATATTTGATCACCTGCTTAACTGGTAGAACGCTTTTGGTCTCTGGTAGCTTGTTCGGTGCGTCCCTTCTTCCAGACATGAGTACAGGCCGTTCTGAAGTTTCCGAAATTTGGGTCGCAATGTCTATTCCTGAAGCATTGTTGCCGATAACAAGTACCTTTTGTCCAAGAAATGGTTCACAGTCAACATAATTTTTCGCATGAAGTATACTCATAGGCTCTTTTTCCCACCACTCCGTTAGTCCTGGAACTTGCGGAATATATGGGAACTCATAGTGTCCGGTACAGATCACTGTATAGTCATAAGACCGGAACCCTCCTTCACCAGTTTTTCGATCCTTATAAGAAAGCACCCATGAATTTTCTTTCTTATCAAGATCTTCCACAACAGTGCTAAATATAAATCGTATCCCTTTATTTTTTGGTAGAGTTTCCTGATAATTCTTGATGTATGATAGCACCTCTGTACGGTGAGGGTAGCTTATTGTTCCAGAAGGAAATGGCACTCCTTTGTATTCCATAAGTGGATGTATCAGATTGGTCTCTAGATCCCTGTACATAGCACTGAACGTATCGGTGTCCAACAGATCATTGTTGGTAGGATCATCGGACGGAGCATGAGATGCAGTCTGAGGCTTTTCCGGCGAGAAATTCCACACCCCACCTGTTTGGTCTTGTCGCTCATAAACATCAATGGTTGAAAAGAAATCTTCTTCTGCCAAGCATTTTGCCAATGCTAGGCCCGATGGGCCTCCACCTATCACCGCTACAGATGGCATATGTAAAGGCTGATAGCAAAATGGGTTCGTCACATACGGGGCTGATTGTATGTGATCGCGTGGTTCGGCTGAAATGTTACCTACCTGACTACTCGGTCAGATATGCCAACTCTCCACATGGTGCTCAAGAAATGCCATTCCTACGATATTCTATTATTTTGGGTAAATCGGAAACTCGATCTGGAGTTCTCTGATTTGCCTTGTGGCCTCAACTATTCTCAATCATAAGATAAAGTCTATTTGGGCTCCGTTGTCTGTGTCTCTATGTATCTACGTATATTACTATCATACTTACATTTTGCTTCCTTTAAAATAGGCAGGAGCGTAACCCGTAGAAAAACTGGGACCAAATTAGACTACTCGATAAGTCTGTGAGAGCTCCTAAATCACTGGGATTCTACTGGAAATACAGGAGGGACGGGGAAATGGATTAATTTGGGCTCCAAGTGAATTTCGCTCCTCGTAAATCTCCCTAGGTCTCATATCAGGGACCTCGTGGGGAGGACTTCGTAGGGAGAACCCCCTGATTATTTGGTCCGTCCAAAACGAAGCTCTAACGAGAGCGGCTCATTAGCGATCAGGAGTCCCCTTGCAGCATACTTCAATAGAAACAAATGGGATTTGAAAAATCTGGGAAAAATGATAATCTGATTGGGATAAAGCTTGTTGTAATATCTGAAATGTTTAGACAGCAGCATCGGCATTTCTGATGAATTCGTAGAAAAACACTGCTCCTTCGATGTGAGCATTGAGTTCTACCCTTTCATCAATAGCATGTGCATTGAATCGCCGGATCTGTCTAATAGGGGTAAATCTGTAGATGTTTTTAGTTAGTTCCCAGTAAAATTTGGTGTCAGTGTTTCCCGTCATGAGTGAAGGAGTGACAATAACTGGAGATCCATCAGCTATTTCAGACTCAGGATATGAAGCAAAATCCTCGAAAACATGTTTGATGGTCCCCGCAAGAATATCCCAGGTAGGATTATTCTCAATAGATGTAATGGGTGCAGGCTCCAAATCTCCGTGGGAAGTGACCTTGAAAACACCTTTGGAAGTGTCTTCGAATCCTGGCAGTAGAACCCCAAAAGCTTCGATTCCAAAACCAAATCTTCTGGCAAATCCATACAAAGTTCGCACAATTGATGATTTTGCAAACTCAAGATTCTGTTCAACCGCGATTCTGGAATTGATTGTGACAGAAACTTCTTCTGGCAATGCATTCACTTTGATGCCACCCTTAATGATATCAACGGCTTTGGAGGTCATGACAAGGAACTTCATAACAGGTTGCTTGAGCACCTCCTTAATGGCTGCTTTCCATGCCTTTTTAGAGGACCCCATATTCAGAATATTCTTCTTCAATTCGGAATCAATTGAGCTGCCATGTGTAGCATAACATTGTAACTGTTGGTAGAAAGGGTTGTGGTCCGTGAGAACTGGCGAAAAAGGTGAATTTTCTAACGCAACGACAATCAAAGATGCTATTCCAATTGCAGTATGGTCAGGAGGCATAGATGAGTGCCCACCGGATGTGGCAACACTGATGGTGATATCAGTGTAGCCCTTCTCTCCTGTTGATGGCATGGCAAACCGAGCACCGTAAGCGTCCTGAACACCAAGTCCTCCTTCATCTACAATGGCATATATCGAATCGGGACCAAGTTTTTCTAATATGGCAGGGCCCAATTTGCCACCGCCTTGGTAGCCACTGACTTCTTCATCAAATCCAAGACTAATCATTATGGTTCGACTAGGCTGAAAGCCGTCCTTGGCCAGTACCTCGAGAGCCTCGAATAACCCAATGACATTGTTCTTGCAGTCATTAGATCCTCTACCCCAAACGTATTCACCGTCATAGTAGCCACTGAAAGGTGGGTGAGTCCATCGACCAACTGTCTCCTCAGGAACTGGGACTACATCCTGGTGGCCCATGAATAAAACAGGCTTCAAGGACTCGTTAGAACCTTTCCAAGTGTACAACAGACCATGAGTATTCACGTGTTCTAGCTCTGTTATCTCATGAACTTCAGGAAACGAACTTTTCAAGTATGTCTCGAACTCATAGAAACTATCCCATCTCGGATCTTCGCCGATAGGTCCTAAATCATCGTAGCTTGGAGTGACTACTTGAATGGCTCCGCTCCATGCAGTGAGAGAGAAATTTCGATACTCATTGCTCTTGAAATAGCTGAGGTTCCTGAATGTTTCACCATCAGTAGGGATCAATTTCTCAGGTTGAGCACAACTATCGGACAAGCTGTCGGAGCTTGTATCCAAAGCCACCTCTATGGATTTTTTAATAGTAGAACGGCTGCTAACGGCAAGGAGCCCAGTCAAAATCACACCAGCCAACAGAATATGCTTCCAAGACCTTTGCTTGGATTTCTGCGTGATATTTTCATCTAGTATTCCTTTCATCTTTAGCTACCAATTGATTGAAGCGGGTGTCTTTGCCGAAACTCACATGTTCTTTCCACTTCATATTTATATAGTACTTTGTTAGATAAGCAACCGATAAGACCCACCAAATCAGCGGTGAAGAAACCCGCACCTTTAAATATAGTGCGCACGCAAAATAAAAAGTATAAGAATGGAAGTGAACTACGACAATTAAAGCAAATGGCCAATGGCCAATGGAATATTGGAGATGGTCCTAGATGGAGAGATCAATTAAAAAATCGGTATGAACTTGAATATATAAAAATAAAATAAGATGAAAATTATGATATCGTTTGAAATTCTAAAATATGATAAATCAGATATTAGGATGGTAAACTACAACGTGAATAAACATATCTCTCTGTGAGTGTCAAGACAATTTATCCCAGGCTCATGAACAAATAATTAAATCAAATATAATATTGAAATTACCCGTGTTGTTATGAAGTTGTTTTATGTACATGCTCAGTGAATCAATCAGTTTAGTCGACTTCCTCAACGGTAGGACCGTCAGAACCAGCACCAGGAGCAGCACCACCAGCACCAGGGAAGCCACCGGGAGCAGCTCCACCGGCACCAGGGAAACCACCAGGAGCGGCACCACCTTCAGAACCGTAGAACTTCATCAAGATGGGGTTGGCAACACCCTCAAGCTCCTTCTGCTTGTCGCTGTATTCGTCAGTAGCACCAGTCTGGTTGCTGTCGAGCCATTCAATGGTCTCGTTGATGGCCTTCTCGAGCTTCTCTCGCTCATCATCGCTGACCTTCTCCTTGAACTTCTCCTCGGAAAGAGTGTTCTTCAAAGAGTAAGCATAAGACTCGAGACCGTTCTTGGCACCAATTCGGGCAGCCTCCTTGTCATCCTCCTCCTTGTACTTCTCGGCATCAGAAACCATTCTCTCAATCTCCTCCTTGGAGAGTCGACCCTTGTCGTTGGTGATGGTAATCTTCTGAGTCTTACCAGTACCCTTCTCGAGAGCGGAAACGTTCAAGATACCATTGGCATCAATGTCGAAAGTGACCTCAATCTGGGGAACACCTCGGGGAGCAGGGGGGATACCAGAAAGCTCGAACTTACCAAGCAAACTGTTATCCTTGGTGAAGCTTCGCTCACCCTCGTAGACCTGAATCAAGACACCGGGCTGGTTATCAGCATTGGTGGAGAAAGTCTCAGACTTCTTGGTAGGAATGGTAGAGTTTCGAGGGATCAAGTTGGTCATTCGACCACCAGCAGTCTCGATACCCAAAGAAAGAGGAGTAACATCGAGCAACAAAAGATCCTGAGTCTTAGAAGAAGTGTCACCAGACAAGATAGCGGCCTGGACAGCAGCACCGTAGGCAACAGCCTCATCGGGGTTGATGGATCGGTTAGGCTCCTTGCCGTTGAAGAAATCAGTGACAAGCTTCTGGACCTTGGGAATTCGAGTGGAACCACCGACAAGGACAATCTCGTCAATGGAGGACTTGTCGAGCTTAGCGTCTCGAAGAACCTTCTCGACGGGGTCGAGAGTAGATCGGAACAAGTCACCACACAACTCTTCGAATCGAGCTCGAGTGATGGAAGTGTAAAAGTCGATACCCTCATACAAGGAGTCGATTTCAATACTGGTCTGAGCAGAAGAAGACAAGGTTCGCTTGGCTCGCTCACAGGCGGTTCTCAATCGTCGGAGAGCTCGCTGGTTAGAAGACAAGTCCTTCTTGTTCTTTCGCTTGAATTCGGCAACGAAGAAATTGACCAATCTGTTATCGAAATCTTCACCACCAAGATGTGTGTCACCAGCGGTGGCCTTGACTTCAAAGATACCGTCTTCAATGGTCAAAAGGGAAACATCGAAAGTTCCACCACCGAGATCGAAAATCAAAACGTTCTTCTCACCCTCGGACTTCTTGTCAAGACCGTAGGCAATGGCAGCGGCAGTAGGCTCGTTGATGATTCGCAAGACGTTAAGACCAGAAATGAGACCAGCGTCCTTAGTGGCCTGTCGCTGAGAGTCATTGAAGTAGGCAGGAACGGTGATAACGGCGTTGTTAACGGAGCCGCCCAAGAAAGCCTCAGCGGTTTCCTTCATCTTGGTAAGAACCATAGATGAGATTTCCTCAGGAGTGAAAACCTTGGTTTCACCCTTGAATTCAACCTGGATAACGGGCTTACCAGATTTGTCAATGATCTTGAAAGGGAAATGCTTAGCATCGTTCTGGACTTCGGGATCAGAGAACTTTCGTCCAATAAGTCGCTTAGCATCGAAGACAGTGTTGGCAGGGTTCATAGCGGCCTGGTTCTTGGCAGCATCACCGATCAATCGCTCAGTATCAGTAAAAGCGACGAAAGAAGGAGTGGTTCGGTTACCTTGGTCATTGGCAATGATTTCCACTCGGTCATTGGTGAAGTGTGCAACACAAGAGTAGGTAGTACCCAAATCAATACCAACTGCTTTACTCATGATAAATGTGTGTGTATGTGTCAAATAAGTTAGAGATGATGTTAATTAATCAATAGATAAACTCAATTGATGATGGTAGCAAGTTAAACTGGAGGGTGAGATAGCTCGCCTTTATACTTTTTCGGCACCCTTTCCACAGAAGCCCGACGAACGCTGGAGAAACTTGTGGAATTCCATCGGTTGTCTAGGCAACCCACCCCAGAACCAACAAGAATCTACCAGAAAAAGTTTCAAACCTTATTAATATTACTCGGTTAGGCTGCGTTTATTTAGGGTAATGCGGTCCGGAATATTCTAGCCAAGATTAGAACCATGTTGATGCTGGAACATCTTATTGCCGGTGGTGCAATAATGCCTTATAAGCGAATTTGATCCAATCACTACAAAGTAGTAATGCTCATGACCGTTCCCCAGCTGGATAACCGGCATCTTTGTCTGGAAAAGACCCGACCCCACAGGCTCGATGCCCTTCAAAGAATTTGCGGTTGCATGATTTGTAGATTGTACTGCATCGAAAAGCTTGCTACTGCGCCTGATACAGTAGCAATGATCTCATAATTACAAGAAAGGCATTGCGGATCGCTAGGCCCGGGAATTAATGTGAACAATTTAACAATTTGCTCAGACAATATCTTCAAGGATTTGAGAGTTTTTTATTTTTGGAAATTTCACTATAAGATAATTGTGATCAACAAATGTGCTTTCACCTAGTTTTAATCATTGATCTCCAAACGATTTGACAATTTCTGATAATTCACCTCACAATATTTTGCTGCGGACTTTCTCCTCTATTGGAACCCATTTTGAAACTCTTACCTGCATGTGCTGCAGTAGTTATTTCGCTGCTCTGATCGCACGGCTCTTTGTTCGTTCGGCTGAGAGGCATCCATGTTCGGGGCTCGTAAAAATCACGTTATTACCACCGTAAAGTGGATTACTGTAGATCAGATGAATAGAAGCTTCAAATAATCCTTATATTTGGCAATTACAATCCGGCATTACAGGGTAAAGCAAATTTCATGGGAGTGAAAACTTACAACCATCCCAGTTCGTGAACTTTCTCTTTATGCATTTGGTTGAAGGTCTTTGTTCTCAATTACAATAGTCTCTAAATGGTCAAGACCATCTGATAATAACTATAGTATCGGTGCCGACGGCCCGAATCAAAGTACAGCAACAGAATTCATGAAAATCTCATAGAAATTTATATTAAGTTTACAAAACAAAATTTTAAACAAACACTCATACAATTCAAGGGCGCCTAAGACGAAGAACCCTCGCTTTCAGGAAGACCTGCCTCGAGGGGCTTGTTAGTCTCCTTAGGAGCAAGAGATGCAGGGGCGGATCGACCTTGGTAAGTTGACTTCTCCTCTTCCCACATGAAACCAAACTCTCCAAGCTGACATTCATCAGTACCTCTGGTCTCGTCCTCAGGGTCCATTCTGATCTTGAGATAGGGGATTCGGTTCATGATCAGCAGTGTAACACAGGAGATACCGAAAGACCAGGCCAAAGTAGCAGTGGCACCAGCAAGCTGGTATCCAAGCTGAACGTAATGATGGTTCATCCAGCCACCATCGATCTCAGTAGCACCGTCGAGAGCAGCAATGTAATCAGCAGCGAACAAACCAGTCAAAACTGAACCGGTGAATCCACCGACACCATGGAGGGCAAAAACATCCAAACCGTCATCAATTCGCAGAAGATGCTTGAGATCAACAGCAAAGTTACAAGCAACAGCGGTGATAACACCAATAGGAACAGCAGTGTAGATGGGGACGAAACCAGCAGCGGGAGTGATACCTACAAGACCGGCAATCGCACCAGAGCAGAGTGCAACTGTAGAATACTTTCTACCCTTTCGGAAATAATCGACAAACATCCAAGCCAAAGCACCGCAAGAAGCAGCCAAATTAGTGTTGGCAGCGGCGTAGAATCCTCGGATAGTAGCATTACCAGAGGAACCACCGTTAAATCCGAACCAACCAAACCACAAGAAAATGGTACCGAACACAACGGAAATGACATTGTGGGGTCGGTAAGTGGGAATACCTTCGGCACTGGGATCATGTCGCTTACCGCAAATAAGAGCATAGGCCAAAGCACCGGCACCAGAAGACATATGCACGGGTCCACCACCGGCAAAATCTAAGCCACCAAGGACGGCAATCCAGCCGTGGCTGTTCCAGGTCCAGTTGGCAACAGGACAATAGACAATGGTCATCCAAATAAATAGGAAAACCATCATAGGGCCAAGACGAGCTCTCTCGTAGGCACCACCGACCATAATCATACCGGTAATAGCAGCGAACATTCCTTGGAAAAACATGAAGACAATATCAGGGACAGCACTGGAAACAGAGGGGGCAGCAAGGACATCCATCATACAGAAGTTGTCAAGCTTACCAAGAAAGGCACCTCCCCGAGGAGAGAAAGTTAGAGAATACCCCCAAAAGAACCATTGAAATGACACTAGTGAGACGGCCATAATTGACGACCAAACCATGGACAAACCATGGTTCTTTCTCGAAAGTCCAGAATACAAGAGACCGACACCAGGAATCATGATCCAAACAAGACATGCAGAGGTCATGACCCAGACCATATCGGCCTCATTGAAAGGCTTGTTAAGATCCTCAGTCAAAGAGTCTCCACCAGTAGAAGCCATAGTGGATTGATAGATGAGCAGAGAAGAAAACGGTCAAAAAAGAAAGCACAGAATCAAAGGTTCTTCGACAACACCAAGATAAACGACTTAATGGGGAGGTTTAAATTATAAAAATGATAAGGGCAAGTAGAGTTGACAAGCAAAACTTCTAAGCACACAAATTGCCAAAGAGTAACCGGTTTCAATGGATTTTATTAATTCCAATACAGCACAGCACAGACCTCAATCGACTATTTGTGCACCGGCAGATGCCCTTTTTATATAGCATCGAGATACAGCGAGTGGCCAGCCAAGCTCAAAAAGTTTGTTCCACATGCGGAAAAAGCAACCTGATTTAGAGATGAAGATAAACTGATGAGCCAATAACAAACAACCTTCAGATAAGGACTGGGTGACTTATGCATTTTTCTTGGAGGTAGCCGGGCTTGTGGTAAAGGTTTGGTGGGAGCGAACTCGGAAAAAGCAACATTACCAGCTCTATTATAGGCAGGGGGAAGCCCCATGGGAGGAAACCGTCGACAGGCTTTAAATGTACACATGTTTTACAATAAATAATGGAATTGGGAAAAGGGGCGCTTCTGTTTAATATACATTAAACTGTCGGCTTTAGTCATAGTTTATCTCGTTTTTTTCCAACCCAATATATTAACATGGTTCTGGCATCCAAGCCATAATTCCTAAGTGGGATCATCTGCTCTTCAGCATGGTGATTGGCTCGATAAGCTACACCAATTTGATCATCACCAAGAAAAAAAAACAAAACACAAAGAAGCCCACCACCTACCTGCTATCTTTGATGGGGTGGTCCAATTAAGACCGGCTGAGGGGGGGTCATCATGCAATGTTGAGAAAGAGATCGTGAGGTTTATAGACGGATCTTGTCGGCCTATATCGGAACCTAGCAGTGCTAATCCAAAACGCTCTGCATAATTTTTTTCACCATTCGATGTGACTTGCTTGATCCTCCTTAGTGTGGAAAACTTAGATATGGGAGAGAGTATTTCACATTTACTTAGTGCTACTGACACTACTCCATGGTCTTAGAAAACTGGGTCCATCTCGTTCTTGGCTCTCTTGTCTATTGCTCATCGTAGACCCTCGCGCTGCCGACCTGTGTGCATATCAACAATACGAATAAGCGATTCGCCGCCTGGTTTCCCCGAATTCATCTGGCCAAGCTCCTTATCGAGGTTCTCTAACCAATGAATTATGGCGCCCCCTTTCTCTCGTCTTTCTATGGGCTATCTTGGGTGCAGTAAAACATAACGCTAACCCTAGTCGTATGAGTCTTGGTATAGCTTATTATAGGATGGAATGACGTCTACTATTCATATAAGTTTTAAATTTAGTTTACTAATTGCACGACATCTAACTGTTGCTATAAAGATTTTGCCAGACATGCAGCAGTAATTAATTGTAGTAGGTAAATCGTGATGAACGGCGCGAGGACCCAGTCCCCGATACCGGCCGGGTTTGAAGAAGTGGAACTACCCGACTTATCGACCTACTAAACACCGTGAAGTCTTTGTTTTAGATAGTTGCAAACCGAAGCCCCTTTTTGATGGGTAAAATAAAAAGAGGGGGGAGGGGGAGTTCAGATCGGGTGGAGAGATATCGGCCTTCACTCTGAACTTGCATTGCATTGGATCCCGACGGGCGAGCCTTGGAGATTAGCGATGTGCATGCATTGTTTGTTGAGTATGTGTTTGCTAGCGTGGTTACGATATACCGGTGATTCATGTTTTTCAGAATGCTTGAAAAAGCAATTGAACCGGTAGCAGCAAAACTGGTGTCACATCTCTGGAAAGAGACTTGTACAAAGCCACGCGTAGCTGATGCTCATCATGCGTCATGACAAATGCGTCTTTATATCTCGATATCGCTTGCTAGCCGTTCAGATTAACAGTGCGGCCACAATGTGTGGCTTAACTTTGATAGGCTGGAAAAAATAAGCGAATCACGTGAGCTACTAAATTGACACTAGCCCAGTATCTGCCATCGAACCTGCTTGGAGCCGGACGACAGTGACTAAATAATTCGGGGTAAAGTTTTACACGATATTAAAATATCAGGTCATCGAGAGACATGATATGTGATATTTAAAGTATTCGAGGTTTGAATAATGGGGCTCGAACCTCCAATCATGACATATTTGCTTGATAGTATTCACACGGTATCAAACAGTAGCCAATTGATATTCCTAATAGCAACACTTTTAAAATCTTTGATGGCCAACTTACCTCTGTCAATCTACCTTTTATATAATTTACTAAAGTTGCAAACTAAACTGGTAGCTTCCTAAATTTAGATTCAGGTTACGTTTGTATTGACATTCTTGATAAACGACAACTCACAAAAGCTATAAAAACTTGAAACATATTCAATCAATCGGTTGCTATCATGAACGGGTAAGGCTCCAGAAATATCACACTTCACTGACTACGACTTCTAGTTGTAATTTTTGTTTTATTTGGTAAAACAAACAAGTAATACCGGAATGTTATATAGGAACATGTTGTGAGCCGTTCCAATAATGGAGTCTATTTCAGAACCAAATCAGCTATCAAGTCGCTTGATATATGAGGTTTATGGCATTCTAGAATTCCGAAAAAGCCAATTCCGGTTCACGTAGATCGATATCTGTGAAAACGTGACAGAAAATTCATGACAGACTAACCGGATCATTGTGACTTTTCGCTTTATATTCGAATTTATATAGTTTTTCTCTAATAGGCTGGAATCACAGAATACCTCCTCATAGCGAAATGCCAAGCAATTTCTAATCAAGTTACTTTTTGACAAATATCCCGAATTTCTAGTACATTACTCAGAAGAGAAGATTTCTGGCCCAATTTATCTCGACAGTGCAAAAGCAGTAGTGAACTTTCACTCATGCAGAAGCAGCGTTATTCGTTACCAAAACAGATGCCAAATGTGTAAGGAAATAAATTCCAGGTACGTAGTCAGGAGGTAGTTATATATGAGAAGTCAATCGTCTATATCTGTTGTAGAGTAGTTCTAAGCGTTTTTAGGCAATACAGTCCTGCCTATCACACCATTATACGGAATCTGGCGGTATATTCATCAACCGCTCTTTCATTTTGCCAAAATTTATTGCCCACATGATAATATTCCTATCGCTTTATGCTGCGGACTGGTGAGCACTTACCCGACGAGGAAGCCCGGTGGACCTCTATGCGGATATCCCGACATTCTCGGAGATACCATAGAAGGGATCCGACAAGGCTTCTCATTCATTCTAGAACCGTTGAGTCGATTTCATGAGAGTTAATTCAGCAAAGTTCCAATAGCATGAAACCGTATGAAAGTACCGGATAGCTATATTTTTACAGATAGACTCAGAATCTTCTACAATCTTCGGAGCGGGTTCCGTTTTCTGTTTTTTTTCTTCTTCCGCCGTTGTGTGATAAATCGTTCAGGGACCCACGTTGGCTTTAGAAGCCCTTTCATTTGATGTTTTCCCCACGTGATGCTTTTACATATGCCAACATAAGTTTACATATCAATCATAACCGGGCGGTCATCAGGTACATAAATGATGTGCTGGAAAGGAATTTTTGAGATATTTGTTTCTTTATTCAAGGAAAAAGGCCGACGGGTGCATATCTTTTTATATAAAGCCAAAATCTCCGATTTTTCACCTTGACTTGTTAATAGAATTTTTTCTCAGTTCACACAAATGACCGTTCCGAACATACTGCTATCATCTGGCTTGCCTTTGAATGCGGGCCACCGGGGTTTCAAGGGAAAATATCCCGAGAATTCCATGTTGGCATTGACCAAGGCTGTCACAGAAGCTGGAGCCAACATAATAGAAACAGATATTCAGGTATCTTCTGATGGTGTTGTGGTCATCACTCACGACCCCACTGCTTTGCGATGCTTTGGAAAGGACCTCACTGTCACAGAAACTCCTTGGAGTGAACTTTCGCAGCTAGAGTCACAAGATGAGTATAAGACCAAGATTCCTCTTTTTAAGGATGTTGCTAGGCTTTTCCTTGAAAACGAAGCTTTCAAGAAGGACGTTTTTCTCATGCTTGATGTCAAGATGACCAATGAACCCTGGGTCATTGAGAAAGTCGTTGAAGACCTTAAGGAGGTTAAGAATGACATGAGCTTCTGGGCTTCTAAAATGGCTTTTGGTATTTGGAGATGGGATGTTTTCCAGGCAGTTACCAAGTACGCACCTGAGATTGGCGTTTTGCATATCGGTGTTAGCCAGTCTTTTGCTAGACAGTTTCTCGAGCATCCTCAATGCATCGGATTGTCTTTGAATTACATTGCTTGGAGTGTTGCTTGGGGCGATTCTTTGATGAAGGCCACCAAAGCTCTTGGCAAATGCTGCTACGTTTGGACTGTCAATACTCCTCAAGTTATGGACTGGTCAATTGCTGCTGGTTTCGACGGCATTATTACGGACCACCCTGACGTTTATTCTAAGCTCGTTGAGAAGACCACCATCGTCAAGTCTCAGCAGGCTGCCCAAGCCACACTTTCTAAGGCTTTCACTTTGAGCGACCGATTTTTCAAGTTTCCTTTGCAGTACACCATTGTTCAGTTTTGGCGAAAGGTGTTCACTTTAAAGATGTATTGGGGCATTGGCCGTCGATCAACTTTGTAAGCGGTAAAATTGAGACACTGGATATTTCGCGCTCTCAAACCTTTCTATTTATTTGCTGTGCTTAGCAGCATGAGTCCCTTATCTTAGTCTTATCTGCCCTCATAGATATACAAGTGTTGACCACTCAACGGCAGGATTATTTTCAAGTGATATAAAACACAATAGAATATTAGACATGACTGTCTATTCCAACAAATGATTTAATTTTCAAAATTTCAGAAGAATTGAAATCCTACTATTATATTTCTAGTACTAAATACGCCAAGTGTTGGTAACATTCATACTAGTATTGACGGTTCATACTGATGGTGGCCATCTGTAATAGCAGACATTTGGAGCTTGATCAATGACAGCTCAGATCTTCGAATCAGTTCGCCTGGCAAGATCAACAGCAGCCTGCATAATGACGTGGGCAATTGCACTTCCAGGAGGAACAAACATATCATTATCAGTTTCTTCAGTCTTGGAAGGTCCAAACGAGTTGTTTCGTTTGGCATAATCAAGGTATTTCTGGAGCTTATCTATAGGAACCCATTGGGCATCTCTCAGCTCAGGATCATTTCCGAGAAAAATAGTATGAGCCTCCTCAGAGTTATCTTTTATCTGACCCAAACATCCAAGCATGATATTTGCAGGAAAAGGCCAAGGTTGGCTGCTATGGATGTGAACCCTTCCAACACTTACCCCAGCTTCTTCCCAGATTTCCCTTCGAACACATTCTTCAATACTTTCACCGGGCTCTAGAAATCCAGCCAAAGTAGAATAAAGCTTAGGGTGTGGGAATCTCTTTCCATTTCCAAGTAGAACTGCAGTTCCCGAGTAGTTCAGAATTGCAGCAATGATGCAGCAGTCAGTTCGAGGGAAGCTCAGATTGGTAATAACTCCTCGAGTCTCACATGGGCCCAATTCCACCCCACCGTCAGTTGGAGGACATACCAATTTACAGCCTCCATTCACACTCATGACAGGATGACCGCATCCTGCACAAAACTTGTTTCGCGTGTTCCAGTCAATATACATTTTGCCATGACCATAGATGGCATATTCGGCTTGATCCAGGAGGTGTGCAGATCTCCCGCTGACAAAACGTCCACCAGATTTCTCCAAAATGGCAGTTGAAACCTTTTCCACTTTAGATTTCAATTTTTCATCCAAATTTTTAGTGCTCAGATTCACCGCAAATAACGGGGCTCCACTGCAGTTATCATCAGCCTTAATACCAGGCTTAGTCTCATCAACACCCATGAAAACTGTTACCACTCGAGCAATTCCCACTCTTTGATTAGCACTATCCCAGGCAGCGACAGCCTCCTTTTCAGACTTGCCATAGGCTAGTTCTGCTCCTATCACTTCCTCGACATCATCATACTTCACCCCCCACTCAAGGCCGTTACCAGAGCTATTGAGCAACACATCTTGATTTTCACCAAACACCAGGAATCGACAACTGGGATCTTTAATGGCTTTATACAAGAAAGCATTATCTTCTCTGAGAAAACTTAGTCGATTCAACCCTCCTTCCGAATAGATGTTTCGAACTTCCTGTCCGTACTTGCTGCTTAGTAAATTGAGCTGCAACATTTCAATGTGCGGAGTAATAGTGGTAATCAGGTAATCAAGTCATCATAGATTGGTTAGATAATACTATGAGTAGCCGATAGCCGAGCAAACAACCGACCATGAGCCGGGATAAAATTGCTATGATAGAAAAAGCCGGGATTTTGTAAGTCAGATATTGGAAAGCTAGATATTAGACAGCGAGAATTTGAAGCCAAGATAAGCCAAATTAAATACTAACAACGCCATGAGTTTATTATAGAATTTATTGAAAAAATTGCGACTCCAGTAATTGAAATAATAAAGACTGATGTGCAAAAATCATGCTAATGCACCGATTCTGAAGCAAAAAAAGATATAGAAACCAACTATTACTGAAACAGTTGCCCAACCAAGACAGTTCAATCATCTAAAGCCAGCTGGGCTCTTCGATGGCAGACCCTTCCTCTGCTCGCGTTCCTGACACCACTCCAGGCTGCTGCTGCTGCTGCTGATAATTGGCATTCATAGCTCGTGCTGCCTTGGTGGCAGCAGCAGCAGCGGCGGTAGCATCAATCTTGGATGTGTTATCCGGCTTCTTCAATACTCTTCCAGGTCCAGGCTCACCTGAAGGCGACAAATGAGGATAACCATTCGAAAGATAAGCATTAAGCCGGTTATATAATTCGTCTCCTTCACCTTCTTTGCCGGTCTTAGCCTTTTCAGTCAAAGGCTCTGGAGCGGCCACTTCATTAGCAGAAGGTTGTTGAGCAATAGCAGCGACATTTGATGCCCCACCGATATTACCGTGAGCTCCTGCTGTGTTGTTACCAACGGGTGCAAGCTGACCTACAGCAGGTTGCTGGGAAGACGATGCACCGTTTCGAGCCACTTCCTCCTCATTGGCGGCCTTGTCAGGAATTTGCATTTGCATCTGTTGCTGCTTGGCCTGATGCTTGTAAATCGTCCAGTCAAAGACATAATCGTACTGATAGCCTTGTCGAACAAACAAATCACGCAACAGCTTCCTCAAATAAAGATAGTCAGGTTTATCGTCGAATCGCAATGATCGAGCATAATTTAAAAAGATTGTGAATTCACATGGTAAGCCTCGGGTCAAAACTTCGGTACTAGTAGTCATCTTCTTTTCCATGATTCGATCGTACTTTTGTCTCTTAGTATGCGCTTTGAGGCCTTGCCAAGGCAAGCAGCCCCGACAGAAATAAATCAAAACGTATGCAAGCGATTCAATATCATCACGACGAGACTGCTCACAGCCAAGGTGCGTGTTAATGGATGCATATCTGGCGGTACCGGTCAAATTCTTGTTTTCTCTGTAAGGAATGTGCAAATGGGTTCGAGGGTCTCTGAACTTTTTAGCAAGACCAAAATCAATGACATTGATCTGATTACCTCTGCGTCCAATACCCATTAAGAAATTATCTGGTTTAATATCACGATGAATGAAGCTTTTAGCATGGATGAATTCTAGACGACATAGAAGCTGATCAGCGAGAAGGAGAACAGTTTTGTAGGAAAATTTTCGGTTGCAAAAGTTGAACAAATCCTCCAAAGAAGGGCCGAGCAAATCAATCACCAAAGCATTATAATCACATTCAGTACCGTACCATCTGACAAAAGGGATTCCGATTCCACCGGCGAGAGATTTGTAGACACGAGATTCATAGTCGAGCTGGGGATGTCGCGCATGTACCGATTCGAGTTTGATAGCCACTTCTTCACCAGATACTATGTTTGTACCTTGAAAAAGAGTTAGTATGAAAAATCCAACAAACGTTAAAAAAAGCCACAAAGTTCGAGAAAATTAGAGCAAAAACTACCCTAAAGAAATCTGGATTGCAGGCGAACTTAAGCGGACAAAGGAGCCGGATATTCGATTGTTTTCAGATGAACCGAGCCAGTGAATGAGTCGAGTCAACCAACCCCCTCCGAGTAAAGAAAATACATACCAAGATAGATATCACCAAACGAACCGGAGCCGATTTTTCGACCAATCCGGTACTTTTTTCCAACTCTCAAATCGCTAAAATATAGTTAGTATAAAAGCTTGTAATATACATATCAGGATGTTTCTCGCCAGTAACGGGAAACTAAAAAATATACGGTCTAGGCGCTTATGTATGGCTCCATGTCCCAGTACCAACAGAGAATAGTAGCGACTACTTACGCATTCATAATATTTGACAACAGAGAGCAACAATAAAGACAGCAATATCAAAATAAAACCAAGGAGAGTTAATCAGCTAAAAAAACACCCAGAGCTACCAGCAGTTCGAAATCCAAACCCTCGAGGTCGTTAGTTTGCTTTGTCGTTCGCTTTGTCGCACGTGCAGTTGATTGTCAGTCACTATCAATCTAGCTGTCAAGAAGTGAACTTGGTATGAGGTTACTGAGCTATGGAATCCCAAGGAGGGGTGGGTGTCGTGCGGTGTTGTGTTGTGCTGTGCGGTGCGGTGCGCTGTACCGTGCACTGTGTGGTGTGGGCTGGCTGCTGTTTTAGGGCACTGTAATTGTTGGTTGGGACCAGGGGTTGGCTGAAAGCATTGCCGTAAGCCCTCGAAAGAGCCAGCGATCTTGGTCAGCATCGGCGGCAAAGATGGAAAAGGAATGGTAAATTGGCGACTAAGCCACTGGCAGACACAACTGGCGGCGCTCTTTTCTCCCCCTGGCTCCATATTGTATTCCATTTGGTTCTTTTTCTCAAAGACCTGTGCCCATGCATTTTGTGCTGGTCTATGCTGTGTCCCGCCTCTCCTAGCCCCCCTCTTCTCTTTTCTTCCCGCTACCGAATGTTCTTATTGGGGCTTTAATGCTATCAGCTGGTATTCAGCCTGACTTGTACGACTGGTACGACTCGGTTTGAAACGCACTGACCATGTAAACCGAGCCACTTTATGTCTCGAGAGTGTTTTTATTATTATTCTTTATTATTGTTTAACTACTGCTCGTTATAGACTGTCAGATTTCAATGCTAACGATCCCTATCAATCATCTGATTTTATGACTAAGTACATTGTGTGAAACCGATTTTTTTTTGCCTTAATTTTCCTTGGGAGCCGAGCCGGCCGACTGAGATCCTTTGACTGTAAGGCTTTAGTTGGGGTCAGCGTAGGGCTATTTTTATCATTAGTACGGCGGATATACTGACTAAGTCATACGATTTGCACAAAATAGGATTGTAATCCGTTATTTACAAGGAATAATGCGATCAGCGATCTCTTTTGGCGTCTGCGGTTTATTATTACAAAGTTTTAAGATTTAACTTTCTGGCATACCATATTTCACCCCCCAATATTTCCGCACATCCTTTTTGAGGATCTGCTGCAAGGGATCAACTTTGTACGGTTGTTTCTCAGACCCTACATCATTTCGGTGGAGCGATTTTAGTCCTACCAGCTTGCGGTTGATATTTTTGTAGCTTGACATGTAAAATTATAAATCGGTTCTATAAAGCTACTAATTTCGCTTTTCTGATAATAGCTGAACTAGTGATAGGAAGTTTACAGGGGCAGTTTTTGTTATACTACCTTGACTATTTCACCGCCTTCATGGGGTTGTAAAGCCCCCAAGAAATGTTTCCGTTATCCGTCAAACTTGATTCATACACGCCAAATAATCACTCGTGGAATAGATACCCGTGTTACTTTTATCGATATAAGTTTTGATCTTAATTCTCACACCATTGCAAAGCACATTGATTAGGATACCCGCAAAGTCATAATCTACCCCAGTTTTTCGTAAATTCCGTAGAGTATAATAGAGATTGGACTGAAATATTGCTGGTGAGCATTCATAAAGGTATATCAGAACTTTGATTTTTATCTTACTATTGCCTATCAATACAAGACTGTCACTATATGGTAGATACTCCTATTTTTTGGCTCTGATGAACAGTATTATATCGACCTACAAAGTTTTTACAGCTAGACAGTTTTTCACCACCATTGAACTCAAAACTTTTTGAACCAGTTATATTTTATAAAATATTTGTAGAAATCAGTAGCTAGTGATATTTTTGGATTCCAATAAGCAAGGAGCTTAGACTTCACAAATTAAAGGCAACTACATTCACTGAAATCCATGTAGGATTGTGATTAGAATTAATATTATTAAGAATTAAAATTAACATACTATCGCTAGACTAATTAGCGAGCATTATCAATGACTCTGTATCAGGGAGGGAAGGGCACATCAAATCATACCGATAACGGTCAGCAAAGAAAATGACAGATCATGGATCCGCCGTCCATTTGATATCAACCTGCCGTTAAAAACGTCTATTTGTTGACGCTCTTGACAAGCTTCTTGATTCCGTTGATAACCTTCTTGTAAAGAGAGTTCTTCTTGACGGACTCAGGAGCAGAATCTTCGACCTTCTTGACGGCATCCTCGACCTTCTTAGCAGCAGTAGATTCCTCCTTGGTGGCCTCAGTAGTCTTTGTCTCAGCGGCAGTGGTAATTTCCTCGCCGTCTTTCTTGACAGTCTCCTCAGTAGACTTAATCTCAGCGGCAGGAGCAGCAGAAGAAGACTCGGCACTGGTGACAGCGGTCTCGGCCTTGTTCTCAACAGATTCAACAACAGGGGTCTAATATAAAAGTTAGCAAAGGAATAGTTAAAACCAAACGAAATGCGGGTGGCGGAATGACCGGGTAAAATAAAGAGAGGGGAGAGGAGGTGCAGTTTCATCGTGCATGCAAGAACATGCTAAGATCATGTCATGGTGACCGAAAAGACAAGAGATTATTGCCAAGCGTTGAAACAGCAAAAAATAGACCAAAATAAATCAGAGTTTACAGCTTTATGATTTTTCACTTGGATCCAAAGCTACACTTAGAGGGATGCAGACCGTGAAAATGAACGGCAACACACAGCCGAATATTTTACCATCCGGCTGCTTGATGTCGCCAGTTTACCGGTATTAGCGATTTGTGCGAGCGGGCGGCGAGAGAGTGTGGGTCGTTATCTATGGACTAGGTAGGGGCGTTTTGCTGGGCGGCTGTTGAGAGCCGCGCAGAACGTTATCAGCAAAACACCATCGCAGACCAGCCATTTTCAGTCAAAAGTCACAAAATAGGACGAGAGGCTGTATGACACAACACCCCTTAGAAAAATCATCAGCGAAAAAGGACGAGCTAACCACCGCCACCTGAATGTCACACAATTAGGTAGAAAAGATGTGGTTGAGTAAGAGGTTCAGGAAATCACAAAAAAACGACTGTGACTACCCCCAGTCAACTGGCCAAAGAATATCGTGTGACCTCATTAATCGCGTCCGCTGCTGCAGGCAAAAATCTGGCGATAGCCCTCAGACAAACTATTTGTACAATAAAACAGACCCCTTTTTTATTACAGAAAAGGTCGATAAAATTCCCCAGCCATTATTCTGTCAAATACTTACTTCCTTAACTTCAGACATGATTATTATTATTAGAAAAACAAGTAATTTGTTATAGTAGACGGATGAAAAGGAGGGGGGAGGGGGGCAACTTGGGTATTTATAGTTTTGCCATTACAGGTTTGTTTTGTCACTCAGACTAGTTTTTTTTATTTTTTTTGTGGAATTCTTGGGATTTTTTTTTTTATTTTTTTTTTGCAGTGGTCAACATTGGTTTTTCTTTCCTGGACATTTATATTGTGCATCAGCATAAGTGTGAAGATCCCACCGACTGACTCCTGCCATTGGGTCCCTGATTTGGTCGGGTCGTAACATTTCGCCTTCGTGTTGACTTTGCTCTTGTACTTCGTGTCAAAATCAACTGAGTTGGTTTCCTTGTTCGCTTCCTGGTCTACAAATAAAGGGTGATGTTGGCTGGTCCACCCTCTCATCGCGTTGGCCATCGCATAGCACGGCTACCACGTACTGTAAACCTTAAAGCTTGGATTTATTGAGCCTGACATAAGTATGCTATAGTACATGAGTATATGCAATTCTTCTGAGCTTGTAAAATAACTTTTTTTGACCATATGAACTTAAATCGAAAAGCATTCTGTCTAGAATGGGAGGTGTTGTGGCCGCTTTGGACAATCATTTCGCTGCTTTCAAGGGGGAAGGAAGACAAACGATGGGGAGTGAGGAGGGGATAGGCAGAGAAGGGGGTAGGACAGACAGGGTGCCTTGCCTGAAAACAGGATGGGGGTGACCATGGGATGTCATGGGATATGGAAATTCAGGGGAAGAAGAGAAAAAAATCAGTGATCGGAAGCTCAAAATTCTTTTATAATATGGCGTTGGTGGCCTAAACAACAGTTGTACTACGTTTCTGCCTCTTGGTCATGCCATTTGTTAAGCCACTTATTGGTGATATGCAAGGCTCATAGCCGGTGAAAGGCTGGCCTATTCCTAGAGATGATTTCTGTACCTCATTACTCCACCCACCCACCGATACGAGCCACAGCCCCCCTGGACTTGAGCTGATAGCTACATGTGAAGCAGATCATGGAAAATCATAACCATGTAACGTTGAACATTTGAATGGATTGTGAAAGTCCGAAAAATTACTTGGATTAGAGCCGGTCAATGTATAAAAGGAGAAGCCAGTGAGCAGACCTCATAATACACCAGACTCAGATATCCGCTTGATCTGTAGGCTTGTATCAAATGCAGGAGCTTTCGACGCTGGATTTAAATTTGAATATTAGCAACAGTATATCTGCTTTTTTGTCTTTTCTGATACCGACAACTTTATTCATCACCAGCTTTCTTTATTCCATCTCTTGGCTGTCTTGGGCTTGTTCCTTTCGTTCCATTCCGCAATCTTTCAGCCTGCTTCTCCCACCTACTTTATACCTCTCAGAACCTATAAATCATCTGTCCCTTTACTTGACATTAAAAGACCAACTTCTGGTTAACCAACAATTTCATCTGTAGCTTCATTGAGTACCTTTGCATCACATTTCCATGTACTCAGCTGCCCCAATGAATACCAATCCTCCAAATATTGGAGGCAATGTTCCTGGCAATCTGGGCTCAATGCTCCAGCAACTGCAACTGCCAATGGCTCATCAAACTCAACAGAACCCAAACATTGGACCCGTAGGCGGTCTCTCTCAGGACACCTCTTCTTCTGTTAGACATACTTCTGATGACGATCAAGTTTTCAGCTGGATTCTGGAGCTCATGCATGGACCCAACCGCGAACAGGCTTTGCTGGAACTGGGCAAAAAGCGAGAGCAATATGATGATCTGGCACTGATTCTGTGGTATTCTAGCGGTGTGATGACATGCCTTCTTCAAGAAATAATAAGCGTCCATCCTCTTTTGAGTCCTCCTCAGTTGTCGTCTTCTGCATCGAATCGAGTCTGCAATGCTCTAGCTTTGCTACAATGCGTTGCTTCTCATAATGACACACGAAATCTTCTATTGAATGCGCACATTCCACTTTTCTTATATCCATTTTTGAACACTGCTAGCAAAAGCCGGTCATTTGAGTATCTTCGACTGACCAGTCTCGGTGTTATTGGAGCTTTAGTCAAAAATGATTCTCCCGAGGTGATCAACTTTTTGCTTTCTACAGAGATCATTCCGCTGTGTCTCCGAATCATGGAATCGGGAACGGAGCTAAGCAAGACTGTGGCCATTTTCATTGTACAAAAAATTCTTATGGATGACATGGGTCTCAATTATGTATGTCAGACTTATGAACGATTCTTTGCTGTTTCAACAGTCTTAGCGAACATGGTCAGCCAGCTTGCCGAGCTCCCTGCAGCATCATCATCTCGATTACTGAAGCATGTTGTCAGGTGCTATTTGCGTCTCAGTGACAATAATCGTGCTCGAGATGCTCTACGACAGGTACTCCCGGAGCCTTTGAGAGATGCTACTTTTGCACAGAGTCTCCGAGATGACCAGGGAACAAAACGATGTCTTGCTCAATTGCTGGTGAACCTTAGCGATAATTATGAGTGAGTCGAGCCGGATGATGTGCATCTGTATTATTTAACGCATAGAAATGAGTAATATGTTTGTATGAAATAGTAGTAAAGCTACGAAACTTGAACATTGAAATTATTTACTGAAGACTATATTAAATGTGTTTTTCATTTTACTTACGAGCTTTTCATTTCCGTTATTCAAATAGGTGGTAGATGTTCTCTAGTTTTGTATCCCTTGTGTATTACGAAAGTTCCAAGCTTTCACTAAACATCACCAGCCTGCGACCAACGACAGTAATGTCCCCGAATGAAAAGAACCCAGAATCTATTGCAGACGATTTAGTGACCCAGTTCAAACGAAGTGGACAGTTTGATGAGCTGAGAAGAAAGCTCTTTCGAGATTTCAAAGAAAATGTCAGTATCTCATCATATACTTGGCTAGTTGTTCTATACTAATACAAAGTCTACCGGCGACGAGTTCCATCAGGCGATTGTTAACTATGTTGATGATCAGGTTAAGAAAGATCCCGGTTTACTGACGAGGGACAAGTCGAAATCGGTTGCCTTGATTGAAGGTAGTTTGAATAGATCAAAGCTTTACAACGATGTACAAAAATATGTGGAGAAACATACTACCAAGAGCATGACATTAAGGAGCCATGTCAATGAAAAGCTCGAGGAGGGCCAACGGGAATGATTCTATGGTACGCATAAAGTAATGTAGATATTATCTCTGCTACCTATTAGTTTTACCTTATTTAATGCATTTGTTCATACATTCTCGTCGTATCTTTTCATTTAATGCCTGTCTGTTATCGGTTTATGATTGCCCTGATCGCTGGGACACCAGCCCGCCAGGATCAAAACCAGCCTTCTTTCCATCAACGCTCCTTGTTTCACCACAATCCTTGATAATGAGACTTGCACTTTCGTTTTTACCATTGGCATGCTTGATAAGTGGCATTGCTTCTCTACCTGTTGAGCAGCATGTCATTCAAGCCGAGAATTCTGAATTGAAGTACATTAGTACTGATGATCTCCAATACAAGATCACCGAGAAGGGGCTTTTGAAAAGAGCCAAAGACCTGTATGCTATTGCCGAAACTTCTGAAGATGAGAGAGGACATCCTACTCGAGTAATCGGCTCTGTTGGCCATAACAATACCTTGAATTACATTGAGTCCACTTTGGACGGCCTGTCCGACTACTATACGGTTTCCAAGCAGCCTTTTACTGCCGTGCAAGGCTCTGTGGAGGAATTCAAGCTCTCAATTGGCTCTGATGCTGTAAAGGCTCTTCCGTTTTCTTTGACACCTCCTACCAAGGATAGAGAGCCTGAAACTGGTAAGCTCGTGGCTGTTGATGGCGAAGGATGCCTACCTTCTGACTATAATAAAGTCAAAGAAGGATCTATTGCTCTTATCAAGCGAGGAACTTGTCCTTTTAGTGATAAGTCTGAATTGGCTGGTGCCAGTGGAGCCATTGCTGCTATAATCTACAATAATGAAGGCACCACTGACATTATCAGTGGTACTTTGGGAACGCCGATGGAACACCATGTTGCTACTCTTGGAATTGGCAAGTCTGATGGTGATTCTTTCATCAAGAGGCTTGAAGATGGTGAAGAAATCGAGTCTACTGTATATGTCAACAGTTTTGTTGGCGAAGTGCTGACTTATAATATCATTGCCGAGACTGTTCTTGGAGACAAGGAGAACGTGATAATGCTCGGGGCGCACTCTGATTCTGTCGACGCTGGTCCTGGAATCAATGACGACGGATCTGGTACTATCTCTCTTTTGGAGGTGGCTACTGCCCTTTCTGAGTTCAACCTGACAAATGCTGTTAGATTTGCCTGGTGGTCTGCCGAAGAGGAGGGCCTTCTGGGGTCTGATTTTTATGTTTCTAGTCTTCCCTCAGAGGAAAATGAAAAAATCAGACTGTTCATGGATTACGATATGATGGCGTCCCCCAACTATGCATATCAGGTTTATGATGCCAATAACGTTGACAATCCCAAGGGATCGGAGGAGTTGAAGAACTTGTACATTGATTACTACACTGATAAAGGAGTCAACTACACTCTGATACCTTTCGATGGACGATCTGATTATGATGGGTTCATCAAGCATGGTATCCCTGGTGGGGGTATTGCAACTGGAGCAGAGGAGCTAAAGACTGAAGAGGAGGCTTTACAGTTTGGCGGTGAGGCCGGCATTGCTTTTGACCCTTGTTATCATCAGCTTTGTGATGATCTTACTAATGTTGATTATGAAGCCTGGGTTTTGAACACACAACTCATTGCTCACTCCGTTGCTGTCTATGCTGATTCTTTCAAGGGCTTCCCTGAGAGAGAAAGCACCCTGGCCACTGCAAGCACTTCTAACACCAAATATCACGGACATAATCTGGTCATTTAAGCTTTTTCATTATTGACAAAGCTTTGATAAATGTTTAACACGGGTTAATAATCTTGCTATATCCATTGTTTTATAGTTTTAATTGATATCATCTGCTGACCGAACTGCGGCAATATCCACCAGACATAGCTTTTGATCTAATAAACCACCAACGATAATTTATCTCATATAGATATGATTTATTAGTTCTTTCCGAAGAAAAAAATTACCAAAAACAAAGCTCATCTGATCCGAGCCTCGCTTATCTTTATCTTATCTGTTTGAGATGGATCGCGAAGCCGCAGTCTTTTCACGTTGGATCGCGTCTGGTGTTGTTTACCTTCGAATTACATCGCTAGACTAATGGACATAGCTGGAAACAGAAGACAATCACTTCCGGCACGATCACAGCCAAGGCCTTCTCGGCTCTCTTTAGCACCTGCAAAGGGTATTTTGAAGCGTCACGATGAAGATAATAATACAGTCATTGGCGTCATGGGTATGGCGGGTGGTCGACGCAACACTTCCATCCCGAACAATAATAGACGGGTCTCTTTTGCACCTGAGAAAGTTAATATCTGGGCTACTGAGACTGCAGAGGTTATATATGAGGGTGATATTGAAAGTGACAACGATTTGAACTTGAGAAGGAGCCCTAGGCTAGCTGCTAAGAGATCAGCTTCTCCAATACGTGAAGGCTTTGGAATAACTGGTTCTCCGTCTGGTCGGTCTCCAAGTAAGAAAAGGAGGAAATCAGGTCCTTCTCCTCAGCGATCTGTGCGCTCAGAAGGTTTCAATAACGTTCTAATCGATTTAGACGATGATAATACCGCCTCAATGGAGCTTACTCTGCCTTTTACTATACGTGCAGACCAGAGCCCTCTGAAACCGTCGAAAAATAATTCCAATGAGGAAATAGTTCTGAGAAACAAAGAATCTGACTTGGAAGCTCACAAGGCAAACAGTCTCAAATCTGTGCCATTTCCTAAGCTGATCCCCGAGGGTCAAGATAATGACAAAGAGAATCTGGTAGGAAATGCTGGCATGCCACTTAGCTGGACATCGGCATCTATGCTTACTCCTATTCTTGCTAGTCCTGCTTGGCCGAGTTCTCTGGCTGGTATTGATGGTATGGATATGGAGTTTACTCGGCCGTTGAGATCTCCAAAGAAGAAACTTTTACAAATGATAAGCTCAATGAGCCCTAACAAAGCAAAAGCCGATCTTTTGTCACCCGGAGGAATTTTTTCAGATGCAGAATCAGAGGCTGATGGACCAGTGCCACATATTGCGTCCGGTGCTGAAGATGTATTTGTGAATGATGACGATAGCGGGATGGAGCTCACCAGACCAATGGGTAAGGTTGGTGAGAACGACAGTCAAATGGAATTTACAAGACCACTAAGTAAGGAAAGTGATGATGATAGCAGAATGGAGCTCACAAGGCCAATAACCAAGGCTGGAGAAGGCGACAGCCAGATGGAGCTTACAGGGCCACTTTTTAAAGTAAATGAGGAGGATAGCGGAATGGAACTCACCAGACCGCTCAACCGTGTGCGAAATACGAATTGGGTACTTGAAGATCAAGATGGCGATACCATGGAATTTACTGCAATACAAAGCAAGCCTCGCAGCCTACAGAGGATGTTGCAAAACAGTACAAAAGAAAGCAATTTGGAGTCATTAAATGGGGAGAGTCAAAGTGAAGAAGACATGGAGATGACAGCAAAGTTTAAAGTGCCTACTAAGGGGAATATTCGGGGACAAGTCACTGAAGCTTCTCAAGAGAATAAACTTTTACCGATCTCAAATTTTCCCCAACCTGGGGCTTCTGGTCACGCTCATATTGGTCCGAACGGCCGAGAAAACAATCCACAAATTCCTTTGTCAAATAATACTTTCAACCATGGTGAATTTTCGGAATCTGAGGATGATATGGATTTGACCCGGCCATCAAGCAATGCTCCTCACGATATTCAAAATGCAGGAGATGACAGCGATATGGAGCTCACTAGGCCCATTGGCTCATTCCGTCCACAGAACTCCACCTGGGGATCAATTGCAATTTCCAGTGACGACCAAGATAAGGCTGATCACCCCCACGCAGCTCTAGCCTCTGAAAGTGACGATGACATGGATTTGACAAGGCCAATGAGAACTGCTTCAAGAGAGACCCATGACGGCCATTCTTCCTCGAATACAGTCAAAGAAATGCCAAATAAAGTGGATTTGCAAGCAGTATCAATGGAACGGCTATCAACAACTCAAGTATTCGATACCGACGATAAGCTGATCGATCTAGATGAAGACGAGGCTCAGCAAACCTCCCATACTCATACTCAAACAAAAACTATATCTCATCCTGGATTGGTGGCAAGGACCCATGACATTGTTCGTGCAAGAACTATCAGTGACTCCGGTTACAGGAACATTACCGTTAATGAGTTTCTCAACAAAGTCAATATTAGTTTTATGGACGATTTCTTGACTGACAGAAGATCTCACAGTTCGGTTGGGTTGACAAAGACCACAGATGAGAAAGATGCTGATCTCACTGACTATGTCGTAGCTACTGCTGCCGAAATGCCTTTGCTGAAGATGTTTGAGTTTGCCTGTAGAGAATTGAAAGCTGATCATGAAACTGTCAAGGAGTCTTTTTCACAGTGGGAAAAAGAAACTGCTTTAGATAATCCAGTTTTATTTCAAGAATATATGGAAGCAAGCGCAACTACAAAGCAAATCATGAACAGTCAATTTCAATTGCTTAAAAGTTACTCTAGAGAAGAAGCAAAAGGATCTTGGTATCAATGGAGATACCAACTAACAAAGGGATTGAAGAAAGATTTGGAAAGAAATGCTTTGAGGCTTAAGAAGGTATTGGACAATGGCATTGGAGTGCAACTTCAAACAGCAGTTTCTGAAGAAGAAGGTGACCGTAGCAAGATTTCAGATCTTCAGGAAAAAATTGCCACGGCAGAAAAAAGAAACTCTGAACTTCGCAAATTGCGCGATGAGAATCGAAGCGGTGAGAAAGAGGCCCACAAGCTGCTCAAGCAAGAAGTAAAGGCTGTGAAGGAAGACGTGAGAGCCTCTCAAGCAAAACTGGAGGCGGCTGCTATAGAAGCAGAGGCGCTGGTATCTAATATCACTCAGATGTTAAAAATCAAAGATGCCCTTTTAAACGAGGCTATACCACAACTAGAGACGAGAAAAAGTGAGCTCAAGCTCATTGACGATGCTGATGTTGCCAAGAGCAAAAATTTTATCAAAGACGTGCTTAGGTTAACTCTTTGGCGGTCGATTGATTTCGATCAGTCAAATAGTACTTTACGATTTCATTTTCATGATGATAGTATTGTGGCCTGTGTTGATACTCAGAGTCTAAAAGTTCACGTTTCGACCAAATTTCAGACACACCATGTGCGTTATCATTTGCTCCAAGAGATGGCAGATGAGTTTTCGCAAAATCACGATTTAATGGGGAAAAATTCCATTTCTAAGCGTTTGTTCAAAATTTCGAGCCGATGGCTGGAAATCGAGGACTTCTGCAATAATCTGGATCGTTTCTGTGTCACTTTTGACACAAATAAATGTATAAGAGGCAAAGAACTCATACTCGATATTCGACTCACGGATTCGAGAGGTAGGATACAAATTGTCAGTGCACAAACGGACCTCAGGAATCTCGCAAAACCCTTCTATCGTTGTACGGGCGCTATCTCTTTGATGAATACGACATTGGAGTCACTAACCAAACAGTGCCTAAGTTTGCTCGATGATCGAAGTTTAGAAAGAGATTCAGTAGCAGTATCAGCTAGATAGCTGAGTATTATTTATTTATCTTAAAGCCAGTTTAGACCAACTTGCTAGATTTGATACATGAGACATTCATCTTTTCGGAAAGCCATTTCCGTATTTTACAACAATCCAGCCAAAGAAGGATATCCACCATTCTCCTGAACCAAAATTTCGAAGAAGCCATAGATTGCAGTGGCTCCGACCAAAATGGTGCCTCCGATACCGGAAGTGCCCAGTAAATCAAAGGCGACAATGATGGCACCCGCAATAGCACCACCGATAGCAGCAGCAACGGGAATAATTCTTCTCAATTCCTTAGAAGAAGAGTTGTCACGGTGGCCGAGAATAATAATGCCCTGAGATTTGAAACTCTTAGCAATGTCTTTTGAAGAATATCCGGAAATTTCAGTCCAGTTTCGAGCGAAAACGGTGCTGGTGATCACGACAAATAAAACATAGACAATTGATCTGATAGGATCCCACAAAGCCTCCTTGATAGTGAAAGGTGGCTGAAGGTAGTAAGACAATCCGGAGACAGCAAACAACTGAGGAGTGTCAGCACCCGCTTGCCAGGTACCCAACAGCTGAACAAGCAAGTTATTAGGGAACAAAGAGTACAAAGCAACACTGAAAATGAAAATATTAGCAGTGATGAGTGCAACAACATAGACAGGCAAACCTCCGGTATACAACAATCGAATGGGGTATACAGAAGCAGGAGACTTGACCTTAGAAGACTTGACAGGGATGTCCAATCGCAAGTTGAGAAGGTAAACGACCAAACCAAAAGTGATCACATAGCCGTAAATCTCGAACAAGTTAGGAAGATGAGAACGGTAGAAAGATTCCAACAAGGCGGTTTTAAAGTTTCGAGTCCAAAGCATATGTCCAAAGGAAGTGAAAGCACCTACAAGTTCAGCACCTCGGCCGCTTCCAATAGTCTCCCAAGAAAACGATAATGCTCTCCAGAATACGAGCTGGCAAATGTGCAGAGTTGTGTAAAAAGAGACAGCAGAGCCGAAACCATAGCCCTTCTCGAGGACTTCAGCAAGAAGGATGAGCAAAGCGGAGCCACCGAAAATCTGCAAAACCAACCAGAAAACACCACTGGTGCCAAGATCAGTAGTAGTTCCATAAGCACCGGAGAAGACAACAGCGAAAGCCTGAGCAAGAGCTAGGAAAAAGGCAAGGAGCTTCTGAGCAGATTGGAACAACTCCCGGTCAGAACTGAGATCAAAGTTGACATCAATCAAATGATTACCACCCAACAACTGGAGAATAAACCCAGAAGTGATAATTGGCAAAAGTCCAAGTTCAGTCAAAGTTCCCTTAGTTGATGCGAGCACAGGTCGCAGCCAAAATAAGGGATCAGCAGTGGTAGCAGCAGCTTTGACACCAAACAAAGGTAGCTCATTGAGAATATAATACAAGATACCAACAGTACCTAGCCAAAGAAGCTTTTCGTCATATTGAACCTTTTGATAAGGGGCCTCAACCTCAGGGAGGATTGGCAAAAACGGCTTGACGAGATCCAGGAGTCTTACTGTATGGTAAGTTAGCACTGCGCATACTTAAGGTTCGATCAAAGTTAAGAACGTAGAGAAGCTTGGTTGGAATCAAAGCACGTTGTAACCGAAGGATGGAACTATAATAATTCATAATTCCTCATCCGATCGATCGTATGCCACTTGTCATCTATGATTGATCTCTCTACTTACATCTTCCGCTCATTTCGTAGCTGCTGTGTTGTGATCAGGATTGGATTACTTTTTCACTTATCGCACCCCAGCCTGATATATACACGGAGCTGCACCAAATTCCAGGTCAACCACGAGGCTAAACAATTTATTCCAGATAGCGAGATAAACGATAGATTTCATCCATTTTTTACTAGAATGCCTCAAGAGCTGGATATTCCGCCAGACACTCACATCAGTTACGATGATGCTGTCAAATATTGGAGCTCGGTCCCTGCCACGGTGGATGGCGTGCTCGGTGGATTCGGTAATTCCGTGATCCCTAAAGTTGATATTGTTGGATCGAATACATTTATCTCGGCACTCAAAACCATGGGTGAATTCGGAAAAGTTCCTCAAGAAAAGAGAGTCGCTGCTGATATTGGTGCAGGGATTGGTAGAGTGTCGAAGAACTTTCTATCAAAGCATTGTTCTGCAATTGATGTTGTAGAGCCAGTTGATCAATTTGTTCAACAAGCGAGATCAGATCTTCAGCCCGAGATTGAAAATGGTCTTAGTGTCAATTTCATTGAAAAAGGTGCACAGGATTTTGAGCCGGAACAGTCTAGATATTGGTTGATCTGGTGTCAGTGGTGTCTGGGCCATCTTTCTGATGAAAATTTGATCTTCTTCTTCAAAAGATGCGCTCGAGCACTTCAACCAAACGGAATCATCGTAGTCAAGGAGAACAATTGTCATATACAAGATGAATTCGACGATACCGATTCAAGCGTGACTAGAACAGACGCGAAATTCCGAGAACTGTTCTCTGAAGCTGGTCTTCATCTTCTTTACTACAAGAAGCAAGTTGGAATGCCTAAAACTGTCTATCCAGTGACTATGTACGCTTTAATTCCCGAGGAACGACTGAATAAATAATGAGATATATAGCATAATGCATCAATTTGATATTATATATAAAACAAAGATTTATACATGGTGATAAATAGATTGTTGACCTGTGATGTTAGTATGTTTGAAAGACACAGAAATATCAGATTGTCTGCATTCAGATAGGAGCGAAAGACTATTGATGGATTTGTTTCAACATAATGGTTTCTGTTGAACTATGCACTAAACTTGTATCATCAGGATGCAGGAGGTTGTTTGATATACTCACCTTTTGAAGGACAAATGCAGGGGTTAGTATGCAGGGATTATAGCTTGCACTTTTCTATTTTATTATTCCTTGAGGAATTTCCAGCTAGCTCCCTCGTAATTAGCATAGCATCGAAACTCATTGCTGAGACCCTTGGCATGCTCAGGAAAGAAGTCGGTCACATGAGTTCCAGGATAGACCTTTTTGATCAAATCGCCCATTCGTTCTCCAGTACAAACAATAGTCCTTGTTTGATCAGACTCGGTTTCAGGCTTCAATAGCCATCTGGCAGTGACTGCAGCCTTGGTCTGACAATCTTGACTCAAAAAAGGAGGGTCAATAAGAACCCGATCAAACCTGTTCTTATATTCTCGAGGGAGCTCCAATGGCCTTGAGAAATCATAATGAGCAAATCGATCTGCTCCAGAAAGAATCTTAAAGCGATCATCAAACTCTAATAAATAAATATGCTCGGTGGGAATCTCTTCCTTTGGAAGTTTATTCAAAGCACCATAAACAGACGGAGCAGATACAATGATGATCCAAGTATCTTTATTAGCACCTTGCAAGAGCTCTTTAGCTAGAGTATCGGCAGTCTTGTCATTGTACCAAAACTGCGACAATTGCCAGTCTTCCTTGAACAGATCCATGGTTGGACGAGCTCCATTCTCAGATTCATCGAAACGAGCTTCAGCTTGTGAACTGAGCTTGGCAAATTCCTCTTTACGACTTGACTCTTCCTTGAGAAACTCATTCAGTGCTGCCAATGTCGACGCTGAAAGCGTCAAGTCATCGTCTGCCATGTCGCAGGTAGCTTGCAAGTAGAGTTAAGAATTTTTTTCCTGGCTTTTTACTTCTTGCATTGGTGGGTAACACGTGATGAGAACTGCTCCGGGCTGAAAATAGACAATTCTAGTATCTGACAAGTGCAAACTACTGCATCTATATTAAACGGAATTGAGTTAAGCTTGATTATTTTGATGTTCTGGCACTCGACTGGTGAATTATGTAGTACTCAATTGTGCTAATAGATTCACGCAACCACGACATGACCAGCCGATTGTGCTGGTTCCAGCACGAATCCTCTCTTAGCCAAAAACGCAGATCCTAGACAAGAAATCAGCTACAAAATAAAGAGGCAGTTGAGTGCATTTAGTTTTGCTGCCAAGACGGTCGCGCTCCGATAAATGACGTGTAATCGCAACTCTACCGAAACCCTATCAATCAGATAATCATACGTGGGTGCCCCAAAAAGGAAAGGGCTAATATGGTTAGGCGCAGACGATGTAAGAAACGAGAATGCAATACCTCTATGAAATACAACCCTTGAACTCAAGAATGGTGTTTTTCATAGCTTACATTGTTTTTTTAGAGTATATATTGGCTTTTTCACCGTCGGTCAGCCAGCTCCGTTGGATCAGGAGTCCATTTGTATTCTACGAAGGCATCAATATTTATGAAACTACTCATATGATCTCCTACATGGCCATCGGAATCCGTTGTAGCCAGTGCGCTATATAAAACGGCCACTTTATAATAATTAGCATTTTCTTCTGTATTAACTTTAGCTCTCTTAGCATATAAGCTACGTTGCCTTTAAACTAAACACAGGTACTTTAACTTTGAAGTACCAGAAGTCCTCACCTGAGTTTCACGTGAGATTCCGACCATTATTTCGTTAAATTGACTGCAGGTACATAAGTTTTCTCTCGATATAACCAATTCTCTAATCATCGGGCTTCCCTCCATTTTCCTCCAGTCAAACTCTCGATCTGTCCAGTCTCCTTGTCGTCTGTTGATCGAGATTGCAGGGTATTCGGGCTGCGTAGTGCCGCCTCCTAACTTACAACATCCCGTACTTATTGTGTGGCACGGCTACCGTTTTATTGCTGGGATTGATTAATAGTGAGCACCCCTTTCTCTTTTTTGGCCCACCACTATTACCTTTGAAGTGTAAGTGAGAAAATGGAATCGTTTGATCAAATCTTCTCAATCCAGGTGTTCTTCTTGGTATTCAGAGAGACTGTCGAGACTGCTGTCATCGTCTCTGTTCTCCTGGCCTTCATCAAACACGGCTTTACTCATGATGCTTCTTCAGCAACATCTGCTGGATCGGTACCAATAGCCAACAAGCAGATTTACAACACACTGAAATTTCAGATATGGGCTGGTGCTTTCTTGGGTTTATTTTTGTGTTTGATCGTTGGTAGCATATTTATTTTCGCATTCTATTATTTTGGTCGAAATCTATGGGATGCTACCGAGAAGTTATGGGAAGCTACTTTTTCAGTTCTGGCTTCCATCATGATTTCTGTTATGGGCTTGGCTATGATCCGTATTAACAAGATGCGTGAAAAGTGGAGAGTGAAGATTGCTCAGGCCATTATTGAGGCTCACAAGGGCCATGGTCGATGGGGTTTGAAGTATTTGAGCAGAAAGTATGCCTTGGCTATTTTGCCCATGATTACTACTCTCCGTGAGGGGTTGGAAGCTATTGTGTTCCTTGGAGGTATTGGCGTCAATCAGCCCATGTCTGGCTTTCCTCTTGCTGTTGTCGCTGCTTTGGTGGCTGGTATCTTTGTTGGTTGGCTCATGTACAGAGGAGGCAACCAGGTCAACCTTCAGTATTTCATGATCGGATCTACTTGTCTTCTTTATCTCGTTGCTGCCGGCCTGTTCTCCAAAGGTGTTTGGTTCTTTGAGCTCCAAGGATTTTTAAATAAGGTCGGCTACGACATCAGTGAAACTGGATCAGGCCCTGGCTCTTATGACGTTAGGAATAGTGTGTGGCATGTGAACTGCTGCAATGGCCAGACTGATGGTTTCTGGATGCTTTTCAACGCTATCTTTGGATGGCAGAATTCTGCAACTTATGGCAGTGTGATCAGTTACAACCTGTATTGGTATACCCTGATTGCTGTCATTTTCTCGTTGCAATACCAGGAAAAGACTGGTTACTTGCCTCTTATTCCTCGATCATTCCAAGATAGAAGGAAGCAAAAGAAGTTAGCTAAGTATCGACGATGGCAGGCTGACAATGACAATCATGAGGACAGTGAACAGCTCATTAGAAGAGCTACTGCTTTGTATGCTGGTGGAGATGAAGAATCAGTGCCAAACCGAGTCAGTTTGGAAAGTCAAGACAGTTCAACACCTCTGGTCAGAAATGAGCAGTAAACAAGCTTGCAATTTTTGATAGAATCAAAACATTCAGACGATTGCAGAATACCGCATTGACAAATAAGAAGATTCAAAAAGAGCCAATGCTCGTCTTGATCGAGTATGTAAATCAAAGCATATATTATAAGATCCAGGCATTATTTAGGAATCAAAACGATTATTATTGATCAATCGACTTATATCTGATAGTGTTATTGTTTGTGTAAAAGATCTAATGGCATGCCATGGCTTGCAACTTCTAAAATACATCAAAAAAAAAAGGTTGAGGAGCAAAATAAAAGCAAAATAAAATAAAGCTGAGTCAAGTTATAGCAGGGGCTACATTGCGATTGGCCTGGCGAAGCCATTTCAAGGAGAAAATTCCACTTGAGCACTGAGGCACGTGATGAATTCGTCATCAGCAGTGTAGGCTCGAGCAAAGGCAAGGTACTTTCCAGGAGGGATTTCGGAAGGAAGCTCAATAATTTTGGTCAAATCAAGCTTTCCCTTCTGCAGAGGGCAAGTTAAATTGACATTCTCCAATTGTTCACATAAGTCAATGGTTTGTCTGAGCAAGCGAATGTAGCCATATCGGACGTCAACCTCTACATAGGCACCTTCAGTGACCTCAGTATGAAGATAACCAGCAGCAGAAATCGTCAAGTTTTCACCTTTAGCAGGGGGATTGGGATCCACATCGATATAATCAATGTCTAGAAGCTGCTTGTATTCGACATCACACAAGTCAACGGGGCTATCGCCAGGAATGACCCTGGTCTCCTGGGTAGAAACAGGACTCTGAAATCGGACATTTTGAAGCAAATTCCAGAAATGAAAAGTCGAAGCTTGAGCTACAGATGCAGAGACCAAAAGGCCGACAAAAGCAGATGTTCCAGGTACCTTCATAATTAATGTTGTGGTGAGAGGCAAATATGCTTGATATAGCAAGTTATCTTAATACATAGGAGGGTGTGGGTGAACCTGGAGGCTAAGGCTTCCTGGTGCCTCCAATGAACGGCTGACCATAACTGTTGGAGCCGATCACCAATGCATTTGCACGGCAGAACCATTGCCTATAGAAAAGCTATAATAGTAGTATTAGTCCTTTGAAACAGGCTACTGTAATTATGTATTAATGTCCAGCTTTATGAGATGATAGTTTTCAGCTGCTTAAATTTCAGCTAATTCTACTCTTCATATCTCTCACTTGATTGTAACTTCATTCATCCTTTCCTGTCCTACATGCTTCTCTTGTCTTCCACAATCTTTTCTAATCTTATAACCGTAATTCACTGCTCAAGCCTATATTTTCCGATTCTCTAACATTATCTTTTCCCATCATCTCTTGAAATTTTTCACTGTATCAATTCCCTTCTTTGCTGCTAGGGAACTTTCTTGCTAATTCTTAATTTCTTATCAGCTGTCCTGGCTGCTCCCCTTCCCCGGTGGCTAACATTTGTGAGCCCTCCCACCCGCCTTGGTAGTTGTTACAACTACGTCCCGTCCAAAATTTTCTTCTCTCTTAACAACACACTGATTCCGCCTTGTTCAAAATGCTCAAAGGCGCTTGGAAAAAGTCTGACAGTCGAGTGAGCAAGCCAAAATGCAAGAGCAAATTCTTATGGCTATTGAGCACTGCCGCTCGGTAAGTAACATTGCGTGATCAGCCTTCGAAGCTCGGTACTAACAATTGGCAGGATTTTCATATATTACAGTCTTTATTTGGCTGTTTTCAAATGTCCAGTTACTTCTACGCTGCCTGAAGATTTCACAGATGAAAGCTGTTTCGGTCTATGTACAAAGCTCCACAATGCCTATACCCAGGTTCACCCCCATATTGAACCCCATTATAACCGATACGCTGCTCCTTATGTGGAGAAGGCTTCACCTTTTTTTTCAAAGGCTCAAACTGTCTATTTGGATACAGTCGAACCAAGTTTGTTAAAGATCGCATCAAGAGGTAAATCAATTGCTGAACCTTACACTGCGAAGGTGGTTGAACAGAAGCACAAGGCCGATGCTATTTTGCAACCTTATTATAGCAGAGCTTGTGAATTGCATGAGCAAAAAGTTCAGCCTGTTTGGTCTAAAAGCACTACTGTTGCTAGCAAAGCTTACCAGGACTATGGTATTCCTGTTGCTGATAAAATCGCAGTATATTTCGACCACACCCAGAGATATGTTGTGAACAAAATTGTTCCAAAAGTCAAACTCTATGCTGAATCAGCGTACATCAATACTTTGGTACTAATTAATGAAATTGCTATTTGGATTGAGGTGAAGGTTGCTCCTGAAATTTCTCACATATATCAAAAGAATATCGAACCTCATGTTTCTAATATCTATCATCAGATCATTGAGAACAACACCAAGGTGCCCGCAAGCGAGGATATTGAGAAATCTATCAGCAAAGACACTATTTTGCCTCTGAGTACAGAGAGCCTCAAGGTAGCTTCAACTGTCTCTTCCACTTCTTCCGCGCTATCTTCCAGCACTGCTCAGTCAACTGATACTGAGCAGTCGGTGGCCCCTACAGGAACTGTTGCTCCTGATCCTGTCAAGGCAAAGTTATCTACTGGTGCTCAAATATCAGCAGAGATTGCATCGTGGAAAGCAGTCGTACAGGAGACTACTAAAGAAGCTTTGGACACTTTTTTGGATGATGTTGAAAGAAAGAAGTCTGAAGTTATTGAAGAAGTCAAACCAAATTTTACTGATCTCCTGAGGAAGCTTTCAGACATTCAATCTCAATCTGTCAAGGATCTCACCGAGCTGGTAGAATCAATCCCGACTGGTGAGGAGGAGGAGCAAGTCGAGAAAGACAAAGGCAAAGACTTTAGTTTGCGACCTGAAGATATACAGAGGGAATTCCGAAGCCGAGCCGATGAGCTTCGTGTTGCTGCTCTCAATGTTAGGCATTATGCTGAGGAAGTTGCTAATCGAATTCTTGATAGTACAGAAAAGATCAGAGGCGATACCCTTGACGTCCTTGATGAGTTTGCCGAGGTCGCTCTTGGTGAACTTGGCAGAAACTTGGTCTCAATCGATCATAAACAGACTGCTTCTAACGTTCCCAACTGGAAGGATTGGAAAGAGTTTCGAGCTTTGAAGGATCAACTCTATGATGCTCGTCAAGAAATTCTTGATCTAGACATTAACATGGAGACTGTCAACCAGATGCTCAGAGATGCCCAGGAAACTGCCAACATACTGACGCAGGAGGCAGCTCAATATTTTGGTGGAATTCGTGCAAAAGCTGATTTCACATTCCAACAGGCTATTGTATACAGGAACAAGCGAGCACTGGAGAATGGTGAAGAACTTGCCGATGAAGAGCCAGAAAACGCTATTTTCTATGACGCATCTGAAGAGGAGGAAAGCTCATCTGTATCTTCGTCTGCCACAGCTGAGCCTTCAATTTCAATCTTGCCGGTTCTTGGGGCTGACGAGGAAGTTGAGGTTGACCACGGTGGAGATTCTCCTGTTAGCATATTGCCTGTTGTTGGAGCTGACGAGCAAATAGATGTTGATGTAGATGGTGGAGATGCACCTGTAAGCATTCTTCCAGTCTTGGGTGCTGATGAGGAAGTTGATGTTGATCTTGGTGGAGAAGCGCCTGTGAGTATTTTGCCGGTAATTGGAGCTGATGAGACGATCAAAGTCGATCATGGTGAAGAAGGTGCTGTTAGTATATTACCAGTATCAGAACAGCAGGTGGAGGAAGATGATGAGGTGATCACGGAAACCAGGAGAATCAAAGTGACTCGTGCTGTTTATGTCACACAGGCCGAAGAGTCTAAACCTCTTGAAACTCTTTCTGTAGTGGAACACACAGAGCTATAATGTTCGATTTGATATGTGGCTCATGCCAATGAAGAATAATTTCTCAACTGAGGTTCCGTTGGTTACTATAAGCACGATAACGAACTATTTGTTCTTCAAGAACAGCGCAAATCCGAGGAACAAACGAATAAAAAAATCATATAAAAGGCATGTCTACATCGAGATTTATTATGACTTGAATGATCTGGATATATTAGCGAGAAGTCAAGAGATATAAGGTAATGAATTTAGAGCTTTAATATAAAAGAGCTTTGGAGTGATTTTAGGCTACAGTAGAGGATTTGATTAGTAATTTTGATATAAATTAATATAGCCATTAAACATACATCTGACGGGATATCACAGAGCTATTGATCGGGAATGAGCTGGTTATGAGCTGGTCAAGTTTGGTAATTTCACAATATAACTATCTATTGACGCTACATCGCCAGAAAATATCGAGTGATAAAATTGGGATAGGAACCAATCTCTAATATTAAGTTTCATCGTATCACTTGTAATATTATATCTTGAAGCGTGATAAGATTGGATATAATTCACATCGGTTCCTGCTTCTACTATGTACACCATCAATTAACGTCACAATTGCAGCAAAGTATTCCTTATGTGTATTCATCTCGTGTACCCAATGAGCACAAACAATTTTTGACTAACTTCGATGTATAATTTGGTCTTGCTGTGTAACCATGAGACTCAGGACGTAGTTCTTACAAGGTCTTTACCGTCAGCTTTGACAATTACACTTTCACAATATTTCTGGTTTATAATGAAAATTTGTACGCTGGTTTGAATTTATGGGTCATTCCAACGGATCATTGATACCGGGAATTTGCTAATGAAGAGTAATTGGCACTTCTTGTTTGGGGGCAGAGATCTAAATGCCCGCCGAATGCCACCGATAGATAGGATATGAGCTGATTAGACTGTTTTTCCAAACGCATGTAACAATACTAATTCATTTACATTTTTATAGCTTCGCCAAAGAAGATTCTGGTACTGAGCTGGTTATTCTACATGATCTACTCCAGAATGTCTCGGTAATCGGATTTTTCTGTAACAGCAGTAAAGTAAGAACAAATGTGAGAGGCTTCTCATGTTATATGGGGAGAAGGGATTTTCAAAAGCAATTCCCACCAACAAGGTCTCAAGTAGGAACTAAGGCTGCTCTCAAAAATCCTCTTGGACTTCTGATGTAAAAAATACCTGGAGACATTGATACAGCCAATAGCTAAAGGCCGTTGAAATCGAAATAAATCCCTTGATAACCAAATTGGAAGAAAGAACCAAATAGTAATGTAATTACGCCTATATGAATGTTGGTGTTCCCCATGTGTTTTTTCGCACACGTTGTGTTGGTAAATGCTCGCTCTGCTCGCTAAGGGAGTTGCACGTGAAAAAATTTCACGGGCATAAAAAAGTTTACAACGCCAATATTTTCACCTTTCTTCAACCACGTCAACTTTTTGATAAAACAAACAAAAATGTCCCAGACTTACAAGGTTGCTGATATCTCTCTTGCCGCTTTCGGCCGAAAGGAAATTGAACTCGCTGAGAACGAGATGCCCGGTCTCATGGAGACCCGAAAGAAGTATGCTGATGCCCAGCCTCTTAAGGGTGCTCGAATTGCCGGTTGTTTGCACATGACCATTCAGACCGCTGTTTTGATCGAGACCTTGGTTGCTCTCGGTGCTGAAGTTACCTGGTCTTCTTGCAACATTTTCTCTACTCAGGATCATGCTGCTGCTGCCATTGCCGCTGCTGGTATCCCTGTTTTCGCCTGGAAGGGTGAGACTGAGGAAGAGTACATCTGGTGCATTGAGCAGCAGTTGAAGTCTTTCAAGAACGGTGAGAAGCTCAATTTGATTCTTGACGACGGTGGAGATCTTACTTCTTTGGTTCACGAGCGATTCCCTGAGATGTTGGAGGGATGTTACGGTCTTTCTGAGGAGACCACCACTGGTGTTCACCACTTGTACAAGATGTTGAAGGACGGTGCCCTTAAGGTCCCTGCCATCAACGTCAACGACTCTGTCACCAAGTCCAAGTTCGACAACTTGTACGGATGCCGAGAGTCTCTCGTCGACGGTATCAAGCGAGCCACTGATGTCATGATTGCCGGTAAGGTCGCTGTCGTTGCTGGTTACGGTGATGTCGGAAAGGGTTGTGTTTTGGCCCTCCAGGGAATGGGTGCCCGTGTCTTGGTCACTGAAGTCGACCCCATCAATGCTCTCCAGGCTGCTATTTCTGGTTACGAGGTTGTCACCATGGAGGAGGCTGCCCAGAAGGGTCAGATCTTCGTCACCACCACTGGATGCCGAGACATCATCACTGGTGAGCATTTCAGCGCCATGCCCAATGATGCTATTGTCTGCAACATTGGTCACTTTGACATTGAAATTGACGTCGCCTGGCTCAAGGCTAATGCCAAGAGCCATGTCAACATCAAGCCCCAGGTTGACCGATACTTGCTCAACAACGGCCGACACATCATCTTGTTGGCTGAAGGCCGACTTGTCAACCTCGGTTGTGCTACTGGTCACTCTTCTTTCGTCATGTCCTGCTCTTTCACCAACCAGGTTCTTGCCCAAATTGCTTTGTTCAAGGCTGACGACAAGGCATTCCGAGAGAAGTACGTTGAATTTGCCAAGTCTGGTCCTTTCACTGTCGGTGTGCACGTTTTGCCCAAGATTTTGGACGAGACTGTTGCTCGACTTCATTTGGCTCACTTGAACGTCCATTTGAGCAAATTGAGCCCCAAGCAGAGCGAGTACTTGGGAATTGCTCCCGAGGGTCCTTACAAGGTCGACCACTACCGATACTAAGTGCTATACCTGCTTTGATGGTTGTTTGATAATCCCAGTGTCATGACTTGTTAATGTATATATGCTTCAACCGCAGTTACGACTACAAAATTGCACAGTTGGCCGCCATGAGCCAACTATAGAGTTGCAAATTATTAATTTATATATTTCATAGCATATTAAAACCTCAACGGTGTTTCTGATAAGCTTCATATTTTCCCCGGATTTCCTTCATGAGTGTCTGCAAGTTCCAGCCGCCGCTTAGGTAAGCGTCTCTTGAGCAACGACATACTTATAATAGCCGCATTTGGCCCTTATAGTCAGCTGTATTGGCTTCAACACCAACATCAACATCAACCATCTAACAGCCGAATACTATCGTATCAGCTGAGAACTACTCATTTCATTTTCTTTCACAAACTAGGTTTTTGCCTAATCGTCTATTTATATTTTTTCTTCTTACCGCATTTCGCCTGTTTCTCCTACTCTGTATCACCATATCCGATATCAGGTGTACAATTGGCCACAACTGGATTTCTACCAAACCTTTTGCTTGTCGGGTTTTTTTCCGATTTTTACGATTAAGACATAGTAGTGGCTATTAGTCGCCCGTTTTGCTATTTTTGTGTTCTTGCTTTGCAGTACTTGAATCTAAAGGTTTGTAGAGTACGCTCTTCATGACTGATAGGTATTCTAGTGGGTTTGCTTTCCAGGATTCTGATCGTAACAATCCGTTAGAACCTTTGACTGATCCGCGCATTCCACCTTTTGGAGTTCCCGAGCCTTGTCCTTTGATTTTCCCTGACGATTCCACAAGTCTACCGACAACTGAGGCCTCAAACTTACCGGAGGCGACCTCATCATCCATAGCGGCTAGGCGGCGGTGGTCTTCCATAGTATCTACCAGAGGATCTCAGGATCAAAGCGACAACACAATGAGTCAGGAAAATGACAATTCACTGAGTGAATGGACAGTGAAGATGCGTATAAAGCCGAGCCTCGGCGGCTTGGGTCTAGCACCTACCAGTTCAGAGAGCATCATTGACGGCAACCTTGATAGTCTCTATCCTAAGTATTTGAAGCTTACTGCATATGGTGATCGCTATGATAATCTTGTTGGTTCTGATTCGTCGAACCGAAGCTATGTGAATTGGCTTTTGTCAGGAGGATCTGTGGCCGACAACGATAGCGAGTCTGCAATTATCTCATCTGAAACATCGGTGGAAAAGCCCAATTTACTTATTGAAAGTCGAAGAGTGTCTTTGAGTAATAGGCCTCCAGCTGCAAATGCATTGAAGCTGACCAATTCTACTAGCTCTACTGGTGTCGGCTCATCGTTTGCTTCGTCTACTCAGCAAGCTTTATCGGTAAATGGAAGTCAGTTCAATTTGCCACAAATTTTTCCTTCTCGAGCCATTGCTCAATTAGACTCTTTGAATTTGTGGAGAAATTTACAGCATGCATCGGACCACAGCCAAAGCTTACCTGGTGGAGAAACAACGTTAGGACAGCTAGAAGGTACGTCACGACTTTCACGGACTCAACCACGAACTTCGATGGATGAGAAATCTTATAGGCCGGAAATGCGAGTCACAAGCGGTCTTTTGAATGGCATTGATAAGTCCGCTGTCGAAGGTGATGAAGGACTCACATCGCGAAGAAAGATGGGCTTGAAGCCACTTCCTTTTGGTTGGGCTCGCAAAGAAAATGATACTGCAGTTCAGCTCTGTGATAACGACTGTGTGGTTGCTTTTGTCAGTGATAAAACTATAACGACACATGATGTTGCTGCAGTACGTACCCTGGATCCTGTTCCACATGAGTGCGGAATTTACTACTTCGAAGTTGAGATTGTTCCTTCGGCCAACAGTGATGACGCTTTCAGCATCGGCTTTTGCGATGATGATTGCACCATGTCCAAATTCCCGGGGTTCGAGAATAGGTCATGGGGTTATCATGGAGATGATGGCAAAATTGTTGCATGTTCTGGCACCGCTTACAATTACGGCCCGAAGTATGGGGCCGGTAATGTTATTGGCTGTGGTATCAATTTTCATAAGAAAACTATTTTTTATACCAAAGATGGAGTTTATTTGAATGATGCGTTTCTTGACGTCACTGGTACGAATTTCTATCCGGCCATAGGCATGAAAACTAATAAGGTTTGCAAGGGAAACTTTGGACAAGACGAATTTTGGTTTGATATTGGCAAGTATGTGGAAGACTATAAGGCTACATTGATGAGTGATATTCTTGCAACTGAGCCTGATATAGATCAAGCAGAATTCTTTTACCCCAAGGGAACCAATGAGATGGATGAATTGGTGAAGGACATTGTCAGCTCTTTCTTCTGTCACGAAGGCTATTTGGAGGCTGCTAGTGCATTCGAAGAAGAAAGAAAGCAAGAAGCTCATTTTGAAGAAAACGATCAGAATAATGAGGATGAAGAAATGGCAGATAGTTCCGTGGATGATGTTCCAAAGAATCGAGACGACATTGAGATTCGTCAACAGATCCGCGCATTGATGCGAAGGGGTGATATTGATGGCATTTTAGAGCTTTTGGAGCAGCATTTCCCCCAGATTCTTAACAAGGAAAATCTCGTGGGATTTGAATTGAGGTGTCACAAATTCATTGATTTGGTGCGCAACGCTAAGGAAAATAATGGTGATGACTCCAGCAAACACAAAGATCTGAGTACTGCACTATCGGAAGCTATTTCATATGGTCAGCAGCTGAGAAAAGATTACAAAGACGATCCGCGCAGCGTGGTAAAATCTGCTCTGAGCAAGGTTTTCAGTTTGCTAGCATACGAAGATCCTCTAAATGCTCCTGAAGTTAAGCAACTCTTCAGCAAAGGAGGTTTGAAGCCGTTGGTGGAGGAGCTCAACTCTGCCATCTTGGCTTGTCAAAACAAGCCTGAGGTCTCATTTTTGGAAAAGCTCATTCAACAGAGCACGCAGTTATGCTGGGAATTGAGCGACCATGGCTTGGAATTAGCAAATGATATTAATGTACGGCATGATTTTCTGGAATAATAGAGTTCAGGTCAGTCAGTTTCTACTCTGTTTGCTTGTCTAGTTTTTATAGGATGAATAAATATATCCGGCATTTTCAGTGTTTAGGTCGATGTGCATTCTCGAGCTAAAATCTCTGCCAACATATCGCTGACAATTGTAGGTCCGTCCACGGTGCAGATTCGATACATTTGATTTGCCTCATAAGTTCCAGCAACCATCTTGCCCTTTCTCACCAGAATATGGCCTATGATATTTTCAATCTCGGGAATTCTTCCAGGAGGGGGAAAGCATCTCAGGTCGCTGATTGCATAATAATATTCGTCTACCTCTGCGTTTGGAGGGACCATCATCGTTGTGATGGGGCAATCTACAATATGATTCCCTACAACCTTGTGAAGTGTGTTAAGAAAAGCACGGTTTTCCTTAAATTTTGTCACAGCTGGTGAAGGGAGAGTCTGGGTCTCATCATAAGTGTGTACTCTTGCTTCCGATAAAGACTTCAAAGGTTTGAGGTACTCAGTGGGAAATGCTCCTAAGAAAATGCCTGAAGGATCTTTGGTATAAGATATGTTGGAGAACTCGGGGGAGTCGGTAGAATGAGCAAAAAGTGGGGGAAGTTGGCGAAGTACAGCAAAAGATCGCTTGAACCCTGGAAATACAACATTTCTCAGTGAAGCAGCTCGGAATTGAGTACTAGCAAACCGTCGAGTTGCAAACATGGTTGATGTTTTACAAGGAAATCAGTGGGAGAAAATCAAAGTCGCTCAAGATATGTCCTATAGAGCGCAATCGGGCACCAAAATAATAAAAATTTATAAAAAGATTTATGTATATACTCCTACAGCATCAATCAAAAAAACGCCTCCGAATCTGATAGTTAATAAATTTACAAGTATCTGGGATCGCAAACATGAGTAAACGTGACATTTAGTACCTACCCGAGAGCTCCTGATGCAATTAGTCCAATCAGAACAGCAAAAACAGTGTTGGCAGCAGATTTCTTATCCAAAACCAAAAACCAGCCTGAAAGGGAAATTCCTGAATGTTAACATCAAATTGAAAACGACATTGGTGGCCTTTTGTACTTACCAATGATCAACAATAGAGTCGATAGGATACTCTGAGAAGCCAGCGAGACATCTGCCTTGAAAGGCGTAGCGTCGGACCAAATGGACTATATATTTATCAGCTACTCAACTCATGAATGAAACAATAGAACAACACATATTCTTACCTCCAGAATCAACAATGGCGTCGCACTCATTCTATTTATCTAGCTATGCGTTGGTAGGATCTGAAGTTGGTGATGTAAGAGCCCACGTCAGCCGTGTATGATTTCGAGCTGGGCCTAGTTGGAAAAAAAATATTACAAGCGGGAAAAATCTTGATTTCATTGATCTGACAAGTTTACGCAACAATGAAACAAAAGAGAGCTAAGGCTTATAGAAAGCAGATGTCTTATTACCATTTGAATTTCAAATTCAGGGAGCCTTACCAGGTACTCGGTAGGTATATTCGCTATTCCATGATTATTATATAGAGTATACTAACATTAATAGTTGATGAAGAAATCATACTAGAGGCAGTCAATTCAAAGTTTGATCTGGTGAAAGGTTTAGAAAGAACCCTACAAGGTGAGGTGAAGCCTATGATCACTCAATGTACAATTCAGCATTTATACAAGACCAAAAATGAAGCAGCTATTGATCTTGCAAAAACTTTCGAGCGACGAAGATGTGGACATTTGCCGTTGAAGAAGCAGCAAGAAGTGGAGAAAGAGGCCTCCAGTGCGCCAGAAGAAGAAAAGAAGAAGCGAAAAGTTGAAAATAAAGGAACGTTATCAGCATTTGAGTGTATGACAGAGGTCGTTAACATCAAGGGGCAGAATAAGCATCGTTATTGTGTCGCTACGCAAAAGCCGAAACTGAGAATGGCCTTCAGAAAAATCCCTGCAGTGCCACTTATTTATATTAATCGAGCCGTCATGATCATGGAGCCTATGAGCCCTGTCACTGAGAAAGCGCGAGACAAAATCGAGCTTGAAAAACTCACTAAGGGCCTGAATGATCCGAATGCTTCGAGAAAACACCCTTTGAATGACGAAACTGTCGACAGTGATGAACAGCCATTGACCAAGAAGAGAAAGGGTCCCAAGGAGCCCAATCCTTTGAGTATCAAGAAAAAGGTTTCCAAGCCAATAGTTACGAACATCGTTGAAAAGCCCGCTGAAGACGAATCTGCTGGAGGTTCCTCTTCTGGTAGAAAAAGGAGAAGAAAGCATAAGAGAGCACATAATGGATCTGCAAAAGATTCTGGGGAGGATGTGGAGAATCAAACTAGCAGTAAAACTCAAGATTCCAAAGAGACGCAACTACCAGAGTCAGAAAAAGAAAACAACTAAGTCCAGTTTCAAATTTATATATATATATATATATATATGTATTACCAATTCAGTATTCTTAGCATTTAACTGAAACTTTCATACGATTAATACAATGAGCCATATGTTATTTTTGGTGCCTAGCTTCGGTTCTTGGGACCGGATCTTACTTCTTCACTCTACATCATAATGATTCGGTCGGTCATTTTGCGACCACGATTAACAACTAGCAAATTTGCGAGTAGCAAAGCCACTTTTCTGGCCTTTTCTTCGAAGAGCAATGTTTCTGCTGCTAAGGGTAGCCCAAATCCTCTGACTTTTGCCTTTTCCTCGAGCGATCAAGATGATGATGATGACAATCGACCGAAGAATCCGAAGAAGCCAAATTTTGTAGGTCTTCCTAAACAATGGGACAAATTAGATATGGCCACTCAGGAAGAAATAATTGAATACTTAGAAGACGGAATGAGAGGTGACTGGAAAAATCTGACAAACGACGAGAAGAAATCCTGTAAGTTAAGCAATTTAGCTAATCGATATCGGGAAATACTAACCATAGTATGGTTCATTTACTACGGACCATGGGGACCTCGCAGTACCATAGCTGATGATCCTGGAAAAGTTTACCGAAATTTTGCCATATTCATTTCGGTGATGATGGTTGGAGTTACCGGCTACAAAATCTATGATAACAGCAAGAAAGAAACTAACCTGGAATGATTATACAACGAAACTAGCATTGAGCAATTCACAGTTACCTCTATAAGAAATCAAGCATCAATAGAATTCAAGTTATCGTGGAACTGTTTCTTTCATTATACTCAAAAGGTCGTTTCAAAGTGAGATCAATGGTGAGATCAATGGTGAGATCAATGGTGAGAATCGGCACTATGGGTATTCACAAAACATTGGCGTAGTGATCAGCAGAAACAATATAATATATTGGATGAAAAGCAATGTCAAAGGTATTGTTATATTATATATATTTGCATAGATGCGTCGTTACTTCGTGGGGAAAATCAAAAATGAGTGCCAAACAAGACAAAGGGAAATGTTAATGGAAAGAAAAAGTAGAAAAATTTACTCCATTTTTATGGTGTCATTTCCAAGAATCTTCTTCTTCATATCAAGGAGGTCCGACATGTCTCTGGCTTCATTTTTCTCAACCACAAGGTTTTTCAACCATCGATTCTCCATTTCAAGTTGCATGACTTTGTTTTCCAAAGACTGAACTTTCGACTGAAGTTCCTTGGTGTTTCGCTCCATTTCCTGTTCACGAAGCTTCTTTTTGATTCTAAATCGGGCACTAGCAGCTGTGTTTCGTCTTCTCTTGTCCTCTTCAGCAGTAACTTTGTTGTCGGGAGAGCTTTCTTCGGTGTCAATTGGTCCAACAGACGGCGAGGGAGAAGCAGAAGCTATACTAGGGATGGAGGTAGCAGTATTCTTTCTAGATCGCTTAATAGGCTGAATTTCGTCCATCTTAACTGAACGTTTGAGGGGCTGCTCAGACTTATGGAATTGATCTTGGAACACATTGCCAGGAGCTTCCGAAGAATCCACCGCAGGACTTGAGCTCAAATCACCAGCCAAAGAAAATTGCTGCAAAGAAGAAAAGTCCAAAGGAATCATCTGAACTTCGGATCCCGAAGCGACCGATGTGTGGTTGGAAGAGCTTGCTCCAGAGCTTGAGCTCTCGGCGTGTTGTTGCTGAGCAAACTTTCCCTTAGGATCCTGGAGATGACGTTCTTGCTGCATGAGCAAGTCATCGACGCTGGCAGCAATGTTGGTCGATCGACCTACATCAAAGTCAAAGAAATTGGTGTTGGAGAAAATGCTGAGCTCTTCGTCATTGTGTGAGCCAGCGACTCCGGACCCGTCCATGGGGTCCAAACTGTTCAAGTTTGCGATGAACTGCGAAACATTGAGATCGCGCGAAGACATGATGGCTGAAGAATATGGTTATCAAAATATGCGGTATGACAAGAAGGTATATCAGGTGCAAATATAACTAATTCTTTTGTCAGTTGTAGAAGCCAGCAAATAGACTACTACAGTTTTCTCTCCAAGTATACCTTAGGAAGCAGAATCCCTGTGTGGACGTAACGTTGTTTAAGAGGGGCGGATGACTAAGGGCAAGATGGGAAAGTGTTCATCAAATTGTCTAACTTCACGTGACTTACTTGTTGATTTGGGTGTGAACCAGCTTTGGGATATTGCAAAATCTCTAGGGGATTTTGCTAAGCTCATTGGATGTACATAAAAGTTTGCTTTACTCGGGTCAGCCCGCACACGTGCAGATCGGCTGCAGAAGCAGCTGTTCAGGCTCAACTAATGCCATATGTAAGAGAAACGTAGCTTCGTTTAGAATCAGTCTAAGTATTCAACCCCGGATATTTCAACGTTGATTCTTGTTCCGCTAAATTCATTTATGCTTGTTCATTAATTCTGCTTTGCTTTGCTTGCCTCTAGCAGAGAAGGGTCTTTAATCCTACCTAGCCGGGGTGGTCAACTATGGAAAGTATATCGGCCATCCCCGGCCTCAATAGTGCACTAGACTTTTAATTGGATCGTTGGTTTTTAACTTCTAAAAGAGACAAGTTTTAGCGGAGAATGCCGTACAATAGGAAGTATTATTATGCGAGTTGCAGCTTAAATTTCTGTGTCCACCCCGTTATAATCTGATTTCAGCATCCGTTAACTATGGAGCCCTTTGCCCTTTGATTGCTTTTGGTGGCTTCAAAGATCTTAAAATAAATTATCGGGTTCCCGTCCCGCTACCGGCCAGATATACTACTGAGAGCTGTAATTATAGAGGGATCATCAAATTAAGGTTAGTGGGGGACCACGATTGTTGATCACGTGCCACACTTCGTACAATAACACCACGGCAGATGTCACCCTTTATGCTTCGAGACTACTTTGAATCAGCCAGAGAATGGCCTGTGGAACGGACAGTAGAGCCTAACTTTATTATATAACCCACCTTTAAATCTTAGAGCCGTAGGTCACTCGATCAAAATTCTTACAGGGTACACAATTAGGCCAAATACTTTACCAGCCTCGGCTTCTATCGCAAGGCCACAGTCTCGGCCTTGACTAATTAACCTTATTGAGCAAATGATGTATTTAGATGGCAAAGCACCATTATATCTGTTAAAACTTAGTGACCAAGTAACATTAACGCAAAAAAAAAAAAAAAGTGGTAAAAAAAAAAAAAAAAAAAAAAAAAAAAAGATATCCCCAAAAAAAAAAAAATCGGTCAAAAGAAAAAACACCAGTTCAAATCAACTGCGAACTTAATGGGATTTCGAGCCCAGGAACTTGAAATCAAAGTACAAGGTGGTTTATCACTTGCAGTTTAATTCTTGGAATTCGCCGCTTGTCTCTGCTAGTTTGGCCGACTTCTTTTCTTCCTTTTCCAAGCTTCACCGCCATGGCAACTGGATCCTACATTAAAGTTTTGATTGCTCAGGGACTGTGGTAGACAACCTGGGTCGAATATGGCACAATCCTGCTTGGTTTCATGATGTTCCGAGTGAACTACACCATATACGAAGCACTTATGCTGGAAGCAGCGCCGCAGAACGGGGCTTTCGTTCTCATTCGAGCTTGGACGGTTGGTACACTGTTTTCTTACTTCGCATATGTGCATCGCTTCTGCTGCTTCCCTCGCTACCTCTATTAACAGTGTATTGTTATCTACATCAGATAACAAAATCACTTTACACCACATGCAGATAGCCATTGCTGGCAAACCACATACTGATCACTGGGAATGTCACAGCAACCAATTTTCAACGTCACCGCCGTCAACTGGAAAATTTGCCCATCGAAATTTCGGTTGACACCACTGCTAGTCTATTTGAATCCACACTTTTTCTCAGTTGCTTGTGCTAGGCTTAGTCTAGCGAGGACTCTCTAGCCTAATGTTTCAGAAATTGTCCTTCTAACACGATGTCGTTGTCATGACAATAGGCTGCGTCTATCAGCCGTGCTCATTCTTAGTCGACCCGATCAAGTACTAGCTAGAACCTTTGCTCCTTCCAGCCATGTCAGGGCGCAGAACTTATATTGAGACTTATGGAAAAGCCTATGATGTCAATAAGGAGAGTAAAGTTCGTGGAGATGATGGTCGTTTAGCGCGAATCAGATCTCTCCAAGGTCCGGTCCAATCAGTTCTGTTCATTGCTCTGTGGTACTTGTTCAGCATCTCGATATCTGTTTATAACAAGTGGATGTTTTCAGAGGGCCATTTAAATTTCCGTTTTCCAATATTTACTACGTGTGGACATCAAGTGGTTCAAGGGGCTCTTGCTTACTTCACGATAGCCAGACTCTCAGATCAGCTTGGGTTGAAGAATCGGCTCGATACATTATTTACAGAGATCAACTACTTGAAAAGTGTGGGTCCTTGTGCTCTTGCATCGGCAGGTGATATTGGAATGGGTAACCTATCTATCAGAATGGTAACTTTATCATTCTATACAATGGTCAAGTCGTCATCCCTGGTATTTGTGCTTCTGTTCAGCATCCTCTTTGGGCTTGAGAAACCACAAAAAAGCTTGATTACCGTTGTTTTGAGCATGACCTTTGGAGTCATTCTTATGGTTGCAGGAGAAACGCAGTTTCAAGCTGTTGGGTTCATTTTGATTCTTATCTCTGCATGCTTCTCAGGTCTCAGATGGTCGTTGACTAGGCTTCTTCTAAAACCCAAAACAGATGTTCGTTTACCTATTAATGAGAAAAATTTGGAAGTTCCAGAAGTACCTCACAAGCACAATCCAGTCGAGACCATTCTCCTTTTATCTCCATTGATGTCTTCCACATTGTTTGTACTAGCTCTACTCATGGAAGGCTTACAGCCGTTTCTTTCGGCTGAACTCTGGTCATATTACGGAGTGATTCCCGGTCTTCTCATGATAGCATTTCCCGGAGTACTGGCTTTTTGTATGACAATTGCAGAGTTTCTCTTGCTTGCCTCCACCTCGGTATTGACCCTTTCTATAGCTGGAGTCTTCAAGGAGATTATCACCATCTCAATAGGGCTGATCTTTTTCAACGAAACCCTGTCATTTGTCAACTCTCTTGGTCTTGTTATAACTCTGACCACTATGGTACTTTATAATATCATCAAATATCGGGAGGCCTCTAACGGATCTATATAGTTTTGTGCTATTGCTACTATCACCATGTTATCACCTCAGTACACCATACTTGGCACCTGGTATCATCATACTACCACCATACTTTGTTATTCATGCTATGACAATCTGTTTATAAATGTTTTAGACTGTTTTTACAATTCATCTGATATTCATTTTATCCCCTATGTTTTCCTCCACATTCCTCTGGTATCTCTGGGTCACCTCCTAGTTGATATCATCTGCAATGCCAGCTATTTTCCTCCCACATTAAGTGATGTTGTAGCATCAATTTGAGCCAAAGTGTAAACAATCCGAAAAACCAAGCTTGAACAAAAGGAACTCCAAACAACAGAAAAACAGACTGAAAAATGGGAGAATCAAGACAGGAGCTTGTAGCGTGGATCAACGAGCTGCTTTTGTTGGATATCACCAAGGTCGAGCAGTGTGGAACTGGAGCCATTTACTGCCAGATCTATGATTCCATTTTCCGAGATGTGCCCATGTCGAAAGTGAAATTCGATGTCAGCTCGGAATATCAATATCTAAATAATTTCAAGGTCTTACAGGGAATTTTCACTAGACATAAGATCGACCGACCTTTGGAAACGGCTCGAATGGCCAAATGCCGCCTTCAAGACAATCTTGAATTCCTCCAATGGACTCGACGTTACTGGGATGCTCATTATGATGGAACTCCTTATGATCCTGTTGCACGCCGAAATGGCCAGGATGTTGCACAGCCTGCTGGAGGTGCCAGATCTTCTTCTCGGGCTGCTACTGGAAGCAGAGCTAGCCATAGACCACCACCAACAGCCTCGGCAACATCTAGCACATCCAGACCGGCAGTAGCATCAGCATCAGCATCAAGAGTTTCCAGTACTGGAGCTTTTGCGCGAGCTGCAGTGGGAGGCAGTGGATCAGGAATTGGTGGAGCAGCATCTCGTAACCAGATCAAGCAGCTTAATGACAAGATTGATGAATTGACTAAAACTAACAATGATTTGGTCGAAGCTACTCAAGTGGTGGAAGCAGTACGAGATTTTTATTTTGGAAAGCTACGAGCAATCGAAGTACTGGTACAGACTGCATCGGAGGATTTACAAAAGGAGAACGAGGGCAAAGCTAACGAGGAAGAAGACGAGCTTTCTAACGAGGTTGGCAAGTTGACATTGGATGAGAAGTATGTTCAACTTGTGGAGGATATCACAGAAATTTTGTACTCGCTAGAAGATGGGTTTGAAATACCAGATGAGGGTGCTGAAGAGCAGCAGGAGCTGGTCGAGGAGGAAGATGAGTTTTAAGGAGGAGAATTTGATACTGCGATGGTACTAGAACAATATTGCGGGTATTTGAATTGAATGCTTCGTGGTGTGGAATAACTCTAGAGAAGATTTGAAGGATGGACATATGACTTTGTAGGAGAAGGGATGATTCTGAAGTACGAGACACTCTGAAGCTAAGAGGCCGTATTGTCAGTATATATTATTTACAACCAGAGATAGATTATGGTATGTGAGGATGAAAGAGCACTGGTCCAGTAAAGACCAGGGTGCATTGTGGTGTAGGCTGGTTAGTATCGAACAGAGCTTAAAGGAAGACTTGTATAAAGCCATAAGCTACCTAGAAATACCTTCTCATTAAAGCATGTTTCTGATTAGAGCAAACCATGAACTTGGACTTGTGTTGCTAATTGAAGTGCAACTTTTAAACCTTTAATTCACATTGAACCCGTTGATTTGCACGACGAGCTAGAGTCTATGAGTAGAAGCCACCGAGTATATTTCATCAAGTATAATATATGTGTGCTGTATCGCGAGAATGATTGACCAGCAAAGACGGTCGCTCTTTTGTTCTGATATTTTATCTGAAGTTCGCGTTTGCTATAGATTTGGACCAAGATTTCTGTCATACTAGCCCATAAGGTCCATGCCTATGAAAATACATAGTCATTATATTGTCAATCCGAATATACTATGATGATGAAACTCGTATTCTTGGAATACCTCTGTACAGCTGCCATTTTTTTATTATCATTGAAGCGTAATTTGTCAATAAAACTGCAAAAATCAACCTATATTGCTAAATAGATACCAGTACAACCACCTGAGCCCAAGCTCACAGTTTATTATAATATGAATATGAGAGCGAAGATCAGATACTTGACAAGTGGCTACAGTCAGCAAGAAATAGACGAAAAAATGGGCTCAATAACTCATTTATATATGGCATTAGTACATGACTTCATGGTAGTTTTTCGTACCCTCGCACTGCAATTTCGCACCTATTAAGTCGCATCGTAGTCATATAGCATCACTCTAATCAACGGCATGCTTAGCAATGCCATTCACATCATTCGATGACTACCCATTTTACCACTCATCCACCAAATAGAAAAGCAGTGTCCATTTCTACATTACATTGCCAAATTCCAACTTCACATTTGACTTCACATTACAACTCTACATTGAGCCATCAACACCCAGCTACAAATATCAACCATAATGATCCATACCAGCACTGTTATAGTCAATATTTCCACTATTTTTCGCAGCAGTTTACAATAAGTTAGATATCAGCTCTCAGCCACCACCTTAATCGTATCATTATACTCCATTACTAAAATATTTTATGGGGCTATATAAACACCTGGTTTTTTGAGATTTTGATATAGTGCAAAAAGGTTTAAGCAGCAGTAGCAGGAGCAGCAGCATCAGCAGCCCAGTCGTCAGTAGTGGCCCAGTCAGCAGCACCGGCACCAGCATCAGGGGTGACTTCCCATTCCTCACCAGCAACAACGGCAGCCTGAGTCTCGGGGAGTTCCTCAGCAACCTCAGCCTCCTGGGTGACGGGAGCCTCGACTTCTTCAGGGTCACGGTAAAAGTACAAGTCAGGCATGACAGACCAAGGCTGATCTCGGCTGGCAATAGAGCCTCGGAGTCGCAAGACTTCTCGGGCAAGCAACCACCAGATGAGACCAATGGAGTGCTTGGACTTGTTGTTGCAAGGAATAGCAACATCGACAAACTCAGAAGGAGAGTCGGTATCACAAAGAGCAATAACGGGCATGTTAACGTATGAAGCTTCCTTAATGGCCTGAGCATCAGTTCGGGGGTCGGTGACGACAATCAATCGAGGTTCCTTGAAGGATCGAGTGATGTAGTTGGTGAAGTTACCAGGAGTGAATCGTCCGGCAATGGGAGTAGCACCAGTGTGAGCAGCAAACTTCAAAACACCACGCTGACCGTAGGTTCGGGCAGAGATAGCGCAGACATCAGCAGGATTGGGGACAGCAGCAATGATTCGGGCAGCCAAAACAAGCTTCTCCCAGGTCTTGCCAAGGTTGATGATGTTGATACCGTCGGGTCGGGTCTTGTAGACGTAAGGTTCGTTGTGGACCTGGACATTCTTGGATCCAAGATGAACCTGGGCAGCAAGGAGCAGCTGCAAATCCTCCTGAGTAAGATCGAAAAGGTTTTCGGACATGGTCGCTCTCTTTCTGTGAGTTTTTGTTTCAAGACCGTTGAAAAAAAGGGTTGGAAAAAAGGTAGAGTGGGTGGGTGGGAGTAGATGATACTAAGCGCTTGCATTCTGTGAGTGTGAGTGTGGAGGTTGGGACCTATGCGTGTATAAATGAGAATGACAGTCACGGTTTAAGTTCTACTAGTACGGCTGCAACCCACCATTTTTTGTGTAGTTCCGAATTGAGTAGCTTTTGGATTGCTAAGCCCTTGTGTAATAGTCACGTGGTCCGCGCCCCTTCTATTTCTCTTCCTCAAGTGATGTGGAAATTAATTAATTTCATGTAGGTTAATGTATCACATGCGATATAGAGAAGAAAACGGATATGATGAATTCAATGTTGGACGTAAGTAGCATGTATGTGAGGCGGTAATTTTTGAAAAATATTGACTGAGACACAAGCACCAGCTGCTGTTGACGGTATATCTACTAAGCTAGATGAGGAGATGAGCTAGGGGGCAGCTTGGCGAAGTTATTACCATAGAAGATACCACAAGAAAAGATATCACCAAACAGTCGTGACCTAATAGGATGCAATATTTGAGATAACCAACCGCTATTTGGTTCCTCAATTTTTCATTCAATTTTTCACTATTCCTCTCTAATCACGTAGCTCCTTCGTGCCGCTTTTAGCTCACATACTAAGCACCTCCCTCAACATTCCCCGTATTTTTGTCGCTCATTGTTCCTCGTCAACTGTCCTTTTTACATCCTTCCTTCCAAATCTTTCTACTTCATGTAATTCTCACTATTTTTTGCGATCCCTCTCTATTGTATTGCTGTTGTGATGGCCTATTCTTAGCACTGCCATTGTTAATCATCGGCTCAGAATAATTCACCTTCGACCTCTCTGATAATATTTTACATCGCAAACTCATCTACGCAAATTCCGTCTGCACATTTACCTGCGCATTTCTCAGTATTTGGCTGTAATAATCTTCATTTAATGTTCTTTGTACCACCATACCGCACCACAGTGCCCAAGCCTCACTTTCCGAACTTCATAGGTAAGCATGCCAAATCGGGTAACAAATAAACAAAGTCCAGGACTATCACCGCAGCTTATCTCGGCAAAACCTTTGCAAATGCCGCAGCAGCTGGCTGCAAGTGACTGGTTCAAGCGAATAATTGGAACGCCCGAAATCCTGTTTGTGATCGATATTTCCAGCATTCTCTTTTGCTCTTCAACCACCCTTCTGTTTGCTCCAGCTTTCCCTCGGCACAGTCGGTTTGTTTCTTGTTGTCAATCTTCTTGATATTTTGAGAGCCTCAAGCAGCCTATAAGAACCTTCTTGTATCCTGCTTTTCTGTTTTATTTTGTTACCGCATACTTTAAGTGGCTCCAGAACCACCTATAGCTCTGTGCTCAAACTCGCAGGACCCACATCAGCGCGGCCATATACTTGACTGCACTAAGCATCGCTCCTTGGGCACTGTGAACCGAGCTATTGGTTGTGAATATTGCCTTCAATTCTCAAGAAAAAACCAGCTCTTCTTTAGATCCACCCCCTTCCCTTTCTCATTGTTATTAGCGGTAGTGCATTGTTGCTGGTGAGAGCTGGTCCCTCAAAGCCGTCTGCCCACTTACCCACGCACCCACCATTGATGTGCGCTTTAATTACGTTACTTTTGGGCCCCTGTGAGACATCCAATGCAGTCTGAAACTAAACAAAAAGTAACCGGCCTAGGAATAACCGGCGCAGCTGACAACAACAGCGACCTCTCCAAATCCAATAGACCTCTTACTCCTACCGACGACTTTTCCGAGAGCCAATCTGCTTCCAATTCAAGAACCAATTGTTTTTCCGTCTCCGAGCATCCGTTTTCTCATAAGCGAACCAATTCACCGTCTCTGGTGAATCTCCCGATTCCTCAGCTGAAACCTCCTGAAAGACATACTTCTCGACGGCTTCTACCAAACTATTTGGTACCTCGACACAGATCCCAATCTCCTGGTGAAAAATCATATCCTCTTGCAGAATCAGAGCATTCAGTTTCTCAAACATCTTCATTGTCTACTTCGCCTTGTTCTTCGTCCTATTCTTTGCCGACTCTAGTTGATTCCCCGGGCTTACCCCTGACTACTGAATCCGTCCCCCCTTCACCTTCACCAACCACCACCAATAAACCCAAACTCAGGTACAAAACAAAATCCAAGCAGAAAATCGCCATGGAACAGAAACCTCCAATTCTCAATTTGAGTTCGTTTTTAATTGGGGCCTGTTCAGGTGCTGCATTATGCATGCTCAAGCCTACTCTCCAGAGAATGCTCACTCAAGGTGTTAGTACACTGACTACAGTTCTCAGCTACATGATAGTATGGGTAGCTGCTGCAGGTGCCTTGTACTGTGTAATACAGTTACTCTTACGGAAAGAGCCTCAGAACCAGGTTTCTGCTGTTTTGAAGCCGGTTCCCTTGTCCCCTTCCAGTCCTCGGAAATCTACGAGTAGGCCTTCATCTAACAGGAACTCTCCTAGCAGATCAACTCCTCGTCGGGGATCAAACCGATCAGTTTTGTCCGACTTGGACGACCAAGTCTCTAATTATGCATCTCGATCACCATCGCCGACTAAAGACGAATACTATGCCTATAGACCATATGGCAACACTCGTGGACCGCTTCACCACCCCGGAATGCCCAAGCCTGTGTATCGACAGCAGCCTCAGCAGAAGAACCACTCTAATCAAGATCTACCACCCACACCTCCTATGGATATTATCAGTGGAGATGATTTGGTATTTCAGCTGGAAAAGAGCCCTGATCAAGTTGCATACAGGTTAAAATGAAAGACTTATATTTATAAGGCCGGCCCTGGGCGTATTTAGTCAATATAATCTAAAAATATACAATTGTGATTAAACAGAAAAAATTGTTGGTTTTCTGAAACAGACAATGGAGAAAGTTCATAGTACATTGCTTGGTGAAGATAGCTGGCATGGTTGAACTGATGATGGAGACTGCCACCTCTAATCATGGACCAGCGATGAAAAGGTAATTTCGTTTACCAAATGTTGGCACTAAGTTAAAAACGGATCTGAACCAAATGAACCGATCCTATCGTAACACCACATTCAGTGATGATACATTATCTGCCTCATTGTTTTAGAGAATTCAAGCTAAAATCTACGCTAGCAGCTAACACAAATAACAGGATGGTATAAAATCATGAAATCATACGTTCAATAGCTCATAAAAGCTGAAATTGAAAAATATCCGCACTGCAAAATGAGTGACAGCCAGATCAATAATCAGATACAACCACTGACTAAGATCAACGAGAAATCACCGAACACCAGGAAAATGCCATGACAAAAACCAAGGTTAGCAAATATCAAAAAACACCTTGTACGAAACCAAAATACAAAATAATGTGAAAGGTATCATGCACAAAATCACAACGCTCAGCGTATCGTAAAGATGACGATCATAAAACGAGGAGAGTCACGTTCGAATAATCACCATCAAATGATAATGTGCGATCAATCACAATAGCTGGCCACAACTCAACAGCCTCTAGCTCCACAATGTCAAGGTCAATTGTTAACTCATAATACTACGATAATTCAGATTCACACATCTACAATAAAAAATCACCAGCCTATCTCATCAAGTTGTCAGAAATGCTCCTTATTTTATTTTTTTTCCGCAGCTAAGCCCCGAATCGAGGATTACTCTACTTTATAATTATGAATACATTAAACCATGTCAAGCAGTCACTTGTTTTTGCTGTACGTCGTTGTTGGGTCGTCGCTTTCGCCTTTTGAGGTGGGGGGATTTTTTAAACAAACAATTTAAAAAACGTCACCGGAGATGGCAGGAATCTCAAACACAACCTGCTTGCCAGTAAGCTTGTTGTAGACAGACTGGAAGGTATCCAACTTGTAGTCAATGGTAGTGGTCTCCTTGTTGTCGAGGATAACCTTCTGGAGCTTGGAGCCACCAACCTGGTATCGAACTCGCTTTCCGACAATCTCAGTGGGGTAGACCAAGTCCTCCAAAAGAGCGTCATGAACAGCAGTCAAAGTTCGAGATCTGGGTCGCTTTTGGGTCAATCTTGATCGTCGGCCAGGCTTTGGGAGGATTCGTCGTTCGGCGAGGAAGATGACATGTCGGTCAGAAAACTTCTTCTCCAATTCTCGAGTCAATCGCTGCTGAACCTTGTGATAAGCGTTCAAAGAAGGAACAGGGACGAAGATGACAATAGCCTTCTTGCCGCCAGAAACCTCGAGTTCTCGAGCAGACTTGAACTGCAAAAGTCGGAGCTCAGCCTTCAAGTCAGCAGAGCTGTTCTCAAGGTCGAGGAAAGCCTGGGCAATCTGGAGCTCCAATTCGGAAGGCTCCTTGTTGATGATCTTGTTGACGGCAGACATGGTGCGTTGAAGATGTGTGGGTGGTAGGTCGTTCGTTCGGTGGAGAGAAGGAAAAAACTACTTGAGATTAAACTGACTGAATGAAAAGAAGAGTGGAATTGTTGCTGGATTGGAAGGGGCTCGGACTGGGAGTTACGCGTGTGTGGGATTTGAAGCAGTCACAATGAGGCTCGGCGTAATTGGGAGCATGATCCCTGAAATGCCTAAAAGAGTGGTGATGTTTCCAGCCGTGTCTTATCCGAGTCGAATCGAGTCGAGCCGATCAAGGTATAGGAGAGAATATGTGGCTGGGCATTTGTCGGATAGTTGAGCAGTGAATTATTAGTCAAGCGAGTAAAGTGAGTAAAGTGAGTCCAGAAAGTGAAGCACACGTAGATAGTTTAGACAGTTCGGACATTATTGTTGGAGATTCGTCATGGGTCAGTAGAAGTGAAGGGAGTATTAGTTGAGCTTAGATAATTAGCAGGTTATTAGTTACTAATTAGCAGATTATGAATACTAGAAAATCAGCAGATGATACGCAGCACAGTACATGGCAGATGACAAGCACGAGTGATAACCAGATATATATCAGTCTCTACTGACCAACTGCACCCGAACACTCGAAACACAAAATAACATCAGGTGCTATGCACAAAAATACTGGAGATAATTGCTGACACTCAATCTGAATGCTCTTAATTTAACTGATCTAATTTGACCGATAATGAGAACCATTTTTATCAATACCAACTTATGGATTTGATGCCGGACTTCATAATTCAAATCATTAAGAACAAGCCTATAAACCAGCGACATGCCTAGCGAAATGAAGCAGAATGCCAACAGCAAATCATCCCATCTACTCCCATGATCTGTACGATGTCTATCATGTCACTTCCACCATAAACTTTTCCAATTTGCCAAAGTAATCAAACAACTCAGTTTATTCAATTCATCTCATGTCAGCTCCAGCTAATCATGTTGTTTTTCTCTAAATGTGAAATTCCTGAGGTGCACCCGTCATGTCACAATATGTATACTATAATATCAAATCCCATTCAACGCCAAAATTCCTTAGAGTATCAGTCCAATAGAAAACAGACCTCCGATTACAAGTGAGTAGAGGCTGTTCATCATGCTGGGAACCTCAACTGCTCCAGCTCCACCCTTGGACTTGGAGCTGGAAGATGAAGATGAGGCTGAGGCTGCTGCTGATGATTGAGAACCAGATGTAGCGGTGGATCCTGCAGAGCTGGCAGATGACGAAGCTGACGAGCTGTCAGAATCGGAATCAGAGCTGTTTCCTGATGACCACTGTGTACTGGGGGCATTGAAACCTAAGGCTTTACCAGCACCATCTGAGAAGTACTTTTCAGCTCCAGAGGGAACATCAGGAAGATCAGTGCCTCTGACCTCCCAAGTGCCTTCTTCGTAGGAAGGACAGCTGGCCTTCGATCGGGTAGTTGAGGCTCCCGCAGATCCCTTAGGATTAGTAGCATTACCAAGAGCATACTTCAGGTTGTAAAAATCAGTCAGATATGATACACTGTCTCCGTTGAGTTTGACAAGCCCGTAGTTGTTGGCCTCTTGAGAGTACTCATAAACCAATCCTCCAGAGTAGACGGGGGACATCTGACTGGAGTAAATGGTCTCGACTTCAGTAAATTCTCGAGGAGTAACCTTGTTGCATCCGTACTCCGAGAAAAACATGGGAATAGAGTAATTACCATAGTTTTCGACATTTTGCTGATATCCAGAGACCTCGAATGAAGAATCACCGCACCACGAATAATCGTTCATGCCAAACATATCAATAGTCTCGTTATCATTTCCGCAGTTGAAATACTCCATCTGTTGCCATCTGTTCTGAGAAATGTCAGCGGCTGAGTATCCAACGGGGATGGCTCGGGAGCTCTGGGCCTTGATGTATCGCTTCAAATCTCTAGTAACAGCCTTGACATAAGGGGCAGTAGCTGTTGAATTAACATCATTGATAACCTCGTTAGCAGAGAAGAATCCAAGCACATTGTCGTACTTTTTGAAAGCATCTACTGTAGCGAAAATGGCCTGCAAGTAGGCAGCGTTGTATGAAGGGCCTGGCTCATTTCGGTTGAGAGACTGCTTGGGTGTGTTGACATCTAGCAAAAGGTAAATTCCAGCATCGTCCAGCAAGCTCATACAATCGTCATGATCGGCGGAATTGTCCACAGTGTAGACACGGATAGCATTCACACCGAGACTCTTGAATACCGGTACATCACGCTTGCAGCCATCGGAATCGGCAAGAGGGTCGGAGACATTGGAAGAGCCACCCGGTTGGTAATCGACACCTCGGATATAAAATCGATCATTTGAACCATTGACATAAAAAGCGTTACCCTTGATAACAATAGGATCAAGAGAAGCAAGAGCTGAACCAGCCATAGCGAGGCCAGCAGCTACAACGGTTGAGAACTTCATTGTCGATGATGTGGCTTTGAGGTATATGTGGTTTCAACAAAGAAGAGGATAAAGGGGTGCGAAAAACACAGCGTGCACTTAGAGTGAAATTTAGAGTGTTTAAAATAGAAAGTAAACACTTAAGGCTCGAGCCGCAAAGGAATGAAACAGAACACTCAATGTAGGATCTTCGAAAATAAACGAAGGTAATCAAAGATCAGTGTCGAGCTAGGTGACGAACGCGCGGTGTTGAGAATATAAGCTATCAAGTTAACACTCAGGGCCGCCATTGTTATTTATATACAAACCTTTAATTTCCTTTTCGTGTCGATTTCATGGAAGCACAGGCATGTAGCACAAGGGCGAGGGTTGAATGCTGCTGGGTCGAAACCACTGCAGCAAAAACAAGAGCAAACAAATATAACAAAACAGAGGGTGCACTACCCAAGTTTAACTACGATCTCACGCCTCCCATTCCTTTTGTTGTAAAATTGGGGTGGGAGCAGCACTGATGTCACCAAGAATAGTGAAACTTGCTTCGTTCTCATTGACTAAATCCGGCTCTTCGCTCTTGTTGTTTGTGTCGTTGCTGTCGAGATCATTTTGCGACAGACCCACCTCGACGGGTGTGCTCAAAGACATATCACTCATCAGATTGTAGTTTGTATCAAGACGGGGCAGTACAACCTTCTCCTTGGCGGTATTCTCGGCGGTTTCTTTAGAGGTGGAAACAGGCTCGGCACTTGAATTTCGGTCCTCAATCTCAGCTTCAGGGGCACTTTCTTCTTCGGGTAAATTCTCTGTCTGCTCGCCGCTGGGGTGGTGCTCCATATTTTCAATGCCCGCCGAAGTCTGCACCGCCTCGCTCGTGTTCCTGCTGATCACTTCATCGGCTGATTGCAACGACCAAACCTCTGCAACGACAAATGTCCATTCACTTTTAGCTTCTGTAGGCAATCTACGACCACGAGGACCTCGTGCTCGAGTTTTTCTTGCATCTGTTGCTGCGACCTCAGGCTCTTTATTTCCCTCCGATATCTCGTCATCTTTGGTGGTACCTGCACTCGATCCCTGAGCCGGGGGAATTCCCAGCCCTGCACCTGCCACTCCTCTAGACGGCGGAGCACCCCGTGCAAGTGCACTATTAAGATCGCTAAATAAAGAGGCTCTTAGTGCACCGATCTTCGAATTGATCACGGGCTTTGGCTTGAGCTTGGGCGGAGCATCATTGGTAGGCTCGAAGTTTGTGAATTTACTGGGTCTAGCAGGTATGCTTGGCGCTGCTTTGCCTGAGCCTGCTTCTCCCTTGACTGGCCTTGTAGGGACGCTGGGCAATACCTTGGATACTGTTATTGGTCCTAAATCAGCCTGAGGCCTGTGAGTTGGGACTCTTGGCAGCTCCAATCCCGAATTACCGCGCGATACTGGTCTGCGAGGAACAATTGGCGGAGGGGTGATTTCTTTGGCTTCACCCTTGGCTGGTTCAGATGCTTTTGTACTTTGCTCAAGTGTACTGTGCTGTGATTTTTGTCCAGGAGATTTGGTTTCGTCGACCCCAGCTTCTGAAGATACGGCTTCAGTAGTAGTAGGCTCATCGCGGGTCGACTCGATGGCTGGTTGCAAATCAGCAGCGGTTTCGGACTTATTCAAAATAGCAAGTGCTTCATCTCCAGGATCCGTTCTATGAGAAATATTGTCCAGGGGTTGGGCCTCGGCTTGTCCAGGCTCCATAACATCAACAGTTTTGACAGCGTCAGCGCTATGATCAGAGTCTTTCTGGCCTGTGGGTTCCAATTCAGCTGACTCAGAGAGAGGCATATCTTTAGACGTCTCGCTAATAGTAGTATCTAACTTGTCTGGTGAACTGGCGCCACTACCAATCGATCCAATTGGTACTGTATCCGGTATCTTGAATGAATCAGATCCACCAGCAGATCCAGACTGAACAAAATCCTCTCCGGGCTTTTCTAGGCCCTGAATAGACTTTTCTGCATTTTCTAAGCTGTTGGTAATATTCTCTGGTTCCTCAAAGCTGTGAGTAGGCCCTGCGAGCTTTTCTGGGCTATTATTAGTATTCTCAGACTCAGCAGGACTATTAACAAGGAGTTCTTGTTGTTTTTCTGTCTCAGAACTAGCTTCATTTGTAGCAGCAATATCCCCATTTTCTCCAGAGGTTGCTGAGACATTTACTAGACTCCTATTTGGCCGAGTAGGCCTTGCTGGTACGCTGGGCAGACTGCCCATCTCCACATCACTGGCAACAGACACCTGACTGCCAGTTGATAATGCATTACTGTTTGTGTAGATTTCAGTATGAGTCTCAGAAGTATCCATTGGCTGACTAGTAACTGGAGGAATTACGCCGACACTCCCTGTTGATGTCGCCGAATTAACAGCGTCATCTGTAGAAGCATTGATTGAGGCTTTTCTCAAAATAGAGTCTCCAGAGGTTTTAGTAGAGTCATATAAAGGCTGTATATTCTGTGGTTCCAGCTCAGGCTCCGAATCCAGCTCCGAGTCATTCAAATGCGAGCTCTCGTCGCCGATGCTTGAAAGCGAGGTCCCAGGCCGAAGAAGCGGCCTTATAGGAACAGATGGTAAAGATTCTGGATCAATGACATCGGAAATAGTAGGAGCATCTCCAGAAGTTGCACTGGCAGCAATTACATGAGACTGCTCCTCAGTTGTCGGCAACTTGGCCCGTCGAGTCCTTGGAGCAGGCTCAAGAGCACTATCGTCAATTGGTTGAATGGAGTCATCATTCACATTGTCTTCACGCACCAGACGGGTCAGCGGATCACTGGATTTTTCGGCCGATTCAACACCAGGTTGCGGGGGCTGATCTGACTGGGAAACCTCGAAATCAAACGGAACCTCGGATTTAATAGGCAGTGTCATGGGAGTGGTAGGCATGCTATTCAGTAGATCATCAACTGAACCAGAACCAGAACCAGTACCGCCTACAGGTACGGCAGTGGCATCTCTGGCGTCTCTAGCCGCCGACTTGACAGGTCGCTGAGGAATCACAGGGAACTTAGGTAATGAAGGCAACTAACTATTAGCAGGAGGACACAGGCAACATTCAACATATCATACACTCACCTGGTCTGGCGTGGACTTTTTGGACGGCCGCTGGGGAATTGTAGGGATTTCAGGCATCTTCAGCACTGGGTTTCTATGTGGATTTCGTAGTTGAATGGCAGAGGTAGTGCTGCGCTGGTAATAAACTGGAGTGTGTTAGTATGAGCCCCAAAGGATATTGGGCTTAAGCAACTAACAGGAGCCATGTCACGACAATAAGGGAGAGGGGAGAGAGTATAGGGGATAGGGCATATTACATATATATAAGGGGAGGAAGGGAACGGAATCCAACTTGAGATCAAATTCTATTGTGTAGTAGAACACTATTTATTTAAGAGTAGTTGAGTCGGAAAATGTCATTGAAAACGTAATACGAGCCATTATCAGGCATGAGATGGAACACCTGGGAATATCGCTGCGGACGCTGCTCTTCATCAATTAACAATTCTCCAGTGACCATGACAATGACATCACCCCCAGAGGGAGATGCGGGCTGAGCATCCAGAGTGGATATTCGATGGGCAACTTTGGCGAATCCAAGGTTACTGAGCTTCTCAATGATGTCCTTAGCACCTTGGATCTGAGACTGCTCAAATGTCAACATCGAGTGTTCTCGCTGCGCCGGTTAGATTAAACAGAGAATTCCAATGCTTTTTCGTCTTTTCAATTTACTCACGTAAAGGTTACCAAGCTGGGCTCGATCGTTGTCGAACTGTTGGTAGTAGAATTCGCAGAATTGCTCTGCTGGGTTAGTTTCTTGATAAATCGCCTAGCACTGCCAGAGGATATTTCTTGCTACTTACGAGCCAATGATTGGAAATCAACTAATAGTTAGAATCTGTTTTTTGCTTCTATCTTTGTTTTTAAACAAACTTCTACTTACCAGACATGATGGGTTTTCTGGCGTATTTTTGGACAAAACAGTGGTGATGTTGGGATGCTTGGTAAAAACTGGCTTGGTTTTCCTCGCCGGCGGTAAATCACGTGATGTTCATCAGTTATAGCTCCGCTCCTTTCACTTTGCCTTCCTCAATAATTGTTCCAGGGGAGTTAAATTTACTGCGGATAATGCATTGCACTTATTCCCTCCTCTATCATAGAAATGAATGGATAATATTATTTATGGTCTAGGTACTGCGGCGTATTTGTTTTATGATGGTCTGTGATGCGATCTGTCCTAACTTGGGCTGATCTGACGGAATTTGCAGAAATACCCTTTTTCATCAAGTGAGATTGCAGGTAGAAAATCTATCAAGTTCTTGATATCATGGTATATTCGAGTTGATCATGATTTGGCTCAGTTGGCTATATATGGAGCCTTAAGCACCCTTGTTCTTCGTCGATATTCGATTATCGAGCAGTAGTTCAAAATGAAGCTTAAATCGGTAGTTTTGGCGAATTTTGCTGTAACAGCTTTAGGAAAGTACTTGTCCGTGCCTTTTAAAGTGAACTTGAAAAATGGTAATGATGACATTCATTTGCCAAAACCTAGGTTGGATTTGAAGAAATACAAGAACATCAATGCCCCTTTGTATAATCAGGATTATTTCTATACTTTGAACATAAGTATAGGAACTCCTTTGCAAAACTTCGAGTTGCTGTTGGACACTGGATCTTCAGATTTGTGGGTAATGGATTCTGCCAATCCGTATTGTCTAGGAAACGAGGACTTCGATCTTTCGATAGCTTACCAGTTCAATTGCTCTCTTGCCGGTGGTTTATTTGACTCAAATTTTTCTTCCTCTTACCAGTACAACAATTCCGCTTTCTACATCCGATATGGTGACGGTACTATGGCCAGAGGTGATTATGGCATAGATACCGTATACCTTGGTGAAGAAGAGAATTCGGTACCGAATGTTGGAATTGGAGTTGGAAAAATAACAAACTCAACAATCGGAGTTCTTGGTATTGGGCTGAAAGATAACGAAGCCTCCAATTTCAAAGGCAATCAAAGTTACACGTATCAAAACTTCCCTTATGCCCTGAAGGATGCAGAACTTATCGACAAAGTGGCTTATTCTCTTTATCTGCCGCATAAAGGAACAGGTAACATCATATTCGGCGGTGTTGACAAAGACAAATATGTGGGAGGTTTATGGACCATACCGTTGACTGGCGACAGTACGCTTTCAGTAATCAACACCGGCATAACTGCTAATTTTGAATCATGTTCTGAGGGTGAGTGGGTATCATCTTCGAACATCACTGCACTGATTGATTCTGGAACTACACTTACGTTCTTGCCGGATCCTATTGTCCAACGTATTGCGGAGGTGTATAATGCTACATACCGTTACGACATTGAAGCATACGCTATTGATTGTGAGATTGGAGCAAATCCTGATTTTTATTTTACTTTCTTCTTTGGAGAAGTAGAAATCAGGGTCCCTCTAGCGCATACTCTTTATGACGGAACTGAGGTTGCAGGATACCCTGTTCTCGGAGCACACGGAGAACCACTCTGCGTTCTTGGATTTACCGGTGTTGGTTCACAAAATGAGGCAATTTTTGGAAATGCATTTCTGAGATCAGCCTATGTTGTCTATGATCTTGAGGATCTCGAAGTAAGTCTGGGACAAGCAAAGTTCGAGTCATATTCGGAGGAAGATGGCATTGCACAAATCGCAGACATCTTGCGTACGATTCCTGGTGCACTTCCTGCTAGCATGTTTGAGCCTCCGTCAAATTTCCAAACTTGTACACAATCTAATGGTTACTCCATACAGACGTCAGCGCCTGAACCACCAAGCGAGACAAGTTCGCAGCTTCTGCGGAGTAACGCAACAGTATTTCCGAAAACTGTCAACTACGAAGATCGAAATATGAGCGATTTTTCTCAAATTCTCGAAAATAATAGGAACGTGAGTGTTGTGCCGATGGCACTTCAAAGGCTATCACAGTAATGGGAATGTTAATTTGTCCTTATATAACCTGGATCAATATCCAAGATCTTAGAATATTAAAAGCAATAAAAATGAAAATAAATATAAAAATAATCAGCGTTTTCCGTAAATGATATTGGAAACGAATATACTGGTGAAAAATATCAAACAGCAATAAGCGTTGTGTTCTGGATAGCTCTGCTGCTGGCATGAGCTGTAGAAGTAGTCTGCGCTCATTAAGCAACATTGGAAAAGTTTACATTCAAAATTGATGAATCAAGTTGGAGTACATAATTGAATTAGTAGTGCCAGTAATAAAGTCGAACCTTATTCTATTCTGTGGGTTTAACCGCTTCAGCAGGATATGAAGAATGCCTGATCCCATCCCATGTCAGTACGTATTCTTTTCACAAGACCGGTAATTAATAATTCATTCCTGGGTCATTAAAATTGCATTGATTAGCTTATTGCTGACTTCGCTGTAAGCTTGGTATGCTGGACATCTTCTTTACCTGAAGGTACAGACTTGACAAGAATTCTTCAATCTAGCACAGGCTTATTCCCATCAAATAGGTACAAAATTAAAGAAATGCTGACTCTTGGCTTGCGATGCAAATTGGACGATTTGGTGGTTCGCCTTCATAATCATTTCTCATTTATCGTATAGTGTTCCTTTCAGTTAAAGGGTATTGATCATCATGACAGACAGCTGACTCCGATTTCGGCACACTTTAGACATTGTAAGTGTAGCTTTGCAGTAGGAGAGTTATGTAAATGAATCTATTGTTCGTGGGATCACCTCCTCATCATCTGCCGGTTCTCAAGCGAGTCCATCTCCTAGATCAAATTGTTCATTTCGTGATTATAGAAATTGTGAGTACAAACACTGCTGACAGGCTTGGTTCTACCAAACTCCGATTACCGAGAACTATTTTTCCAATATCTGCACTTCCGGATCAGCAATTGAAGCTCTGCTACAATGTGACTATATTAGCAGCTACAGAGTTACCAAGAACCACAGAGCGATATACTTTCTGAGAACGCATACAGTGCTTTTCATGCAGCTTTCTTCCAATTTGCAGAGATTGCCCTAAAAATGACCTGACGCATATTTGCACTGCTCTGTGCTCTAAGCCATGCTTAATTTATGGTGACAGAGTAGTATTTGCAGTCCAAACTTCGAATGGCATATAGCTCGGCTTTTCAAATATGCGGTTTCTTTTAAGCACAGGATTTCTGTCCGACATTCTTGCGGTCATACGGCATGATATTCAGGACTATTGGCCAAGCACCCGGTGACGGAATCTGCGGCTCGAAGCGCCGAGAACTTGGTACAGCTATCGGAATAGCAGGGTTAGAACCGATTGAAGCGATGAAGCTGGGTGAAAGGGCAAATAGTGCAAATAATGTTCCTCACGTTCTGACCTGAAGATCAGAGTAGCACTCAAAACCTTATCCTTAGCTCTCATCAATTAAAATGCTGCATCAGTCGACGTGGTAGAAGCTTGGAGTTGTTTTCAACCACGAACGGTGAGAGCTATAAATGCACTTATCTGCAGTATTTGGTACCGTGGGCTAGTATAATTCACGAAAAATGTATAAGTAACGCATATAAAATATATTCCAATAAGTCTCTGCAAACTTGCAAAGTATGGAAATAGCATGACTCGTAGCAGATCAACCCGATATCTGTATAGTGCCGTGCTGGAACATGTTCACATTGGCCGATCTCCTGTTGTAGCCAAAAATGCGGAAAAAACAAATTTCATATTCTCACTCATTAAGAGTTGAGTTAACGCCCAAGGCACCTCTTTATGCCGAAATAAGCTCATTGAAACACCAGAAATAACTAGCTTAACTCGCTTGTGCTTTGGGCAAACTCTTAAGACACGCTGCTCGACAGTTTCCAAATCATGCGATGCAGTTCTCGAGAAAGTTATAGGCTTGAGCTTGCAGATGCAGGTGATAGGTATTCTGGCGGTACGCAGGAGTGCAGAAAAGATCAGGTCGAAATCAATTCATAAAATCTCGTAACCCGAAAGTCACATACAGTAATTTGAGCAACCCATTATCGAATAGACAAGAACGTACGGCACCGAGATAAGAGCTATGGTTTCAATTCCACAAACTAGAACAAGTTACGAAAATGGCCACATTTGCAACCAACTACTGCGGTAAAAAATGATGTGAGTAAGCACTGGCCACCTCAAATTCTAAGCAACGTTTTGATTCAGCTAGACAAAGTTATAGCACTTGAATCCTGCAAATTGATTCTGGCTGCTGCACGTAAGCTACACTGCCTTCTGAATATTGTCTAAAAGCTTTTAGCCGATTTAGTGTGGAGACACAAAGCTTATCGGCACAAGCTAGGCCAAACCCCCTTTTTGCCCTGTAATGGCCCAATTGGGTGTAAAAAATGTCGAATAAATCAAGGGATTGACAAATCAAGAGTAAACTGAAGAAAAAAGCAACAATCAGAACAACATTATTGCACAAAATAGTCTACCAAAAAATAAAATAAAAAATAAGATTGGCACCCTGGTCCCACAATAAGCTTTAGGCTTGAAGATTTCAACTACGGGCATGCCTATTTGTCTGTTCTTGCCTTGTTAGTATAAAAAGGCAGAAGATGCTGATTTTTCAAGCCAGAATCGTGGCTATTTCTGATAGCTTATTAAATTTCATTAAACCAACTTTGTCATTCCTTTCAAAGCTGTTAAACGACCTCCCTGCCTATCATGAAATCATCACTCATTAACTCAGTTCTGGTGACGCTTTTGGTTGACTATGCTATGGCCGATGGCCATATCTCCTTTCCAATCATTAAAACGAAGGGAGTACCGGCCAAAGATGTTCCTCCAAAAAATCTGAAATTTTCTCAGATTCTCTCAAACGTTCCTGCAGCCCTCGGAAATATGGTTTTGCAATATAACATTGACTTCCAGCTAGGAACCCCCGCACAAACCTTCAGTGCTGCCATTGACACAGGATCCTCTGACCTCTGGGTGGTGGAATCGTCAAATCCTTATTGTATTCAAAATGGTATCAACAATGCTACTTACAATGCGAGTAATGAAATCGACTGCAGTTCGATCGGCGGGTTTTTTGATTCAAGTGCATCTTCAACTTTTGAAGACGTCAGAGATGATTTTTATATCGAGTACGGAGACTACAGCTTTGCTCAAGGATCGTGGGCTACTGATGTTCTCCATGTCGGAGGGGCAGTTCTCGAAAATTTCACCTTCGGCGATGCTACTGCCACTAATTCTTCGGCTGCAGTCTTTGGGGTCGGATACACAACCAACGAAGCCTCCAATGGTCTTCAAACAGGTTATTTCACCTATGATAACTTGCCTGTCTCTCTTAAGCAACAGGGAATAATTGAGTCAGTGGCCTATTCTTTATATCTCAATGATATCGATTCAGAAGAAGGAACCATACTTTTCGGTGCCGTAGATCACGATAAGTACGTTGGACAGCTGTTTGAGGTTTCTGTGGTCAATGTTAACGAAGGATTAACCTGGCGAAATGGAACCCCGGTGCCAATTTTTGAGCTGGTTGTAGCAGTTGATCAAGTGGATATCAATCTCGGACACTGTGGTAATATCTCTAGCATAGATACAGACACCAGTGATGGCCCTCTAATTGCACTGCTCGACTCAGGAACATCTTTCAGTATATTACCTAGTTACGTTGCACTACCCATAGTAGACGCTTTGAACGCTACTCTAGAAGGCTCAGCGGCTGACGGTTACGTTTATGTCGCTGACTGTTCTGCAGCGTACAACCCAGCCAATTACCTGACTTTCTATTTCAGTGGTGTTCCGGTGAAGGTTGACTTCAGACAATTTCTGATACCTAATAGTACATTTTACTCAGGTGCTTCAGAAAATACCTGTATTGTCGGAATTGACGATAGTGGAAGCAACGAGAATTTTGCTATACTTGGCGACACTTTCTTGAGAGGAGTTTATGCTGTGTTTGATCTCGATTCTAACACAATAGCCCTAGCCGAGGCGAATTACAATTCCACCTCGACTGATATTGAAAACATCTCGAACGGCATTCCTTCTGCTGTTCCTGCCTCCTCTGTCACCAGCACAATTGGCTGCCCTACTTCTAGTACCACTTCTGCAAGCTCTTCAATCGCATCGTCAAATGTGACTGCCACCTCTGGAAGCTCTACTCGGTCTTCCCAAACAGCAGCGACCTCAGGCTATCTGAGTGTATCTCTTAGTGCTCTGAACACTATCAAAACAACTGCACCACTGCCAGAATCTTCAGGAAGCAGAGCGTCAATAATTAGTGGCTACAACGTTACTGCTTCTGGTACTACAGCTGAAAGCAGTATCGTGACAGTCGTCAGCGGAAAAACAATTACCATTCCTTGCTCAAAGTGCACTGACGTTCATACTTCGGCAGATACAGCTAAGAGCAGTATTGTGACTGTGATTAGTGGAAAAACTGTAACTGTTCCATGCTCTGAGACACATGCTGAAGTTTCTGCCACTCACGCTCCTATTACCAAAGCAGAACAAAGCAGCACTGTTACTGTGATTAGTGGAAAGACAGTGACAGTTCCATGCTCTGAGACATCTGCTGAAATCTCTGCCACTCATGCTCCTATTACCAAAGCAGAACAAAGCAGCACTGTGACTGTGATTAGTGGAAAGACAGTGACAGTCCCATGCTCTGAAACTTCTGAGGGCGCCGGATCAGATTCCAATTCCAATTATCATCTTGCCTCTGAAAGTCTCGAACACGGTAGACCATCGGGATCTACCTCCAATGCTAGACCTAGTGCTGCACCAACTGAATCAACCCCACTTGCTTCCACAACTGCGTCAAATGAAAAGACTACCGGTACCGGTGTGAGCCCAGTTGCTCCAGTTTCCCCTGCTGATTCAGGATCTCAGTCCGATACCCCGGTCATTAACTCTGCTTCCTTGACATCTATCTCAATGATTGCAACCAGCTTTGCAGTCATTTCTTGCTTCCTTGTCATTTGATTTGAAAAATGTTTATAGATACTTCCGTAATATAATATTTTTTGAATCTGAAAAACTGTTTGTCGGATCATGGCATTTCCAAAATAGACAGACCGCACGGTTGTTTCCGCGCAGCCATTGTTCCACCAAAACAGAAGCAAAACAAATCCAATAAAAATATGCTGGTTATCCAGCATCAAAAAATGAAAAATTGAAATTTCAGCGTATTTTTTAGAATCTTGTTATCATGTTTCAGGAGACTGCAGAACCAAGTTTAGTGGAAGGCTCACCCGGCCTTTGCTACCTTCCGTATCTCGGCGGAGTTACAACCAAGGATCCAAACTTACCGACTAACAGCATACATCAGAATGGCCACGCTTGACGTGAGATTTGGCGATGAATTAAAGGTACTCGATTTATGAGAGAATGCAATTGAACCATTTCTTAGAAATACTAACTGATGATTATAGGACGGTTTCAAGGAAACCGATGTTTGGGTGAGTTTAAATCACAGCAGCAAGAGTCGGGCCCTTTCTAACGGCTATTCAGATCAAAAACGGAGTCAAATGGCTTGAAGACATCGTAGAGTTTTATCGAGAGAGGAGTTCCATAGAGAAGGAATATGCTAGTAGACTGAGTGCTTTGTCTAGCAAGTATTTTGATAAGAAGGCCAAGCTGTCAGCCAATCTATCTGTCGGTGATACTCCACAGGTCACACCGGGATCGTTAGAAAACGCATCTCTTGTTGCATGGACTGAGATATTGACTCAAACAGAAAGGACTGCAAAAGACCGATCCCGTTTAGCTAGTGAATTCAATCTCCAGATTGCAGATCAGCTATCGGGCACAGCATCCAAGTACGACAATTTGAGACGCACTGCAGAGGCTTACAGCGATAAACTAGTGGAGGATCGCGATAGTTTTTATTCCGATCTCAAGAAGAGCAAGTCTGCGTATGACGCAGCTTGCCAAAGCATGGAGAATCAGAGACTCAAGGCGAGCAAGAGTTCTTCTGACAAGGCCAACCGCAAGGCGGAAGAGAAGGAGCATGAGATGAACAATGCCAAAAATACATATCTGATCAAAATTAATGTGGCCAATCGAGTCAAAGATAAATATTATCAAGAGGACATTCCCGAGCTACTAGATACTTTGCAGCTGTTCAATCAGTCTCGAGTTGGCATGTTGAATAATTTTTGGAGACAGGCAGTCGATTTGGAGAAATCATGCTGCAGTCGAACCACCGAAAATCTTGGAAATATGATTGGTATTATTGATCAGAATAATCCTGCCCTAGATGGTGCTATGTTTGTCAAACATAATTTGAAAAGTTGGTCAGAACCCAATGATTTTGTATACGAACCCAGTCCAATTTGGCACGAGGATGAAGAGATGATAACAAAAGATAGCGCCAGCCTACAATTCTTGAAAGAACGGCTTTCCGAAAGCTTGCGGAAGTTAGAAAACTACCAGCAGATCAGCTCCAACAAGATTGAGGAGTACAAGAGGATTCTGGATGCGGAGAATGAGATGGACATCAAGAAGATCACTCCTTTTATACAGTATTTGATGAAGAGACTTTCTGTACTACAAGGGTTGACTCAAAATGAGAGTTTACGTTTGATTTATGATGTCGAAGTGGAGACCATCCAAAGCGCAGTGAGTGGTAAAGATTTAGCAGCATTGCCTGATGCTCCGACAAAGAAAAGCAGAGGTATATTTGGAAGAAAGACGCATTCATCAAAGCCATCGGGTGATCAAGCATCGGTCGCTTCTGCCGGAACCAGTGGAACTGTTCATCAACATGGAGGGTTTGTTTCGAGCATTCTAGGACGAAGTCGAGGGTCCAGGAGCTCGACAAATGATGGACAACAGCATGCAAAAGTACTATACCCTTATGATGCTGCAACAGATGATGAAGTTACCATAAAAGCAGGAGATCAGGTTGTTGTTACTGACCCTGATGATGGAAGCGGATGGACGGGCATCAAATTGGGAAGTGGGTCACAAGGGCTGGTACCTACATCATATTTGGAATTGATAAATACTGTTCAGTCTAGTGATTCTTCCAAGAAGAAAGGCCCTGCAGTCGCACCAAAACGGGGAGCCAAAAAGGTCTCCTACATGATCGCCCAGTACGACTACGACGCTCAAGGTCCTGACGAGCTCACAGTGAGAGCCGGAGATAAGATTCAAGTTATCAGCGAAGATCAAGGAGACGGATGGACCGAGGGTGAATTACAGGGAATGAGTGGCTTGTTTCCGACGCAGTATGCCAAGGAGGCATAAGGTAATGGAAAGTATTGCGCCAGGTGGCTTTCCAAACCATTAAAACGCATCTAAAAAGATGATGTATTAATTGACGAGTTTTGCTTTTTGAGATTTAACACTTTTTGTACAATAAGCCATCAATTAAACGTATAGGAAAGAACATGGGTTATTGGAGCATAGCCTGGAGGAGTATTTACACAACGGTCTACATAGCCAGTAGCACTAAATACTGAATTCACGGACAAATCAAGACTCTAACTAATACAAAACTGTAAGTTGCCACAATAAGAACCCTAAAAAGCATATTTTCTTTGTGGCCTCCCGCTGAGCTCAGCTCAGCTCAGCCATTTGTAGTAGCTAGCCCCTTAATCACCTTTTTGTTGGCTGGGAGTTTAAAGGCCCTAGCAGTCAACATCATTCTCTCTATACTTGTTCACTCCTTTGAAACCAGGGTTTCTTCGCCAATACCAACGACACACGAAGAAAAACCGATTGAATTCCATTTCTGATAGATACACTGATACCTAGCTTAGAATCCGAATTGAAAAAATGGGGTTGTCTATGTCTAAGGTGATGGTGAGTAGAGACTGGAGTTATAGCTTTTGTCTGGGGGGGCCTTAGACCGGTGGTGGTACCAGCACACAAGGAGAAGGAGGGGACCTCCATTACGGTCGAGGCAGATCACAACAGAAAGATGGGTAAGCCATTTGGCTTTAACCAATCAAGCTGGACGTGAAAGGGGGTTGGCCTTTCTGCGGAATATATTGCTGGACTGTGCTAACACAAACCAGGCCAAGCTGTTTGGCAGCCGAGAAATAAGGTATGGATACTCAGGGCTGTTTTTCACCCGGGTGGGGTGTTGATTCAGGGGCATATTTCAACTAACGCGTCTGATCAGAATTCTTATGCTTGGACTCGATGCAGCTGGTAAAACAAGTAAGTGAAAAGATCATTGGATTTATATGAGTATTGATACTAATTTCATTGCAGCTATTCTCTACAAACTCAAGTGGAATCAAGGGTAAGATCAGCACACAAGCTTTATGGGACTGGTGGGCTGGCAGGGGCGGGTCTTTCCAAGACTGGCAGGCTGGGCCTAGTTGAGAGGCCTAGTTGGGCCCATGCACAACTGTGTATTAGCAGTACAGCCAATCAACAAAACAACCAACAGACAGACGAAACTAACAGCATTATTAGAATCTCCACTGTTCCTACGGTAGGATTTAATGTGGAAACTTTAACCTACAAAAATATTAAATTCAATGTCTGGGATGTTGGCGGACAGGAAAAAATCCGGCCTCTTTGGCGACATTATTTCACGGGCACTCAGGGACTTATTTTCGTAGTGGATTCTGCTGATAGGGCCCGAATCGACGAGGCTCGACAAGAATTACACCGTATCATTAACGACCGGGAGATGAAACAGGCGTTGCTTCTGGTGTTTGCTAATAAACAGGATCTACCGGATGCCATGCACCCTAAGGAAGTTACTGAGAAGCTTCAGCTTGATAGTCTCAAAGGCCGAACATGGTGTGTGGTGGCCTCGACTGCTAAGACTGGAGAGGGTCTTGTTGAAGGACTGAGCTGGCTTAGTACAAATATCCCGGAAGAAAGCAAATAAGTAAACATGGGAGGACATTTCACTACTATGAAATTTGTGGACCTTTGACCCTGTGGATCTGTGCGTATGTGCATGCGTGTTTCTTTTTTGTTTTTTGCTGCTGATTTCTGGTTTATTTTTGACTGTCTTTTGAATTGCACTACACCGTACTTTGCACAGTGCAGAACTGTTAGCTGGCTTTGTGGACAATCTTATTGAAGTAGGAGGGCTAACGGATGAATTGAATCTTTGAATTAATGGATGTACGTATATGTGATCTGATAATATAATAAATAATGATAATTACAAAGGGGGAGGGGACGAAAAAATTCTGGAGCTCGTGTGGCCGAGATGAAGGCGGAGGACTGAAAAGACGAAGAGTATACAGGTGTAGGAGATGATATGTGTTAGAATGGATTGTAGCTGGTTTGGTCTGGTATGAGTTGGTGTAGCGGAATGAATTGAAAGTGCTGAATGAGTTGGAATGGCTGGATGAGCTGAGTGAATTGAATAAGTTTGCATGAATTGTGATCTGTGCCTATTTGACCTGGTACGAGCTGAATAAACTGATTGTAATTCGAGTTGTGATATAATCTGTCATACGAGCTGTCATACGAGCTGTCATACGAGCTTTCATACGAGCTACCGTACAATCAACATCAGCTAGCCACCCCAAAATCATAAAAAAACCACAGAAATTAAAGTACTAATTCCACATACCTTTGGTTTAGAGCAACATTAAGCATAAGCACTCAACTCCACACCAGGTTTTGTAAATCGTAATAACCGTAGTCATAAGTTCAAAAGTAAATGACTATAGCCACGCGGACAGTTCCAGATAACATCTCAAAACAACTACCAGACGGATACCAGCCAAAGATTAAGAGCCATTTCAAACTGTCTCAGACACCGCCCGATATGCCCAGACTATCCAGACCTTCACAGACCATCCCAGCGACCTCGAACCACCCCCAATCATCTTAGACCTTAGCCCCCTTTACACACACCTTCAAAACGGAAGCTCATCGATAATCCCATTATATCGTCGGCGTGCATGCAACTCCAACACCTCTTCTGCAGACTCAGGCAACTCCATTAAGAGTCGCTGAGGATCCCCTGAAACAATACTCATTGGCGCAACAGTGCTGAAATCAGGCACAACCGTACCATCCTTTATCACGACACAATCCTTGATGATGACAAACGAACCGATTTTGCAGTTCCGCCCTATCGACACATTGGAGCCAATCACAGAGGCTCTAATGTCAGATCCCGATCCGATCACCACATAGGATCCAATTTTTACAGGATAATAGGTCATTTTCTTGGTCGAAGTCGACTTTCGCTGCGGTGGAATAATCTTCACCCCTTCCTCTAATACAACATATCGATCAATCACAATTGCATGTGCTGCTCTATCTGGTTGTTTCAGTTCACCATTCAACTCCACATTGTTTGAGAGCACCACCTTGCCTCCTAATGCGATGTTCTTGGTGCCATTGATCTTCGCCTTAGGATAAATCCGATTTCCCGATTCCTATAAGAGTTAGATACTTTCTCTAGATTCCATTCCTCCTTCTTCACTCACGGTTTCAAGCCATTCTCGTTTGGTCATGAAATTCTGAAGATTAATTTTGTTGGGCTCACCTGACCGCCTCTCCTATGGTTTTGCAATAGCCTTACAGCCGCGAACTGCCTCGACTTTGAAACTTACACGTCTTTCTTCCACGTTTTTTCCATTAATCTCAGTCAGATCTTTTTCTAGACAAACTATTTTTCAAAAAAAATTCAAACATGGCACCTCGTTTATTCCAAATCCAATGTGGCGTCCAGTCTTATGACTGGGGAAAGATTGGAAGCTCTTCTGCTGTTGCCCAATTTGCTGATGCTTCTGATCCCTCCTTCAAGGTCGATGAATCCAAGCCTTATGCTGAGCTTTGGATGGGAACTCACCCCAAGGTGCCTTCTGTAAATTCCAAAGGCGAGACCCTTCGTGATCTCGTTGCTAATGATGAATCCTTGCTCGGAAAGGATGTTGTGGCCAAGTTTGGTCCTGGAGAACTTCCCTTCTTGTTTAAGGTCTTATCCATCGAGAAAGCCTTGTCGATCCAGGCACATCCTGACAAAACCCTTGGAGCCATTTTGCATAAAAATGATCCCAAGAATTATCCTGACGGAAACCATAAGCCTGAAATGGCCATTGCTGTGACGGAATTCGAAGGTTTCTGTGGTTTCCGACCTTTGGAGCAGATCACGGAGATGCTCAAGACCGTTCCCTCTTTGGTCGAATTGGTGGGTGCTGATGTTGCTGAAAGTTTTATTCAGAAAACTGCATCTCATGAACATGCCAAAGAAGGTTCCGAGGAAGACAAGAGCAATCGAGAATCTTTGCAGGATTTATTTGGCCATTTGATGCGAAGTTCCGATGATGCTGTCAGTGCTGCTGCTAAGAAGCTCATCAAGCAAGCTGAGGAGGAGCCCTCTAATCTTGGTGGATCCGCTGGCGGACACGAACTGGCTAAACTTCTTCTTCGCCTCAATGAGCAGTTTCCTTTGGATATCGGCTTGTTCTGTGGTGGTTTGCTTCTCAACTATGTCCAGTTGAAGCCTGGTGAAGCCATGTTTTTGAGAGCAAAGGATCCTCATGCTTACATTTCCGGCAACATCATAGAATGTATGGCTGCCAGTGACAACGTCGTTCGAGCTGGCTTCACTCCCAAGTTCAAGGACGTGGATAACCTTGTTTCCATGCTTACTTATTCTTATGCTCCGGTCATTGAACAGAAGATGAAGCCTCTTGAATTCGAAAGAGCCTCGGGTGCTGGAACCAAATCCATTTTGTACGATCCTCCTATTTCAGAATTCGCTGTTCTGGAATCCGTCGTTGACCAAGGTGCTACTGTTGATGTCAAGCCTATCGACGGACCGTCAATCATCATTGTTACTGAAGGAGAAGGATCCATCAGCGATTCAGACAACTCTCTTGATATTAAAACTGGTTATGTTTTCTTCATTGGAGCCAATGACGAAGTCAAAATCACAAGTACCAAGGGCAAGCTCACTTCATATCGAGCCTTCTGTGAAGTCGAACAGTGATGTTTTTAGATCAACGACTCCTCAACTCAACTCTTGCTATCTTTCACAACCTCGACATGGCCATGCTACAGACAAGTCACATATGACAGTTTTACAGGCTACTAATCCTCTGTATTGATGCACTTTGCTTCTATTGCTCACAATACTATAAATATGCTTGTTTTTCCTCCTATACGGTAATGCCGTTGGCTTTTTTCCACTTGTTCACTCGGCGTCGCAAATCTCCAATACTCTGCTGATAAATGTTGAGCTTGCGATCTCGGAACATGGCTTCATAATCGTCTCCATGCTTATTGTATATCTGTGCAACCCAGTCTTGTTCTCGTTCACTTTGTACTCGAGGTTTTTTGATTTCATGCTTAGCCATTTCCTCCAATTGTCTCACAACATCAGTCTCTCCAAATCCAGTCCACTCTTCTTCATCATCTTCATCATCAGATGAATCATAACTTCTATTTTTGCCATATTCCACTGTGGTTGTCCCATCAGCGTGTCTGACGATCCGTCCCTCTGTAGGAGCCAATGGGGCAATTTCAGGCTTCTCCACCTCTTTCTCCAACTGGCTACTTAATGTGATATCCTTCTCCTCTCCTCCAGCGGGAGTCTGTAATTTTGCTCTCAAGCCAAGCTTCTTGTAGTTTTGGGCCAAGGTGAGTTTTTCATCCCAGTTAGCAGCAATGATGGCATTTCCTTTGACGGTCACCTTTTTCTGCTTATCTTTGACACGTCGAGTGTTTTTCGATAGAGACGATCGATTATGCTTTCTTCTACGAACTCCTGAAGGCATTTTGGTGCGAGAATTTGTTGGAATCCAAGTTGTTAGCAGCTTGGAAAAAAAAATTAATTGCCAGATCACACAGCCGTGCAAGGCTAGACTCCTAATCAGACATGAAACGACATGGCTCTTCTTACAGCTGTAGCAATGGCTGTAGACTCTATATACAATTTTAACAAATATATCATGCAAACAGAAATGCATCTCAATCTAATTAATAACCCATGAGGTTGGATGCGTAAGCCATGGGCTTGACGTTGGGGTGTGGCACCTCTTTGAAAGTCTTGAAATCCAATTTGAGCTCGGGCCCAATGTTGATGTAGGCACCCAAATTACCTTGAGAATCACAATAGTTCGGGGCACTGAAGACGGTGATGAGACGACCTCCATGTTCTTCAGAATATCCTCCTTGTCTAACTTCATGAGATCGGATGATGGCGTTAAGATTATTCTTTTGGCAAAACCTTTCTGTAACATCGGGTCCGAACTGGATTCCAACACCTCGTTTAGAAGCTGATCGACCTTCCTCCTCCTGAGGATCAGTCCAGAGCATTTCCATCATCAAACCAGTGTTTCCTGGTTGAGCCTGCTGGAATCTATCCACCTTCTGGATGTCATCGAGAGTAACATCGTCATTCGAAAACAAGCCTCCATGTAAAACCAGATACTTTTCTCCAATAAGGGTGGCTAGAGGCAAGAATGTGAACGATTCGGTAAACAGCTTGAAAACGTTATCTGAAGCAAACTTATGCTTGCACTCTCCTTCAAAGCCATATACCTTGTTCATATTGACGGTTTCATGGTTTCCACGATTGACGAAAAACTGCCCAGGATAAAGAATCTTATAGCAGTAGAAAAGAATTGCAATTTCACAACTCCATGATCCTCGATCAACAAAGTCTCCGTTGAACAGATACATGTGATCAGGGCTGGGCCCACCATTCAGGCGGAAAATTTCAAGCAGATCAAAAAACTGACCGTGTGTATCTCCGCAAACAGTGATCATTTTGTTTTCTGGAACAGGAACTTTGACCATTGTAGGCTCCTCTTTGAACAGTCTCATGGCATTCAACACAATACCATAGAGGTATTTCTTAGGGATCAGCTTTCCATTCTTGAATCTCTCAATAATTTGATTGATCCATTCCAGACTCATATCAACATCTACTCGGTTATTCTCCCCGTATTTCAGTTCCAATTTTGGACCGTCGTATTTCTCATCCTCCGGGACGCTCTGAACATCCAAAGTATCAAACAATAACGGCTCGTCATCCACCTTGATGGCCTTTTCAAAAGCTATTCTTCGGACAATCTTTTGACACTCGGCATATTTCAGCTTGGCATCCTTATCAGCAGGAGCCTTATCAACCACCACCTTGAAATCAGCAAGTGCTTCTTTATATCGCAGAATAGCAGAATATGCAACAGCTCGTCGATAAAACGCCTTTATATATGACGGATCCTGCTCAATAGACGCACTTGCATCCGATATTGCCAATCCATAGGCCTCGGTTTTGATATGTGCTTGGGCTCTGTTGGCATATACGACTGCGTTGGACGAGTCTGCTTCCAATGACTGTGTATAAAAATCCACTGCAGCGTCATAAAGACCTTGCATGAGAGCTTTGTTGCCCTTGGTTTTCAGCTCTAATGCTTTTTCCTTCTGGTTTTCTAATTTCAACCCGCTCATTGTACCTTCCAAGCTCATATTAGTGCCGAGTTGATGGGGTATGAAAAATTACTGAGTGGGTGATGGAAGGGAGATAGATGGCTAGTTAGAGAAGGTGGGATAAGATTAGTACAAGTGTGAATGAACAATTACAGTGTTGAATTGGGTGAAGAAAGAGAAATTGGGAGTGGGAAAGGAACCGGATGGGAGAACGAGTTGGAAAGCGATGATGAGGTGGGTGACGAGTGGAATCTGGAAGAAGAAGTCATTTACTGTAGATCAATACAGTTGCACTCGTGCATCCTGATAAATAGCCGGGCAATATTTACATTAAATCTGCATTATATAAGAGCCATAGAGCTCGGCGTGAATGCGCTCTCTATTTATTCTTTTTCTGGACAAGACCATCGGGACGTTCGTCGATTCTCAAGCTGATGTCACTGGGCTTGTAATCCATGAAGTAGTGCTTCAACACCACTTCGATCAGCCAGGATCCCACCAAGTCGAAAATCATACTAGAAGTAAGCTTGGTCTTGAACACGCTGTCCATGGGAACCATTTTAAGGCCTTCGTTGATTTCAGGAATGAATTCCGTTGATCCACTAAGAGCAAGAGCTCCAACTCCAAGCAAACCGTAATACATGCCCTTGTTTTCACGAATACTCTCTCGGAAAGGTCGTCCCTGATAATTAACAGCAAATGTAGAGACCTGCTGAGCAAGTTGCAAAAGATAGATGGCGGTGTTGAGCAACGAAGGCTTGAAATCGGCTTCCAAATCGATCTTCTCTTCACGAGGCTCAAGCAGGTAAACTTCCTTTGTGATGTAAATCAAAGTAGCAATGTGAATAGCGAACTGACCCAGAATACTTCCCATAATGTAGATGTTGAAAATTCCGGGCTGAGGTCGCTCCTTGGACAACTTTTCAACTGCTTTAGCCTTGGAAATACTTAAGAAACAAACACTCAGCAAAACACCAGAGGCAGTTGATTGACCATCACTGAACTTAATTCCTGCCAAGTACAGCACACTAAGAGAATAAGCGGAAATCAGACAGTTCAGCGCAAGAATCTTGTACATCTGGATGGTGGTGACCAAAGCACATCGTCCTTGTCGAATGATGTTAGTGATGGCAGAGACGCTCGCAAGCTTGGAAGTGAATGGAGCAGCAACAGAAGCATCACCAAGTTTGAGTGTTGGTGCTTCTTCTTCACCCTCGTCCATCATAGCTGTCAGCTTATCGGCAAGATTAGAAGCCTTTGCAGAAGCCTGAGCATTGGTAGCAGTTGCGGCCAACTGCATGGCTTGAATTTCCTTCAAAGTGGCTTCATCAACCTTACCACCTCGCTGTTCAATAGCCTTGACGTAATTTGGATTGGTTGGGCCGGGGGGATATAAATGAGCGATAGGCAAAGGAACAGGAGGAATCTGACCACCCCATCGCTTCATCATATCGCATTGTTTTTCGTATATCTTCTTCAAGCTAGCAGTCTTGTTATCTTCAGCCATTTTTTTCATACCCTTTTCAGTACCATTTAGCAATGCAACACCAATGTGAGCCTGCTTCAAAGCACCAACATCATTGGTACCATCACCGCACATGAGAGTAGTATAACCAGCCTCTTTCAGCGTATTCAACAAAAATTCTTTCTGGGCGGGAGAAACACGAGCATACACCCAAGTGTGACGAATGAGCGTAACCAAATCATCATGTTCTGCCAATTTAGTCAAAGCGTGACCTGTCATACAAAGATCGTAATCTTCAAACAAACCAACCTTCAAAGGCTCGGAGGGCTTAACGGGGATAACAGTCTCATCGTCAACGCTTCGGAACACCAAGGGAACCAAACCAAAATGCTTAGAATCTTCTTCGGGCGTGTCAAGAATAAGAGTCTCTCGCTCTACAATCTTAACTTCCTTAGCAACATGAACAGCAGTAAGAGGGTTATCACCAGTAATCATGACAACACGGTGACTAGATTCATTCAACATTTCGACGGTCTCCTTAGCATCTTCCTTCAAAGGACAATGGAACACCAAGAAACCTCCAAAAGACAATTCGCTTTCAACTTTATCTCTGACCAAAGTAGCAATCTTTCCATCACTGATGTTGCTTTCCAGATACTTGAAGCCTAGGGCCAAGACACGCGAGCCAGTTCTGGTGAAAGATTTGTAAGTTTCATCATAGTTCTCAGGAATATTGGTGATCATCTTCTTGATGGTTTCAGGAGCACCCTTCACAGCGACGATAGTTCGTCCACCATCAACAGATGCAACACTTGAGGATCGCTTGAGAACTGAGGAAAATTGGAATCGCCTTAATATTCGAGCCTTATAAGTACCATCCTTGCTCTGAACTCGATCTTTCTTCTCAACAGTCCAACCGATTGATTTCAAAGTGTTCTTCTCCATAGGATCTCCGACTACTTCTCCATCGTCGAGTAGCACCAGAGCATGAGCAGTAGCGAGAGCATAAGTCGTGTCTTGAGGAACATCAGTTGCTTCAGTCAGGTTTCGAACTTCACCTGGCTTCAATCCAGCAATACCTTCAACTACCAAATCTTCACCAGTGAGAGTACCAGTTTTGTCAAAACAACAAATATCAATTCTTCCGGCATAAGGAATTCGGAAAGGCTCAGTACAGTAGATATAATATTTGGAGAGAGAAGCCAACGAAGTGTTGACAGCCATAGTAAGTTCCATAGGCAATTCAGGAGGGACAACAGATGTAATAATCAACACACAGTCAAGCAACAACTTGCTCTTCTTACGCTCAATCTTAACACCCTCGGTCCAAACATACCAAGATGCAGCAATGGCGAAAACAAGCAAAAACAGAATGAAAAAATAAGCTTCTTTGTTGCCAGCACCAATTCGTTCAGTAGAGAAAATCATAACTCTGACCAAAGAACCCTGAGAGGTCTCAAAACCAGTTCGAGTAACAACAGCCAAAGCACCGTTATCGGGAGGAGTAGGAACATGAGCGTCAGTGGCAGAAGCAACCTGGAGAACTTTAGTTCCACCAAAGAGCAGGGCATTTTTGTCCAAACCCTCGGGTTGGAACAAATCATTTCCAGGTCGCAACAGAACGGATTCTTTGAGCAAAGGAGTGGATTCACCAGAAAGCATAGCTTCATTGACAATGGCAGTACCGTTGATAAGAATCAAATCACAAGGCAAACCAGACTCCTCCTTGGATCGAGTTACCGAGACCAAATCACCAGGGAGTAACTCGTCGGTCTGAATTTCTTCCCACTGATTATTTCGGAAAACATTAATGGCATAAGGAGCAACTCCCATTCCTCTAAATTCTTGCATAGTTCGCTGTCTTTGAAAAACCACAGTGGATTCAAAAGCAATCAACATGAAGAGAGTGAACAATGAATAGTACCACATCTCATCCATGAACCACAGAGCAACACAGAAAATCTGGAAAACAAAAAAAGGTGCAACAGCATGTTCTTTGAACAGTTCGGTGAAAGTGGGAACAGGAATATCGAACTTGTTAGGGCCAAACTTTCGAGTGTACTCATCAATATCACCAGACAAACCAGTTGATTTCTGATAAACCGAGATTTGCTGAGGAGAGTCAATTTCAAACTCAGGAGGACTGAATACACCAGTGTCGGGATTGTAAATGAATCGTCGCTTCTGAAAAAGGAACGAGATTTCCTCATGTCCGGGCTCCTTGATTCGCAGAATCTTACAGATCTCCGGAGCTCCAGCATTTGAAACAGGAAAAACAGCAATCAACGAGGCATTATCAATGTTATCAGCCTAAAAATTGGAGTTAGAATAACACTCATCATCAACAAACAGCAAATCAACATCAATATCACTTGATTTCTTTTCCTGAACATACCTTTTTGGTGTTGAACAACACATTGATGTGAACGTTCCAGAAGGGCATCAGCCACAACAACATCTGTAATGAGACAATCGAGCCGAGATATACATAGGTCCATTCTGGCCCTTGAATATAATCGTCGTATTTAGTCAGGTAGAAATATCCAAACAGTGGATATAGAAATAAGAACGGCAATCCATAGGGTCTTAGTACTACAGGCAGCGAATTGTGCAACGAAGCGTCCGAAATAGTAGGATTCGGGACCAGCGACGATGTCCTAGGGATTAGTAGATGGTCTGTGAAAACAATGCGATCTGAATTATCTTACATCTTCACGTTGCGTTCTCTCGAGAGATATCAAAAGAATCTAAGTTTCAGCGCCGCCAGGTGTAGGTGGGTTGTCGTTATCGGAGGTGTGCTGTTCCCTGATTTACGGAGGGGGGGGGGGGAAGGAAGATAGAAGGCTGTGGAAAGTCGAGTACTGGAAGACAAATACCACAGAAGATACAAAGGGATTCTTTTGAATAATGTAGTAAATGTTGAAGCAAAATCTTGAGAGGAAATAGTTCAATGTTAATGTGGGGATGTAGAATTGTCGAGGTGGAGAATTGTGGTGGTGTTGAAATGTCGAGTGGAGTAGATCAGATCAAGTGCTGATAGAGATATGCCGATAATTGAAAGGAAGAACTGATTTAGCCACTGATCAGGTCTTGCACTCTATCTGATATGATTGGGGATATGGATTTAAAATACTTAATTTTAACAGAAAGTTTATTAAAACCGGTCAATTACTTGGTTGGAACGACCGGTTTAACAGAGAAGAGCTTATCAAATCCGCACTCAGATTCTCCTGCTACTTTAGCTAACACGCTTAATTATATGGGTAGTAAGCACGTATATTTTGGAACTGGTCACATATCTGTAATATTACTTTGCAATTTACTTCAATGTAGAAAGATTGCTATTGAATAATAATCTGCATTCTATCAGAATTTCATGCTCAATTGAAGCAATCATTTATAGGACATGTAATAAACTGTTGTACTATGATCCTAAGCAACAAAAAGCCCAATACTTTCACCACTGTACTTCCACTCAAAGAGAAAGATAACTACTCATGACTTTCAATTTTCAAGAATGAAAACCCCATTACTATTACTATTATATCATTATTTGCTTCTCTGCTAAAACATGCCGCTCCACCTAAATCTTGAAAACAGCATTGTTTTCTTCGCTATAATATACCTTGTTCATTTCAGTCATTCGGTTTAAAGCTGCCTTGGCTTCGTCATCTCCAAACAGATCTTCTTTTGGAATGTTCTTATTAATCTTCTCTACCAAGACGTCCATAGGAATGGATTCCTCGACCAAAGTGGCCAAGACAAGTCCTGCTCGTCTCTGGAATTCTTCCAAACGTGATGGTGAAATATCACCCTGCCCAGCCTCTCTACTGGCAGGAACCAAGGTATGAGGATCGGCCGATGATGGCAGATCCACTGTAGAAGCCCATGATTCCTGAGTATCACCAGGTATTGATGATGAGGGGGCGGTGGGTTCGCGTCGCTGAGATGCAAGCATATCTCTTTGTCGAGCTGTTGTAACCCTAGAGCTGGCAATAACCTCTGATTCTTCCATATCGTCGTCTTCGATATCGGCCTGAGCAAGAGCTCGCTCAAGCTCCCGGTCCTCCTGCTCTTCTTCGTCAGTAAGGTCCATGTCATCATCATCGCCATTGCTAGGGACAGCCCGACGAGGAGGTCGCACTGGTGTAGCAGATGCTCGAGATTGAGAAGAAGGAAGGTCTGGCATAACGGTTCTTCTTCTCTTACGCCTGTTGTCTGCGACCTCCTTGAACAATGCAAATCGAAGAATTTCCTCTGCAACAATGGCGTCCTCCTCTTCTACTCTTCGAGACAGACGTGCCTTGGCATGTGCAGTAGACAATCGAATCAACGTCTCCAGAGTTCTAGCAGTAATTGGAGAGGTTCTTCGCTGATTGACTCCTAAATCATCGTTTCGAAGTCCAGAATACACCGAGACAATATATGCAGCAGCTTCCTCGCTCAGAACTGGCTTAACACGAGATTTAGCAAAATAAATATACTTTCGAATGAAAGGAATTGTCAAAACCTCTGGTGTTGCGTCAGCCTGAGATCGTTGATGAGCAGCTAGTCCAGCATGCAGCATAGGGTTGAACTTTTCATAAATATCCGAATCAACATCAACTTGAGCAGTTTGACTATTTCCATCATCACCCACTGCAAGACTTTGGGTTTGATTTTCGTTGACTGGAACTCCTTCTTCAGCACCGGGAGCCAAGTATCTATGCATTCGCAGTACATGCTCAGAAATTGTTCGATCCCGCTCTTCATCAACATCATCAGTTACAACAAACAGAAGATCAAAACGTGATAATAATGAATCTGGCAGAGCAATGTTTCGATGAGGATCCTTGTGAGGGTCATACTGGCCATATACGGGATTGGCTGCAGCAATGACGCTACATCGGGCATTCAAAGATGTATGGATACCGGCTTTAGCAATTGTAACAGTCTGTTGCTCCATGACTTCATGGATTGCTACTCGATCAGCGTCACTCATCTTGTCAAACTCATCAATGCATACGACACCACGATCAGCTAATACCATAGCACCAGCCTCCAGTGTTCGCTCACCTGTTTCTTTATCCGTAGTTACAGCAGCGGTCAAACCTACACCGGTGGATCCTCGACCAGTAGTAGCAATAGCCAAGGTAGCAGTGTTCAAAACGAATCGCAACATCTGAGATTTGGCTGTCGAGGGATCACCGACCATGAGTACGTTGATATCACCTCTGATGTGAGTTCCATTCTCCAAATTCTTTTCTAATCCTCCTAGAAGCATGAGTAAAACAGCTTTCTTGATGTACTCATATCCATAAATAGAGGGAGCAAGTGACTGCGATAACAAGTCAAATACATTGTTTTTCCTGGCAACCTTATTGATATTTCGAATATCAACTGGTGTAATATCAGACTGCAGTAAAGCTCCAGTACCTTTAGAGGAAAGTAAAACCACATTATTCCCTAGAAGCATGCTCTTGAAAGTGGAACCAGAGCTTCCACCACCTCCGACGCTTCGATAGACTCCTACCAGCTGAATACGATCTCCAGGCTTACAAGAATCAACCAAGTCATCGTCCATTACTACATCCAAACCTCTAGGAAGTTGTCCAGCTGGGGCTTTCTCTGGCATTTCCTGTACAGAAATGGTCTGATGATCTTTATATGTGGAGTAGCCATACTCAGTGACCAAAGGATTGCCATTTTCATCTTCAGTTGGATAGGAAATGCCCACAGGAGCAGCATCAAATGAAGTGGTTTGATCACGATATTCTCGAGAGTAAAAAGTGTTCTTGTTCTCAGAATAATGAACTGATCGGACTATCTTAGATCTCACCAGAGAGCATCGAGTAACAATACCTTCAATACAAATAAGCTTGCCAAGATGGCTAGCATTAACAGTTCGAGGATTCAGCAGGTGATCACCGAAGGATCCCTTGAAAGCACAGTAGAACTTGGTGCCTTCAGGAATATGATGAATTTCCGGATCTCGAATGGCAAGCACCGTATCCTCCAAGGCTCTGTCACAAGGGGGTAGAAAGTCTGGAGGATTGTTGAAAATTCTGCAAGTTAATAAACCAAACGTTTGAAGTTGGAAAATTCAACACATACCCATTCCACATTTGTCTGTCAAACTCTCGGATATCGTCAAGACTTATCTGAAGACGATTCTCATTTTTCCGCAGCATGTCACGGATCTGCTCTGAATAGTTGAATTCATTGCTAGACAAAAATTCCTCAAATTTTCGAATTCGATCGCTAAATAAAGCGTCAATTTCTACCGGTTGATCACTCATCAGTTTGTTATATGTCCTCGTTTCAACTGTAGTGAAATGATGGTGACAAGGAAAAGTTGGTATGTGAAAATACGCGTTCAATTAATATTCCGTTTCAGGCAATCGCGGTATTTACGCGTGCGGCAGCTCTGCCCTTACTCAAGTTACTATGACAACACCCCCTGATTGACCACCTTTTTAATCATCCTTATTTGGTCACAAAAACTGCTTATGTAACCACAGCTTCTACCTTCATCTTTCTTTAGAAGCTCGCTCTTCAAAGTCACTGTGAGAATATGTTGAAAAACTGGTTTGGTCTAGCCAATAAGTCTGGTCCCGCAGGTATCGATTATTCGGAAAAGGACGTTCGAGCATTGTTAGAAAAGTATCAATCAGTTATTGAGTCCAGCTTGGACTCTAGGCTGATCTTGACTCATTTTGGCGCTCTTCTCGAAAGCAATGTTGGCGAGGAAATTCGAAAAGTCCTCTTGTCTGATGGTAAGTTTGACAGAATATTGGTTACTTTTGCTGAGATATTTCTAACTGTGTAGAACGAACTACTATAGGCTTAATTTCCTCTGATATTGGTATAGATCAGAATACTGTCAGAGAACGGATCAAGCACATTCAGAATGTGCAGTATTTTCAGTCGGAGGATAATATACTATGCGAAAAAGAGGTGAAAAAATTGGTTGCACTGCTTATTGAAAAAACGCAAGCTGCAGGTGCTGTGAAATATTTGCCTTTTTGCTCAGAGAATCAAATCAATTATAACGCTGTTGAATATTTCACGAGAATAGCAGAGCCTGAATTAGTGATCAGCAGGGAGTTTGTGATTCTGAAATCTTTGTTTGACGATGGCAAAAATACTTTAATCGGAAAGCTACAAAATTCTAAGGCTCCTATGTCTTTAAACTCTTTACCAGCTGAGCCTGGCTTCAACGCCCAAGTCTGGGAAGAAATTATTCAAACGGCCTCCAAATGGTTGAAAAGTAATGACTCTAAGGGCAATATTGATAGAGACAACTTTTTCACTCCTCATGCTTATCGAGAGATGCAACAAACTAGTCTTGTTGAGAAGCTCAAAAGTAATGGCGTCATCAAGGCGCAAGAATTCTCCACTGCCGGAGTTAGAGATGGGGTCAAGTTCTGCCAGAATCAGGGACTTACTTGTGGACTGCTAAAGACCATTATTTATACCGAGGAATTTTTAAAGTCTGAGGTGCAGAAGCATCAAGCAGAGCTAGAGAGCAAAGGATGGGCGGCAATCAAATATGAGATGCCCCTTACAGATGAAGAGCAGTTCATTAAAAAGATCCTTATACCTCAGCTACAAGGTAGACTGCTAGTTACAAAAGAGAGGACTTCTACATATGTCATCTCTACCTCTTTTTTTAATAATTTGGTGACCAAGATGAACAACCATTTTAATGGATTGATTGCAAGTATTGTCGATAATACTTTCAAAGCCAACTCGAAAATAACCTCGGAGAGCGTCGCTACAATTGTATCGAAAATCGTTCATGGGCCTGACGGCCCTTCAGAAGCAACATTAGGACCGTTTCTCATCGTTCAGGATGAAGACTTGCGTCGTTACCTGACGAAACGATGTCTCTCTACAGTTCGAGAAGACTTCTCCAGCTCTGTTAAGACACTGGTAGAATCAAAGCTTTCGGAGATAGAAGATAATGCATCTAAAAAGCAGCTTGTTTATTTCAACGGTGTTGATAGCATCAAACAGTATGACGCGAAGACCGCCAAAACTCTTGATGAAGAACTACTGACGAAATACGCTCATCGCCCAACAGTCCACTTTGAAAAAGAGGCTCTTGAAGCTACAAGAGAACAGATCGTTGACAGATTACGACAGCAGCTCCAAGCCGCTAAAGAACCAGCCCTGGTTTTACATTTGGCGGTGCTGATTGCTCACAGCGACTTTTTCAGTCAACAGACAGGATTACCTGGTGCTCTCAAGGCTAGTGGAAAATACGTGCCTAAGCTACTTAAGGTTCTGAAAGCAGCAGGATATTCTGGAACCGAAGCGTTCACCGAATTGAAACAAGCAATTAGCCAGGGATCAAAGGAGGAGGCCGGCAATCTACGTGCGGCAGTCAAAGAACTGGTCCTGAAGAGCGAATAATAGGCCCCTGGATTTGTGCATAGGCTCGATGGAATCGCATTGATTAGAGGAATTCTGATTTCATATTTTCGGGAAAATTCCGTCATAAGTGATTCTGGCATCAATCAACGTTGCTATTGTCCTAGTGCTTGTTGATTATGCTACATGCGGTATCACAGCACCACAAACGGTGCTGCGGCGCTGTGTTCTCTATTTCTCCACCCCCCATATTAAACAAATTTACAGCGCGAGATTTCTTTCTTCCTACCAACCAGTTTCGTCTTTCTAATAAATTCCTGGTAAGTACTGTAAGGTTGTGGGGATTTTTTCGTGGTAAATACATGGCCTCTGATAGCTTTCACTGCACCCTCTATGACTGTCACAGTCGCCGTATCACCTAGTCACGAGTCTTGGTGATATCATGAAAAGTCTACAATGGTGGTGCTGATTGGTTCTGGGCGTTGTTTAACTGACGATGATTCGTAGCTTAGTTATTGCCAATCATGTCGGCCAAAGTTGCTGCCCATCCTGCCTACAAGGATATGATTCGAGATGCCATTGTCGAACTGAATGAACGACAAGGATCTTCGCGATATGCTCTGAAGAAGTTTATTCAAGAGAAGAACCAAATTGCTGCAGCAAACTTCCAGGCGCTGTTTAACGCTGCTTTGAAAAAGGGCGTTCTTGCCGGCTATTTCGCCCAGCCAAAGGGTCCTTCTGGTACCATAAAGCTAATCAAGACTGCTCCTGTTAAGAAGGCAACAGCTGCTTCCAAGAAGAGTGTCGAAAAGAAGACCTCTGAAAAGAAGCCTGCTTCAAAGAAGGAAACTGCCGTCAAGAAGGCTATTGGAAAGAAAGATCCTTCCAGCACCAAGTCTAAGAAGCCCGCTGCAACCCAGAAGGATAGTCTTAAAGACGTATCTACAAAGAAAGCCGTTAAGAAAGACACTCCGACAGTAGCTAAGAAAGAGTCTTCAGTATCATCCAAGAAAGATACTGCAGCATCAGCCAAGAAGGAAAAGACTGTCAAACCCAAGGCTGCAAATTCTAGTACCGGAAAGAGTGGCTCAAAGGCGAAGTCCGTCAAGGCGGAAATTGGAAATGAAAAGTCTTCCAAGGCCAAGAGTGAAACCAAGTCCTCTACACTCAAGACTGATAAGCCCAAGGCTGCGAAATCAGCACCCGCTGGTTCTAATTCCAAGTCTAAAGCTCTCAAGCCCAAGGCCGAAAAGGCCAAGGTCACGAAGGTCACCAAGAAACCAACCAAGGCTGTCAAGAAATAAGGCTCATGCTTGACAATAGCGGGCGGAATATGATGATCACGGGATACTGCTTACCGCCCAGTACCCTATGTCTTATTGTCTTGTCATATATTTATCTGGTTTGTTTTTTGATTATTATGCTACTGGGGGTTTGTTTTAACTATGCTCTTTATTCACAGAGTCCACCGGCTTTGGAAACCAAAGCTTTTTCTCTTGGGACTGTTGCTGCTGCTGCTGCTCTTGCTGAAGACGTCCTCTATCACTGAGACTCCTCATTATTTGCTGCATTTTGGTCGGCGGCTTCAATTTTTGTAATGCTTCTTCTCTAATTCGCTCTTCAATCTCCTCTTCTAGTCTCACCAGCTGCGGTATGCTGGTTATTCGTGTAGTCTCAGTGCTCAGGTTTCTGAATACATAATCGTAAGATCTTGCGGCCATGATATACGACTGGTCTGTCAATTTGTACTGAATTTTCCAATCATCTTCAGGAGATTCAAGTGATGGAAATTCGTCGGGCTGAACCAATTTTCCATTGATGAACGTCCTGAGATCCAATTCGTAGCATTTGACGTCGGGCGGGAGCCATTGACTATCCAAAGCTGCATGCTGTCCAATGGTATGAGGATCTTTTCCAAATTGATATGTGTTTTTGAAATCTGGAGAATGTATCAATTCCAATTCTTCTTGCTGAGATTGGATTCTCTTGATATTTTCCTCTGTCATGGGTTTTGCAAGTACATACAGCCGTCGTTCAGATTTGTAGAAAACAACATTGAATGATTGGCGGGGGGTTTTGTGCGATGCTACAATTTTGTCGAAAATTTGAGACATTAGTTCGACCGATAATTTGAATTCTGCTTCTGCAATTAAAGGCCCACATACACTCATTCTGGCATCCAAATCTTCCGATAGATCTTCATTCTCAGAAGTACTAGGCTTAGCCGAGTCTAACAAGAGATGTGAGGTGTGGTAGATCTTGTCGATTTCCTCTAATGGAACGTATTGGAAACCAAACATTTGCTTGATATTATGATATGCTAGGAAGATACCATCCATCCTACCTATCCTTGCCTGAAGCGAGTATTTGAACATGGTGGATCGGATAAGCTCATACCATTCTCTAGCAAAAGACTCGTATTTTCCGTCAAGCTTATTGATCATGTAATGGGAACCGTCATGGATCTGAGCATAATCCATGTCGTGCCGAACTGCACACACAGCTCTAGTTTTGAGATCAAATACACCTGTGCCAGGTAGACGCGAATCTACACAATCCAACTGAGATCTCATAAGAAAACTTCCACATTCTGTATAGTGATAAGCATTTTGCGGTTGATCTTCAGGCGCTCTCTTTCCGGAGTCAACTCCTTTTCTCATCTTTTCAAATTCTACCTCGGGCGTAGTCAGCATAGCCTCCAACAAATGGCCTAGAACTGACACAATGATTTCCTCGTTATTACTCTGATCTGAATCAACTGAATGAACACCAGTTTTATCATTATAACGGAGAAACACTGATACCGGCTTCAGCTGTGTGTATGTGAAAGATTTGGTCTTTCCAGGAAACAGCTTGGAAAGCGACATAATGTGCGGTTTTCGCTCATGAGAAAGCGTCCGATGCAAATGCGATAGTATTCCTGTCAGTGAGCTGGTAGATCCCACGTATTTTTTACCGCGATCCTTAGCAATGCTCGACAATCGATGATCTTGACCCGAAGGTACATACTGGGGAATTTTAGTAAAATCAAAATCTTTCACCGACATAATATTCTCCAGATAAGGAGAAAAATTAAACACTCCGGATCTGGGATCTTTGAGAAAATGTACTCCTGGGTTGAAAAGCACCCGATCCAGATTGTGAGCCAGAGGAGGTGGCATCTGCTGATCCTCCACCTGCACACCAGAATAAGCCAGTTTTCGAGAAGAGATTTCGCCAGTTTTCACAAATGCTCTATCAATAGCTTGAAACTTGTGAAATTCAGTCTGACGATAGGGCCTTTTAGATCGGCTTGGAGTTTCTTGAAGGGGTCGATTCTTCGATGGCCGTCTCAATCTGTCGCCTGCACCATCAAAAAGCCCCCGACCTCGTTTAAAATCTACTGAGTCTCCTTCCGAGACTGTAGTTTGAAATCCATTCTTGTGATCCTCACCTATCTCCTCTAGCTCTTCCCTCATAAGCTCTTTGTCCTTATAAACCTCCTCCTCCAGCGTTTTCAAAATGGGCAGACGTGGCTTAGAGCCAAGTCCCTTCTGGAACTTATTTTTAGATGCATCCCCTAAGTTGCAAAAGCTTCCAAAACATCTTTTCGACACGCGCGTGTAAATACGCATGCTCATGGTGATATTGAAACTTATCTTGCTGGTGAGATCACGGATCTAATTTTCAAACTGATTGTACGGCTGAAAAGTGAAAGAGAGTCGTCGCCATGACAACCATAATTAGCAGCAGTTTGGTTCCTCTCTCCAGATCTCGACACCTACCTATTGCAGAATGACAGAACTGTGAGCAAATTTATAATGCCACAAGTGCGACGATCGCTTATTGCCGAGCCCAGGGCAGAGGTTGATAGTTACGCAAGTCTCGGCTGTGGAAGGCAGGCTGCACAGTTGTCTTCGCACCACACACTCTGCTCAGAAGAGTCCATCGCTATGGCAGCATTTGCTGCAGATAGGACGAGCCGAATCGGAGACCGGGAGCGGAGAGATACATCTCGGCCAAAATGCTATCTCTCTCTCAGGGCTAGTGCCGTGGGGCCATGCCATGTACCAGGGAAGTTTGAAACAGATGGTATTCAACCTCCAGTAAAGCTTAAAAAACGTCCAATAATCAGATAGATAGAATACAAATCATCCGTCTGTTTTTGTCTGTTCTGTTTTTTTCCAACAAAAATGGCGTAGCTTTTCACTTCTACAAACCCTTCTCCTATAGGTCTATATAAACCAATCAGCCAAGACCCAGTGCTAATTCTTAATTGGTCAAAATTGAGATTGATGGGCGGCAGAAATCAAGAAATAGGCCTAATTGGGAAGGTATGAATCAGATAATTGCCCAGGTCTGAAAACTACGCACACATTGGGGGTTTTATCTGATCTTATACAAATATGCAACATCTCCCACCAGGTAACCGAGTTTTTTTCTCTCATCTACTTTGACTTGCTCAGTACTTTCCTGGAAAGTACTAAATATCGTTAGCTTGAATAATGCCTGAAACTGCACCAGCGCTCCAGCCGAAGCCTTTGGTTGCAAAGCCTACCCCAGTGGCCGTGAAAATCGAAGCTAAGGAACCTAAGCCTGCGCCGACTGCGTTGTCGACTTCGAAAGTATGGGTACTTCCTCCTAGGCCCAAACCTGGCAGAAAGCCCTCTGCTGATACTCCACCCAACAAACGCAAGGCTCAAAACCGAGCAGCTCAGAGAGCATTTCGGGAACGCCGGGCTGCTTTGGTCAATGAGCTTGAAGATCGGTTGGCTGAAATTGAAAGAGATAGAAATGCAAAAGAGGCCAAGATGCAATCGACTATTCGATCATTGAGTCGTGAAAATGAGCAGTTGCGTGCTGCCCTTGCAAAATACGATACCGAAAAGAAGCCTACTATGGATGATCTCGATAGAGCTTTAGAGCAGAAGCTTCCGGTACCCACCGAAACCAAATCCCCTGGAACTTGTGGAATTTGCATCAAAGATGCTTGCTTATGTGAGCAAGTTGGTCTCAAAAATGGAGCGATCCAGAATGATGATGTTCAGGAAATTGACTTCACCGAGGCCTTTGCTCGGCCTAAAAAGAGAACTAGAACCGTTGAGCTTTCTGTACCTAGTGCACCATCTGCACCATCTGAATCATTGACTTCTCAATTTTCTTCCGAGGGAGACTGCGGATTCTGTTCTGAGGACACCCCCTGTGTATGCCGAGAAGCAGCTGCTCAGGAAAAAGAAGAAGCAGCAGCAGCAGCAGCAGCAGCAGCCAAAGTCTCACCAATGACAACTTTACCTCCCCTGAAAGATTTGTCTCTCCCTCCAATTTCTCAGGAGCGCCGATATGGATCTGTCTCTGCTGATACCTCCGACACTCGGAGTCGTCGGAAAGGAGGTTGTACAGGAAACCCAGGAACATGTTACCAGTGCCAAAGCGATCCCATGTCAACCCTCTTCTGCACATCTATAGCATCCAAAGATCGAACACGGGACTCCAATGGACTGCGCCAGCCGCGGAAAACAAGCCTATCAGCTGCTGAGCCCGGCACCTTCATTCCCTGTGCTGCCGCATACCAAACATTGGCTCGTCACAAGGATTTTCGGTCCGCAGACTTCAGCTCAGTGATGAGTAAGCTTCAAACTCGAGGTATGGAAGTCGAGGTGAATAGTGTCGCTAGAGTTCTATTGGAGCTCGACAAAAGACTTTACGATTAAAAGGTCACAGGATATTTATGAGATGTTATGACAGGTAGTTATGGAGTATTGTGTTTTTTCTAGTTCTTATAGTAATGAAAGATGACAAAAGTGCTCTTGCAATTACGTTGCGGCAGTAGGTTGTCAGATCACGATTGGTTCAAAATTGATCATTTCCACATGATGTATTATTTTTACTCCTACAACAGATGCATTTCTTTAGGCTAGGCATCTATGATGTGGCACCAGCCATTCTGATGGTATAATCCTTTCCACTCTTGGTAATGTATCGAACCCAAGGATAAGACTGATACTGGAGCTTAGGCTCTATAATTTTGAGATATCTGACTTGAATACCAGAAGTAGTGAAGTAAGGAATGGTAAAGTTCACCTGGATGGGCCGCTTGGTTTTATTGAAACTGTCGTCATTGTCCCTGACCGATGGGAGACCCAGTTCGGCACGCATGGTGAACTCTCGGCCTCCACCAAACTGTTTCAATCTCCATATTATTGCAGATTTCTCCGGGTACCATTTAACATTTCCGGCATTAGCTTTGGACTTTGGAGAGTCGGCGTCATCAGGCACAGGGATTATGATTTCCACATTGTTGGCGGTGGATCGTCTTTTGAACTGGGCTCTTGCCTTCGCAACGATTTCCAGTCGGGAAGAAGAGTAGTTCATTACTTTACAGTCCACCCAAATGAGCGGTTTGACTGAAGTGTTGAGTCTATAGGACATGAGTTCGAATTCTCCGTCAGGAGGAATGAAAGAAATGGTTCGATCGTTTTCAAACCTTGAGAGTCGAACACATTGATGGAATTTGACGTCCTCCATTTCAATCGCCTTTCCACCTCTAACTGCAGAGCCAGAAGAGATAGATTGACCAGTTGTATTAGCCTGATGATCAAAAATGACCCGATCATTCAAACCAAGTCGCAACTCAGGCATGCCTGATAAATAACATTTCATTTGGACCGAGCCAAGAATTTCCGACCGTAGAACCTGTCCAGTGGGAGAAACAAGCAAATTGACAGATTCCACAACATCCAGAAAAGCCTCATTTTTCCTGTATTGTATGCCCTCTCCTCTCCAAGACACAGCATTTGTGACAGCCATGGGAGGTCTGGCTTGGATTTCTAGAGCATGTGATTCCTGAGTGATGTATTCTTGCAGTATTTTGGTATCGGTGGTTTGAGGATAACCAAAATCCATCATTTCATCAAGCAATTCATAAATGACAACAAAATTATCCCTGATTGACTCCTCCTCGAGCTCTTTAAAATATTCCGTCAGCACCTTGACGACCTGGTGCAAAAACAACAGGATTTCTGCAGCATTGGTGTTATTTCGGGTCAATGCCAAAACATAAAGATTGTTATGTGTGATGTATAGATAATTGATACCTTCGTGGCTGAGACATGGAGCTATGGCAGAAGACTCCTCTTCAGCTTCCATGAGAAGCACAGGAAACTTCTCGACAGCAGACATTGGAACATCTCCACGATAGTTTCGTGATAACAATGGTTTCCCCTTGAGATCAAGGAAAAACACTGCAGAAGCCATGATGATGGGTGATGACAACAAAGATCAGAATACCCACACTGCTAATACAATAAGATCAGCTCAGAAAACCCCCCTGATCAGTATAAATAGAACAATAACGGCTGGAAATAAATTTCTGCCGATTCTCAATACAATCTAGCAGTAAATCCACGTTATTTCACCAAGTTTGCCTCTTCCAATCTAGTGGTTTTGTCAACTTTTCAGTTGCTCCTGCTGTGTTTTCAGGTATGAATGATGTTAAGAGTGGTGTTGGCGTTTTGGGTCTTTGGCGGTGGTGGTGGTGGTAGCGGTGGAAAAGAAGTAGTTGAAAGGAAAGCAACAGCACAAGTCTTGACAAATATCATTTCACCAACTTACACATCACGAAACCATGGATTTGAATGGGGGAAACATCACAGAGTATTTGGACAGTCTTCTTCAAAAGGTGAGCGAGGCTCAGAACCGCCAGCTCAGCGATATTTCCCCAGATCATTCTACTTACCAAAGGTCGGCAGGATTCGACGACTCTCCAAATCCAGCAGTGATTACTAGCTATCGAGAAGCCTTGAGATATCTATTTAAATACATGTCGATAAACGAAGAGCTGAAAATCGCAGTCAGGCGCTGCCTGGAAGAGCAGAGCCGAAATGAGCTCGAATGGTCTAAGACTCGACAAGATTGGATCGAGGCCAATAGACCGAAGTTTCAAAACACCCACCTCCAGAACGAGCACGGGCACCAGCAACCAGGGTCCATGACCATTGCACTTTTGCGCGAAACTACAGCGTCATCACAGAAACAGCAATATGAAAAAGGTTTACAAGAGCTAGACATGAAGATTTACAAGGCTTGTGAGCAAATGACAAAGGCACACGAGCAGATTCTGAGGGATCTGAGAGTGCCTCTGTTTTGTGTTAGTGAGACCACACTAGCAGCGGTAGAAAGAGATGCGAAAACACAGTCATTACTACATGAACAGAGAAGACTACTCGAAGTTCTCAAGGACTTATTTGACGAGGAAAATACTAGTGCCCGACAAAAGTAAAAACCATGAAACCAGGTTCCGATGACGACATGAAAAATAAATATGGGGTGTCTAGGGCACTTTGACCAAAACACAGGTATGGCGAAGAGCCGGGGATAAAAAGTAAAGCCGGTGGAGAGCCGTAGGAGGGACAACAGCAGGAACAGCAAGAACAGCAAGAAGAACGCACCAGGAATAATTGCAGTGTAAAAACCGCATTGTAAAATCACAGTGTAAAATTACACAGTGTGCAGGGTAGTTGGTAATTGATCATTCTAAGCTGTTCCCGTGGCACTAGGTGTAGCCGAGGGAACCACAGTGGTTGCCGATTCTCCTACGTGAATTACTGGTAGTCCTTGGAACAAAAACGACCTTTCGTGAAGTGAAGCTCGAATCGCAGCAATGTCTAGCGAGTCGAATACCTGTAAGGGGGCTCCCAAGCTGGGCACCAGCAATGCTGCGAAAACAGTCAGCACAGGCAAACGCATGACGGGATTATAGACTGAAAATCAGGCGTAGAAAAAGATTCGAGGTTTGACTAGATGGTTGATATCCAAACACTGGCTTCTTACAGAGACCGTCTGTTCTTCTTATATGAGTACCCATGGCCTTGTGATCTTCAGGAGCAAATACTGATTTGTCTCAGAAATGTACGTCCAGGAATGCACTTCTAGCTTTTGTGTATCAGCTTGGCACAAACTCTAGCCCCACCATGTTCATCGTCAATGAGTTTCATCTTCAGGCACGAGGCACCAGGGCAGCTGATTGTGCAGCCAATACGCCCTAAAAAAAGGGTCATCTCGGAATAAAATCTTTGATGATTATCATATATTAGCATCCAATCCATCAAAGCATTCGTGGTTTTTTTACCCCTCTCTTCTTCACGTGCTGCAGTCGGGATGATCTCCCCTTCCCGTTGGGTACCTGATCTTCGGTTTTAGGGCCATGGTAGTTGATCACACGGACAAGGAAAACTGAACAAAAAATTAAGGGGCCAGTGGAGATCTGCCATTTAGGAGCAAGTTCATACGCTCTGCATTTCTTATTGACTTATTGCAGAGCGCAATGAAACATGGCGGCATAGACTGCTAACAGCCTGACAGCTGCCGCTTGTCAAACAGCCCGCAATACTCTACTGTGAGGTCGAAATAAACTTTGGGGTTGATGGATCATATAGCGTAGGCTTATCAACAGGCCAAACAGAGCGTTGTAGTGTTGGACAGCAGTATCAAATTTCAGCATTTTTTTAATCATTTGGGATTTTGCATAATGAAATGATAGTCAGTTCCCATTGAACAGGAATCTCTTACAATGATAATGAGCTCAAACATCAATTCTCATGCCTGATCTATGAAAGATGTCTAGGAACACGAGATTTGACAAATTCGACCGTGTACCATAGGCCATGTCTGAATAATATTCTAAATACGCACGTCCCACGTGCGGTTGCTGTTCGAGTCAAATCCCCGAATAGCGGGAGTTTTTTTTTTTAATTCTTTTTTCCTTTTAGTGTCTCGGGGCTCTAATATTGCTTCAAGATTACTAGCCTAATCTAATGCTTTATGAGGTAATTTCAGTGTCCTCGTCAACTGCTTTTTCCTCTCTATTCGAGACAGCCTGCTTTTTAGTTAAGCAGCTAGCAGTACCATCGGTCTCACCAAAGTAAGCTACCTCGGCATTGTCAAACAAACCGGTCTCTACGACACCAACTAATAACTTGATCTTGATGTCCAACTTTCTAACACTTTGGGGTTCAATGGCTCCAAAATGGGTGTCTAATATGAAGTTGCCGTTGTCGGTAACTACCGGGCCAGCTTTAGCTTTACCTCCTTGTCTTAGCGATACTGCTAATGCTCCCATACGATACAAATCTGATTCCACTTTAGGATAGGCCATAGGAACCACTTCAATGGGGATTCCAGTAATCCACGATTCTCCGAGCTTTTGAGATCGCTTCGATGAGTCAGCAACCACCACAAACTTACGAGCACATTGTCCAACGAGTTTTTCTTGGAAAAGGCATGCTCCACCTCCTTTGATGCAGTTGAGCTCGGGATCGACTTCGTCCGCTCCATCAAAAACAATGTCTAGTTCTCCCACAGCATATTGATCAATTGCAGATACTCTCAATCCTGCCTCTAAAATAAGCTGCTTGCTTTGGAATCCCGTAGGCACAAACAGAATTTTGTCAGTATCAATGCCTTTCTCCTCTTTGAGCTGAGCAATTCTTTCTACTGCGTAGACAACCGTTGAACCTGATCCTACTCCAATAACCTTTGCGTCTGGAGGGAAATGCTCATCGACCGCGGCATAAGCGGCAGCTCGCTTGGCCTTTTCTACTAACGACTGGGGTGGGGGGACTCGAGAAGCCATAGTTCTTTTTGCTAATGTTTGGATCACGGGAGAAGCACCGGGTTGGAGTCGTCTAAGTAGCATGCAATGAGTAAAAGTGGGGGAAGCAAATAATTGATGGGGGGAGGAGCGCTTGGTGTGCGGAGTTGCCCTATACGTCATCACCGCACAGGTTGCTACCAGCTAGTCGATTTTGGCGAATATGGCATAGAAAAACAATTATCTTTCGACAAATTTAAATCCATTTCTTCCACCTGACACAATCCTTTTTGAAATCCTTTCAGCTTCGTGTCCTCCGCAATGGGATTTGAGAGCAATGATCCTTTCACCATTCTTGTCTGCGTAACAATCATCACGACATTTTCGACGAGCTCAAGGTATTGATCTCTTCTCCCTTCTTCTTAGCAAAGCATCTCCACAGGGTCTGGAGAAAATACTAGTGATTTTTTATTCGACGGATCGAGAGATTCAGATCTTTTGATTTTTGCCATTTTTCTGCCTACCTCCCAGTCTCATTTTCTCGGTTGTTCTTCTGGAATTCTCTCTGTTGTCTACCATGTCTGCTGAAATTTCATCAAAGGTCCCTTCGAAGGATAAGGCAGCACTATCTAAGCGAGCATTGAAACGAAATGCCAAAAAGGAGCCAACACCAGTGGTCGAGACTGTTTCCGAGACTCCTGAGCCATCTGACAAACTAATCGAGTTTGTACAAAAGCGACTTCGAAATTTACAGAAGCGAAAAGCAAAGTTGGATAAATACCAGACTATAGCTGAATCAGGTGAGAATACCTTGAATGCAGACCAGTTGGCAGCTCTTGCTGATCGTGAGTCGGTCGAAGCTCCATTGAAGGAGCTTGGAGAAGTGCTTTCTTTGTACAAGGAGCAGTTGACACAACAAGAGACTCAGATACGTCAGCAAAAGGCAGACTACGAGGCTCAGTTGACGAAGCAAACAGAAGAAGCCAAACAGGCTGCTACAGACGAAGCCCGCAAGTCTATTGAGCTGATTCTTGGCTTTTTGCGAGCTGCTAGTATCAAACGAGCTATTAATGCCAGTGTCGCCGCGGGATCAACTGAACTCTCGCCCGTGCCAGCCGAGGAGACCACAGCTCTGGAGAGCCTGCTGCAAAAGCTATATGCAGCCGATGACGACTCATTAAAGTCTGTTGATCTTTTAGTTTCAGGAGCAGATGTTGCAGTAGAGGAAAATGCTGCTACTTACAAGCTTATCAAGAGTATATCGAAAATGTCGGTGACAGAGCTTTATGATGCATCAAAACGACCAGAACCTTTGGTCAAAGTTACTGCCAATGGCCATGTGGATCCCGTGAATGATATCAATGGATCTTCTTTGCAGATCTCATTCCTTCAAGAAGAAGTTGTTGAATCGGACGAAGATGTAGCTAGTGAGGCTACGACTGTCACTGAGCCCGTCACCGCAGAAGCAACTCCTGAACCTGTTGTAGAGGAACAGCAGTCGGCTGGAGGAAAGAAGAAGTTCAAGCGATGGAGAAATAAGAAAAACAAGAAGAAGCAGACTGGTGAAGCTGCCGTCCCTACTGCCACTGCATAAAGAACCTTAGCTGCTGACATTGGTTCTAGTTTTGCATTAGGTGAAACGAGGTGGAAGCAGAGAGAGACGGCATCCAAGCATAAGAAAAGCTCATGAGAGGCGAGCGAGAATGGTGATGTGAGCACGCACGAGTACGAGCACTGACGCCAGCGACGGATTATAGGCTATAAGCACCAGCTGCGAGCTATAGGACAAACAACTCACTAGATATTGATAGATCCTCTACAACTTGCTATTCTGTAAAAAATGTAAAATAGAAACTTCGTTCATCATCATTCATATATATTATCTATTGTATGTCCGTGGCTTTGGAGACTCCTGGAGGTATTACTGATAGCACTAACTAACCACCCCAGATGTACTATGATACACAGCTTAATCTATTCTATGAACCACCGGTATCTACTTAAAGCCCAGTCTACATGAATAGCCACTCAAGACGAGCAGACCATTCCGTAAAAACCTGTGGGTGAATTAACAGGATATTTTCCCCTCTCAGCAAAAGTAGTAGTGGTCATGATGAAGAAAATATCCTGTGACCACTGTTCAAATCTCACATTCTGCTCAGCCGTGCCTGTCCACGTAATTACTGTAGCGGAGTAAATAAACTGCAAATATACAGTGATCTGATCAGCAAAGCGCTATATTTGAAGGGATTAATTTGCAGACTAATAACCTTGAAGCGTTGAAAAACGTTTTGATAGGTTGATTATATTATATTGAGGAAGCATACAGAGTGATCTGGCAGTGTTTGGAATACAAGAGCTCATTCAAGAAGTGTTGTAAATCGAAGAATTAGAGATATTATCGTTTTACTGGAGCTTTTGATGGAAACTAGTAGCTTTTTGATATTGTGCTCTGAATCTCCTGCTAAAACAGTAATTGATCTGGTTCTATTGACGGTAATAATCAATTAGGAGTGATTTTAGGAGGTACTGCGACATCAAGAAAACATTGTCTTACTACGTCTTTGGTAAAGCTTGGTTTTAATCCGTATAGTGATTTTGAGTTTCATCTTGGAATTTCATCGTGTTCTGATATTATTACTTGAGCACGATTTACTGAGATCATCTGGTATTGCACTGGCTTGTGATTGATCATTCCTCATTGTCAACAACTTTTACTGCGTCTAGAACTTTTGCTTTATTTTCTACCATTAAGCTATCTCTGATTTGATACAATCATGTCTCAGGAAAAACAGCCTCGAAGTCTTGAGCTTCTTGCTAAATATGTCAAGTTCAACAAAAGAATGGGTGCTACCGAGTCCATGAACCTCAGAGTTGAAATTGCTCTTCTTCAGCTGAATGAGCTGAGAAGCCATACACTTGACCCTGCTGCAGCTGTTTCCGGTCCCGAACGTCTTTTTTTATCTCCTATATGGCAAGATGTGACGGAAGTCACTTCTACCGAGATTTTTGGTCAATCACACAAGGAAACCAATGATCAGAGGGCTCATTGCATTGAACTAAAGCTCCTTGAAACCCTGGGAAAGTATCATATTGATAAAAGGGTATGCCCTCAGTTGGCTCCTCTAGGACAGTATGTTACTGGACGTACCAATTTACTCCAATTAATATCGTCTCTCGACCAGGACATGGAGCAATTTCAACAAGGGATTCTATTTTGCAAGTCTGATTATCAAACTCTTTACTGCTTGAAGTATATTGAAATCCCCGAAGCCTCTGCAGCACTGGCCCTGATTTTTGTGACCATTGGAGATGACATTCCTTACCTATATTTTATTTTTGGCTTCTCGGACGTTTATAATGCCCTAAATTCTCTCGATAAGGCAAAATGGTTCGAAACTGCCGAGGAAGCTGAAGAGTCTCTACAAAAGCTCCTGGAGAACAAGACTCTCAATAGCCCGCAACAGGAGCCGACGTCTGATGATGACTACTGGGGTAAGTACGACGATGGAGACGAATTGGAAAAACAAGAGGAAGAGCGTTCACAAGCTATGGAAGATGCTCTGAAGCAAGAAATGGATGCATCAAGTCGATCCGTAAATGCAGAGTTTCGTGAGCTCTCGGGAAAAGCCATATCATCATTGTTTGAAATGGCTGCATCAGTTGGAATAAGTGCTGAAAAGTGTGAAAACCTGCTCTTAGAGAAGATTGTTCGAACTACCCGTGAAAGATCAAAAGAATGGAAGACTACATATTGATTGGGCTTACTGAAGTTTACAACGGGCTTAGATATAACCACATCTCAAAATATCAGTGAAAGCCCTTGAAATCAAAAGACGTTGAAGTATTTCTAATCACTATGTGGATAGCGAGAGGAAAAGCCCTTAATGAAATGATAATTTTATCGACGACAAACAATTATGAAGCAAATTTTTACAGAACCAAACAATAATCATTTTGACGAGATTGAATGAGTTGCTGGCTGCTAAACATTTAAATGACATGATTCTGATTGTAAGTTCGACGCGTAGACATAAATAAATCAGATTCACAAATAAATAATTCCTAGATTTTCGGCACTAGTTATGTGCAATAACCAAGACGGAAAAATGCAGATAAAATAAATCAAGTCAAATCAGAGAGTCGGAGCCGGTTCTGCGCATTCAACGCCAGCCATACTTCTTGAACATTTGCACCGCCCTCATTGGACAGCATCATCAGAAGATCCATAAAGTGTGAAATATATCCCTCAGTTCTCCTAAGTGTTTCTCCTTTCAACTCTGTGGGGTAGTTAAGAATTGCTGCTGCGATTGAACGGACTTTGATAATGACCGACAGCCCGTTGGCTTCAACATTCTGGAGAGAAATATTACCAAATATTCGGATAAGATTACGACAGACTTCTTCACGATGCTGCCAAAGCTGTGCCTCCTGCTCTGCTTGAACAGCTAATGGACGCTCAAGTTTCTTGTTACGACACATCTCCTCTAACTTGGAAAGTAGCAGACTTTGAATAGACAACAAAGTAATATGCACATTTACTCGTGCGCTTTCCATCTGCGCATGGTACAGAGCGGGAGTATCACCGTACCATTTTTCTCCAATACTAGCAAGTTCTTGTTCAGTGAAGGTCTCGTTGAAGCAGCCCTCAAAATTGGGAACATGAACATCTTTCCAAGCAGCAAGTGGTGGAGGCAAATTGGCACGAACGACGTCTGTAGTTGAAAAAAGTTTCCAGGTAGCAAGCTCCTCTTCTCCTTGACAAATTGGAATATGCAATGCTGGCATGGTAGGATTGCCAAACTTGAAGTTCTCCATGCATAAAAAAGCCCTCACATTGGCTATAAAGCCAGTTATTAGTGGCCACCTACCGACTGAGGACTGAACTGGAGGTGTTAATATAGCAGTCTCTGTGATGTATTCGTCGTCAACTTCGACAGGTATAAAGGGCGAAGGATCCACGATGCCTAAAATATTAGTGTTCGCTACACTGAAAGTTTCTTGGAACATTTTTTCGTTCCAAACCTTAAAAAGAGTCAAAAAAATGGCTCTTTTTATCAGCTCAATTCCGATCATAGATTGGCCCTTGAAAGCTTCCGGATAATGATTCCAGCGGTGACACTTGACAATACCAGCCATACCTTCAGCATCTAAATATGTTCGGCTGCGGTCAGTTTGAGCATAATATCCTATCAACGCGGATAAATATGTATTAGCCCATTGCAAAAAAGGGTCCCCAGTGTTGATCCAACCTAGACCTAAAGCGGCATCACTCAAATCCATAGAGTACCTGCACATATCTCTGAAGTCAGAAAACTTCAACTCAGGAAATCTTTTTTTATAAAATGGGAAATAGCGTGGCATTGTAGCCATGACAAATCCACAAAGTCGAATGCAAAATGCGAAGAAATCTCGGTCATGTCGTTCACGGTGTGCCTCCAGATCCCGAACAAAACTAGGCCGGTGGACAATAGGGCAAACAGGATAAATTTGATTTAAGAAAATTTTGATCATGAGTTCAAACAGAGGCCTTGGGCAAAAAAGATCTGTGTCGAGACTTGGAATCAAAGGACGCTTGAATAACGAATAGAGATCGAAAGATTTTCCTAGCATAGAGGAGCCCAAAGTGTTAGTAAGAAAATCAACCGAAGAGACAAGAGAAGATGCAGGAGGCAGTGAAACTTCTTCAGACCTAGGAGTAAAATTGACAGGAGAACGATAGGTACTTGTCATGACTACCGACTCTGAGAATTTCTGAAGTATGCGAGATGCAGCAGCTACAGTTTCGTCTTCTTCACCCAGCGAAGGTTCTTTGACCGAAAAAGCATCAGAAGATTGTTTGACAATGTCAGGAGACACATAAGAAGAAGCCTGGGATATCGGGACAGACACTGGTATAGACGCTGGTACAGATACTGGCACAGGACTGCCCAATATGGGCTGGAAAAGTGGAGGGGTCTTGACTTGATCTTTGATACCAGCATCGGAAGCATCATGAGCACAAGCAGAAGCAGAAGAAGAAGAACAAGAGGAGAAAGGGCCAGTATCAGGCTTTAACGACTCTGGAGAAATAGAGTTATGATTTTCGGACTTGATTTTGCTGGCAGAATTGGGTGATACCGACTTGTTACGTTTGGCAGGGCCACGGCCCCGTCGCTCTCCAAATACACAAGGAATGCCCTGATCAAAGCACGCTTTGCAGGTGGCACTGTCCCCACTGGAGACAGACTCATAAACGATACAACGGGCTTTTCGAGCACGACAAAATGCACAAGCAATACGACCGATCTGACGTTTTTTCCGATGCGAAGACGGCGACTTTTGTGTTGATCGCTCGGTGGCCGCTGTCGGCGCACCATGTATTTGTAGGCTCATTGGGCGTACAAATTCCAACCAAAAATCTCACAAACTGAGAGCAGTCTTAACAAGAAGACTTAGGAATCTTAAACAGCAGATTCTCCGGTGCTAATAGAAATCCAATAAAAAAAAAAGAAGTTGTAGGTTCTTTAAACGAAGAGAAATCAGCCCTTTCCTCCAGGGATGAAAAAAAAAAAACACAAAGATTTCCACAGAAAATGCACCCTAAAATTAATTTCTCTCCGCTAGCTTTCGGAGCTTATACACAGCTTGGGTAGAAAGAATTGAAATCAGTAGCACTGCTACCAAAACCGGTGAGCAGAAAGCAAACTAAGTTAAATTCCAAATCCCGCCCAAAACCTTCAAGGTTAAGTGGCCACGGGGGATTTTTCGAAATCGTTTAAAGCGAACAAATAAAAGGAGTTCTGAAGATTTTGATGAGGTGAGGTGAGGTGATGTCAAGTCAAAGGAAAATCAGTTTGGGTGCGTGTTTGCCTACTTGGGTGGGGCCCTCTGTTGGTAGGTGCACAACTATTTGGAGGTGAACAATGGGCGAGCCCGGTCATCTCTTCTCATTTGAAGGGGGTGTCGGGGCGTCAGGGCGTGGCTACGCTGGGTTAGATAAGAGCGAGCTTCTCATCGAAAGGGTAGCCACCCAAAGTAAGAAAAAAAATCCAAAAATGAAGCCACCCGGCAAGCTCAGACGTCGCCCACCCGGTTTGTACCAGCCCAGGAGCCCACCCAACGCCTAGACGGGAGAAAATAAGCAGGAGAAGAGCAGATCTCACCAAGGCCAGGATTGAAATAAGGAAAGGGCCGATCAACCCAACTTTCAGCCTTTACAACAAGTGGTAGATCTAGTGGAAATGGCTAGTAAACGTGCAGCAGGAGATGCTGGAGGAGCAAGAAAAAAGAAGCGCTCTGGAGGAGGCAAGGTGAGTATCTTTATTAGCTTGTATATACACAAGACCGGCAGGCTCAGCCCAGGGTTCTAACCCATAGTACATGCTGAAAGAGCAGAACATCGAGCCAGGATGGTCGGGAATATTTGTCACATGTATCCGAGGACGGGAAAAGCAATGCGAGAGAGAAATGCAAGAGCTATTCAACGATGTAAGTATTGTGAATGTGGTTTTGGCAATGTTTAATATATTCTGACTGAAAAGACTCTGGTAGACATGTATGGTACTGATTCGGTAATTTCCGAAGAGGAGGAAGATGAAAGTGAGGGTGGAGATGACGATGATATTGAAAAACAGCTACAGAAGGAAGTTGATCAGATGAAAAGTGCTGGTAAAAAATCCGTCAAGTTGTTATTAAGTCCTATTGATGTCAACTGTGAATGTCTATTGTTTTTCCGCTCCAGATCCCCCGTCGACCCTGTTGCAGTGTGTTTGAAATTATGCCAGAATGCTAAATCTACTGGAGAAAAAAGAACTAGGTGAGTTTCTAGGTACCAAGAGCAAACATGAAGAGAGCACTGCCTTTGCTAACTATGATCAGATACTGCCAGAGACTCACACCAATTACTAAGACAGATGCCGCTACAGCCGTTGGGCTGAAAAGACTAGCCCCTATAGTACTGAAGCCAGAATTTCATGCTGATGATCAAAAACCTGTCAAATTCGCTATTAAATCGACTTGCAGGAACCATAGTGTTCTGTCTCGAGATGAGATCATCAAAGCAGTAGCCGAGAGTGTCGGCCGAGACCATGGCCATAAAGTTGATTTGAAGAACTACGACAAACTCATTCTAGTGGAAGCATACAAGGGATCTATTGGCATGAGTGTTGTTGACCCCGTTTACGACGATCTCGAGAAGTTCAATCTAGGCCGGCTTCAGGATCTGGCTACAAAATCTGTCAAAGGTGCCCAGTCGTACGTCAAAAAGGAGATTTCTGAGTCTACGGAGCAAGAAACGAAACCTGACAAGCAGTTAGGTAATAAGGAGAAGATTCCCGAGAAATCTGTGAAGGAATGAGGCGATTTCAAGTTGCGGAGACATCTCGGAGTTTCTTAAACCAGTTGGTCACGTGACAGAGCCTGTGAATGGCATCGAACTTTTGGCCCATCTCCTACGCCCTCAACAGATGTTTTCCACTACAGTTCATGTACATTAATTATAGAACATCATGAATATACTCTAAAGTTGTTGCATTATCCATTGGGAGTTGCATGTTTCTCAATCTATTGACCTGTGCTGCCGTGGAATCGTCTGATCCCGTCGCAGCAAAATCCCGCACATAGCCTCCCAGCACAATCAATTTCACCATCTTGCTTAACACTTGCCACAACCATTAGATATCAACAATGGGGTGTGATCAATTCATGAACAGTATGATGACAAGTCATTTCGAGGTCATGGAGGCCTTGCAATCGTTCGAACTCCCGGAAATCACTTTGAACGACCGATTTTTCTACATTGTAGGAAGTATTTTACAGGTTGCTGCGGCCATGGTTTTGACCATTCGGTTCAAAAAGACTGTCAAATCCACCCGAAGCATTAGCGAAGAGCTTGAATTTGATGACTTTGTCGAGAAATTCACTATCACAGGAAAAGATTCTCGACAGGCTACGGTCCGGTTCTTCTCATATGACAAGAAGAACTGGATGATCGGTAGACAACTTATTCGATGGTCAGCTTATTACTTTGTTCTGGCCAGCTCTATTGTGCTTTTCAGAATCGTTCGAACCACTGTAAACGGCTTGCTTACTAGAGATATGGATGGCGATGCTTTAGTGGACGACATTCTTCTCTTGTTGCCTCTTGGATATTCAACAGCATACTTTTTCAACATTTACAGTATTGGCTCTGCAACTCTGACCACTGTGCTCGGAAAGAAACTCAGGATATTTCTTATCGCCTTTTTTATTGGATGGGTTTTCATCTATAACAAGATGTATTTCACCACCTTCTCAGCTATCAAGACAACTGCTTATTTCACCATGATGACTGTTGTTGGCATTCAACTCGGCAACAAGTTAAGTGCTCCGGAGCCCGAGTCTAGAAAGAGTGTATCTAAAGATGAGTCCACCGAGCATCCTTTGGCCCGAGTCTGTGAACAGTTTGATAAGGGTCAAATGTCTCTGCTCAGGGTCATGGAATCTGATTCTTACATGATCTACTTCTATAATTCCAACAAGAAGCTGCTTGGTATGACAATCGGCGCTTTGGCCTATGTTATCTATGTTCCCAAGTCGGCAAACAACAATGAAATTGATTCCATCATTTTCAGAGTGATTGACGGCAAAAAGGGTACCAAGTCTCTATCTGATGTCTACACTAGTACTAGTTTGGATGATGAAAAGTCAGCTTTGCTCGGCGAACAAGACTTGGAAAAGAAGACTTATGGCGAAGAGTATGGCGAAGAGCCTGCTTTGTGTGCTTTTGTTAGCGATATGGTCTCTGAAACCGCTGCATTTTCTTTACAGGCTGTTATTTCTGCTTAGAAGCAGCTCATTTGGTGTAAAGGCCATTTCTCGAAGCGTTGTGCTACCCATTTTTCTAATTTTTTGCAATTTGCTGCGGGCTCTAACTTATCATAAATTAAATATCACTGGAATTATAATCATCATATCAATATATTATATAGTAGTAGAGTATAATCATCATATCAATATCATTCTAGTAAAACTGAGAACTGAGAACACGTCAACATGGCCTTCAGTTCAAAACTTTGCTCACCAGGCCTCCAATATCAGGTATCTTGGCTCTTGCTACTTCATTTTCGCTTTTAGTTTTATATTTTTTTTTTTGCTCGTCGCTTCTTCACTTGTGAATTTTACTTTTTTCCCCTGTGTATCTACGCTTTTAGTTGCTCTTCGCTCTTAGTCGCATGGTCTTTTGAGTCGCATCGCTCTTGCGTCTCGAAGATCTAATAGCTGACGATACTAACGTCATCTTCCATTCTCCAATCTCCATTGAATATTTTGCAGCCATGGCACCCAGGCCCGAAATACAAGCCTGGCTTGACAAATATCCAGCACCTGAAAGCAAGGATCTCCAATATATTGACAAACAACAGGTGTTGGAAAGAATCAATGGTTCCGATAACCGTTATCTGATTCTCGATCTAAGAGATGCCGATTACCGGGCCGGGAAGATCAAAGGAGCAATTCATGTTCCATCACAAAGTATCTACCATTCGGTTCAAGATCTTTATGACTTAGCTGAACAATCTGGAAAAGATACAATTTATTTGCACTGTGTTAGCAGTCGGGATCGTGCTACTCGGACCTGGGGTTGGTTCAAAGATATAGCCAATAAGCAAGGAAACAAGGTTGAGCCGGTTATTATCAAGGGAGGTTTTACAGAATGGGCTCGAGGAGGGGATGAATTTATTAAGGTTATAGATGAATTCAAGCCAGAAGATGTTTGAAAGTTGTCCCTGAGGTGTTATGTAGGCTGTAAGTTGTCCAGTTTCGAGGCTGGATAGGATTTTGATAGAATTTGAATGCATTCTCTAAAGTTTCCAGGTTTACTGAGAAAGTAAGAAAATGATTTCAGAGTGATATACATTTGCGGCGTGTATTTCTGGTTCATTTCTGGTATATCTGAAGTACTGAAAGTGTTTCAGCTTTGCCAAAGATAGTGATCAGATTCATTTTACCGGCCAACTAATTGATTGTTCTTTGTCCTCACATAATACTTACATGCATATCAATTTGGTTATAGTAGATTTTGGCCATGATTATTTACAGCAAAATGCAATGTTGTTCAGCTATAGGAATTCACCTCTTATTCCTTTCGATCAGCGCAACAACGGCCAAAGACGCAGATGATGAAAATACCTAGAGAATTTTAAATCACCTTCTAGTACGTGAGTTTCTCTTTTCTTTAAAATATGTCGTCAAAATCTCCATCAACATCACGAGCTTATTAAACTCACGGCATTTTTATGCCCGCACAACAAAATCATATCAAGTATACTTGGTATTAACCAAAGCATTGATCTCATCACATGAAATATTTTCAGCTATTCACATTGACATTTAGAGATGCACTATAGGACTACGCAATTCCAGACCAAGTCATGCATCAATACTATATTTCGGTGCATTCCAACATACCATATATCATGCTATTTGCTATATGCTATATATTCCCAAAAATCAATTCTCCAAGAGCACCGATGGTGTCTCCCATGCTAGCCAATCGCTTTTGGTATTCGGAAGCAAACCCATAGCATTGAGTTTCCATATTCCAGCAACAAGGGCCAGCATATTACATAAAATATAGACAATCTTAGTGAAAAGAATATCGCCAGCAATATTATTAGAGCCTTTGAGATTTTCAAATTGCTCATTGACTCCAAGCATTTGTTTGAATGGAGTTACAAAGAACATCATCACCGTCATGGTGATAGGCACCATCTGCAGCGAATTACCAGACATGTAGCTGACGAACAGATTCATTGGCAACGACTTGGCAGGTCCCAACGCAACTTCCCATGCTCGTTTCACTTTCAATGTATCTTGACTGGCATCTTTCTTTTTGCTACTTGTAGTGTTTGTACTTGATGCCGTCTGCTGTTAGTACTAGTGAATGAATGATATTGGCTTCCAATACAGAATTTGACTAACCCAACGTATCAAAGTTGATCTGTTGACCAGATTCCTTCTTTGGAGCATTTAAGTATTCCCTTTCAGCCTTCAATCAGCATTGTTTACTGCTGTCTTGCTCCAAACTTACCTTCTTGACCTTGCTTTTAAATGCCGGAGGATCTTCCAGTCCTTTCACAACATTACGTCTACGCTATTAGTTTTAACTTTTAAACTCTAATAAATACCAGATCTTGTCACTTACACAACCAAAGATGCTGGATCATCCACTGTTTGGAACCAGGACGGAACTGCAACCATTGTGAATCAGCTACTAGCAGGGCGCACGACAACTTGACATTGAACATCACTCGAGACCCAAGCCAGTCATTGTATTGGCGACGAAACAACATGGGCGAAATCCAACCGCCTTTGAAATCTTGTAGGTGAATAGAATGAAGGAGAATTTGCAGGGGTTTTGAATCACTCTATTAACTTTCTAGCTATTATAAAGCATCCTCCACCATTAGCTTTGAGCGATCTGACGAAAAGAAATGCCATATTCATTTCCTCGTCAACGCCGTTCATGTCGGCTTTCAAAAGAAGCTTGAAACTTCTTGATAAAATAGAAGCCAAAGTTTCCAAAAAAAATAATTTCATTCGTATTATTGGGCTAGGTAAAGCTATAGATAAAGCCCTGAGAGTCGCCTTGAAACTCCAAGCTCAGGGGCATAAGCTGGAGATTATTACTAGTACAAAATATGCATTAGACGAGAAACAGGACAACGATTCCGAGTCAAGCTCTTCACAAGGAGCTTTACTGGAAAAAAGATGTGTTAGTTGTGTAGAGATCAAGGTGTTTGGACAACATTACTGAGCAAGCTTTTTGACACAGTGATCTCTGATATTCTCCAGTTCCTGACGATCTTTTGATCCTATATCCCAATCTTTGGCTACTTCAAGAATTTCTAAAGCTCGCGGGTAATCCTTTAGAAAATATGCTCGTTCTGCAGCATTTTTCAGATAGCCTCGATCCACTTTGCTTGTGGGATCAAACTGCTTTATTTTGAACAACCACTAAACAGTCAGTAATGATATGGAACTTTACGGCTTCTGATATACTTACGTCTTCAGTCTGGATTACTGGTCCATCCTTGTATATAAGTTTTTGAGCTTCAAACTCTTGCTGAGATTGCGACTTGCGTCGCTTTGTTTTACCGGCGGAGGAATCAGCCACCTCCAAAAAATCAGGAAGAAGCTCGTGTTCGCCGGACATGTTGTGAAGAGTCTTTAGACAACTTGATTTATTTAATATTGTGAGCTTTGACCGAATGAACGCTTTATTTCTGGGTCTAGAAGCCAAAGCTAGCATTCAGTCGGGAAGATGAGATTCGGCTTGGTGAACGAACATCTTCATATTGGCAGTAGATCTGGAGATCGAAGTGAAATGGGACTGAGGTTGAGACTGCAAGGATCCACAATCGGTAGACAATAGACTTGAGAGACAGCTTCTCACATATAATAAGATGAATTTGCTAACTTAATATTTTCTGATCCGTTCATTTTTTTTGCTGCTTTAACTATCCTATTTCATCTCCATGATGCTGCTTCCTACTTGTCCCAAGCATCGACGTGCTACATCATGCTCGAATCTATAACGTAAGTATGGGCTTATTTCCACTGTAGATGGAGAGAGTTTCTGCGTAGAATAAATTAAAAAAGATCCACAAAAGCTAACTATAGGTTGGCGGAATTGTCAGCAGCAGCAGACAGCGACGTAGCGGGAATTCGACGGTACGAGGACTTCTCGACTATTGACTGGGTGGAAGATGCCGCCAAAGACAACCAGTTGAGAATAGCCAAGATCCGCAAAATCCATAATCGCTCCTCTACAGATTCAATATGGAGTCAGATGAGTAATGGAAGCCGGCATGGCCTGACTAGAATCATTGGTGAGCTGTACTCGAGTGCTCAAGGCTGGGTGGTATTGGCCATCATCGGCATTGTCATTGGAATTATAGCCGCTTTTATTAATATCATAACAGAATGGCTTTCAGATATCAAGACTGGTCACTGTACGGTAGGTTTTTATTTGAACCGGGAGTTCTGCTGTTCAGGTTATGAAGAAGACGAGCTGTGTAGAGAATGGAGGCCCTGGGCCCCGTATTCTCCAGCCAACTATCTTATTTATGTGGTCATTTCCACTCTTCTAGCTTTTCTTGCTGCTTTCATTGTCTATTCTTTTGCACCTTATGCTGCCGGCTCTGGAATCTCCGAAATCAAATGCATCATAGCCGGCTTCATCATGAAGGGATTTCTTGGTGCTCGCACTCTCGCAATCAAATCTCTCACCCTACCCTTGGCCATTGCTTCTGGCTTATCGGTAGGAAAAGAAGGGCCAAGTGTCCATTATGCAACATGCGTTGGAAACACTGTGGCTTCAAGATTCGAAAAATACAGAACCCATAGTGCCAAATTAAGGGAGATTCTATGTGCCTGTACCGCAGCCGGTGTAGCTGTAGCCTTTGGAAGCCCTATGGGTGGGGTTTTATTCTCTTTAGAGGAAATCTCTGCTACCTTTCAGTTGAAAACCATGTGGAGGTCTTATTTCTGTTCCTTGGTAGCTATTGGAGCTTTAGCTATCATGAATCCATTCCGTACTGGCCAATTGGTACTCTTCTCAGTCAAATTCGATTACAAATGGAAATCATTCGAAGTCTTTTATTTTCTTTTGATTGGAATACTTGGTGGAATTTATGGGATATTTGTGAGCAAGTGGAATTTTCGAGCTCAAGCATTCCGCAAGAAATATCTCGGGAAATATGCCGTTGAAGAAGCCACTTTTCTGGCCTTTATCACTGCCATAGTGTGCTATTTCAACCGATTTCTACGCATTGACATGACAGAATCTATGCAAGTCTTGTTTCGAGAATGCAGTGCCGAACAGGCTTTAGGACAAGACTCACTTTGCAACCCAGGGCAACGGGCAAAGCTCATAGTCTCATTGCTGTATGCAATTATAGTCCGTACTCTGCTGGTCATCATCTCCTACGGGTCCAAAGTACCAGCTGGTATATTTGTTCCTTCAATGGCTGTGGGAGCACTTATGGGTAGACTGGTTGGAGCCATTGCTGAGGCCATTCACCAGCAATTCCCCACAGCTGCAATATTCAGCCAATGTCCACCAGAAGGACCCTGCATTATTCCAGGAACATATGCTTTTCTCGGTGCTGCTTCGGCTTTATCGGGTATTATGAACCTTACTGTAACTGTAGTGGTAGTCATGTTCGAACTGACTGGAGCTCTCAACTATATTCTACCAACTATGATAGCGGTAGGTGCAACCAAAGCCGTGTCAGAACGATGGGGAAAGGGCGGAATTGCTGATCAGGCCATCTGGTTTAATGGCTATCCATACATCAGCAGTAAAGAGGAGATGCATGGCAATGCACCGGTCAGTGCAGCAATGACTACTGATGTGACGACTCTTCCAGATTCAGGACTATCGGTTCAACAACTGAGCACAATTATCGATACAAATGTACATCCTTCGTATCCCATTGTCGACGAACAAGGCTATCTAGCAGGATATGTCAATCGGGATCGGCTTAAGAGCAGCCTACAACCTCTAGTGAGCAAATCACCCGACCGTTATGTTGATTTCACATCCACCGAAGTGGAAGATGGCATAGGCTCAGTCAAATTGCAGGCCATCACTTTCAAAGCACCAGTTGTATGTGCTCCTTCAGACAAACTTCATTCCATCATCGAAATCTTTACCAAACTAGGTCCTCGAGTAATTTATGTTCAACAGAATGATCTTTTCAAAGGACTTGTCACCAGAAAAGACGTTTTGCGTTACAAATTCAAGGCCGAGCACATTCTTGCTCCCAAAGACACTGCGCCGATAGATGAAATGGATCAAAAAATATGGGAAGCCATGCAGAAGGCCGGTAGGTTTCTACAGAGAGCATTCCATATGCTACGAACCTGGAGAAGTGAATAATAGGAAGGAAGGAACCACCGTAAAACAAAAACGAAAACAAAAAACAAAAAGGGGAGTCGTGGGGGGGAAAGTGCTGGAGAGTGAAAAAGCTGGAAAGTAGAATAATAGATCGAAACGTGACCGGAGGCGGTTTAGCTGGCTAGTTTACAACGCGCGGAGATTGATTTTCGTTAATTTCAATTCGTATTGATAAATTCAGTTTGATTTTTGATTTCTGATTTTTGATTTTTCATCTTCGCAGCATACATCTTTTCCGATTATAATACTCGATATTGCGAGGTTAATTCGAAAATATCTTTTAGCCGTTGATATGTGTGGGGTTTACGCAAAAAACCATCGAAAGGTAAATGCATAATTAATGAACAGTAAGAATTATCAGACAAAAAGGAATAAATTTACCTTAGTCTCGACGATACTCATCGCGCTCTCGCTCAGGATAGCTCTCTCGGTACGGCCGCTCATCTCGGTAAGGTCGCTCATCCCGATAATCTCGAGCTTCCCTTGAAGGAGGTGATCTGTATCCAGAGCTTCGGTAATCACGGTACTCACGGGGAGGAGGAGGTCCGTAGCCACGCTCCCTATCTCGGTCGTCAAATCGTGAATATGCACGGTCTTGGTAGTATCTGTCTCTGTCATCGTATCGAGATGGACCTCGTCGATAATAATCATCGTAACGGTCGTCATATCTTCGAGAGTATGATCGATCTCTAGAGTACCGGTCGTCGTAGAATCGTGGCCTACCTCCACCACCTCGTCGTCGAGGCTTTGGAGGGCCGAAATATTTGCCGGGTGTGGGGGTTCGAGGTCTCTTTCGTTTGGCTCGCTCAATGGATAATGTTTTACCGGCGAGCTCAAACCCATTGAGTTCAGATAGTACAGTATCAGCAGCAGCCACGTCAACCATGTTAACAAAACCAAATCCACGAGACTCTTTGGTGTGAGGGTCCAGCATGATTTGGCACTTCTCAACTCCTGCATATCGAGCGAAAAGCTCTTCCAATTCTGTCTCAGTAACGGACCGTGAAAGTCCTGTCACAAACAGATTTGTACCCTCATTTTGAGCATCCTCCTCATCGTTTAGATTGTCCAAATTGTCTCGAGGGTCTCGATGGTCTCGATGGTCTCGATGGTCTCGATGGTCTCGGGAATAATAATCATCATCCTCGTCTCGTCGCGGCGAAATGGAACGTCTTCTCTCACGGTCACTGTACCTGTCTCTCTCACGTTCTCGGTCCCGGTCTCGATCCCGGTCCCGGTCCCTGTCTCGGTCTCTCTCCCGTTCTCGGTCTCGCTCTCGGTCTCGCTGTTCATATACTGGCTCCTTATCGTCTCTCGAAGCATCATCTCGAATGCTGACATCATCTCTGTCGCTGGGTCGATCATCAATTCGTTCGTCGACCCGGTCGCCACTGTTGGTTATTTCCTCTGACATGCTGATTGTTAATCTTTGGGCTTTGCCACACCAAGTTTTAGTCAGTTGGTCAGATGGATTGTTGAAATCACCCTGAAAGAACCCACTCTAAGTTGGATGAGGAGGGGGAGAAGGCAGCGTTCTGTCAAATACTTTGCCATGCGTATATCTGGGCTCGACATTTGGGTATGAAATTTTGGAATTATCAGCACCACCAAGCACCACCAGCATCAACAGTACAATATTAGATTGTTATCCACCTTGATCTTTTGCAATCATCGATATCATGTGGGCTATATCGAGTTTGCGACAGATCGCACCTAGAATTATGCGTCAATCTTGGGCTATGGGCTCCACGAGATTCATGTCTAATTGTATGGCATCCAGACCGATTCTGGCTAAACAGCATCAACCAAACGGGGCCATTTCTTCAACTATGAACATGATATTCCAGCTCACTAGAAATAAATGTACATTGAATCAAATGAGGCGACGAGGCAATTTCAAAACTCTCAAGAAGAGAGAAAAAGCTCGGATCTCCGACTCACCAGATTTGACCGGCTCCCCTCAGAAGCGTGGAGTAGTCGTACGAGTCTCCACTATGAAGCCTAAGAAGCCGAACTCGTCGAATAGAAAAGTTTGTCGAGTTAGACTGACTAATGGCAATGTCATTACAGCTTTTATTCCTGGAGAAGGCCATAATGCTCAGGAGCATAGTGTAGTTTCTATTAGAGGAGGAAGAACCCAGGATCTGCCCGGAGTCAAATACAAGTGCGTTCGAGGAGTTGGAGATTTGGCTGGTGTGGTTAGCAGAAAAAAGGGTAGAAGCAAATATGGTGCGAAGAAACCTGCTACAAACAAAGACTAAGAGTTGTTGAAGTTGCATTTGCATTTTGCTGGTTGTAAATAGTGCTCTCGAGCCATAGTGAGATAGAGACTTGTAAATAATCAAAAACTCTGTCAAGTTTTCGAATGTAGACATCATTTCTTTATATTTGGGTTAAAATAAGTATATGCGGGGGAACATACTTGGAAAAACTAACAATCTGAGCAGATTGCTGTCTCATTTAATGTACCTGAGGAGTGAACTTTCGTCCAGAAGCAGTTTTTCGCTCCTTCTCTTCAGTCTCGGGCTTGGCTCGGTTCAGAACCTTGAGAAATTCTGTGACTCGATGTCTCATTCTAGAGTGCATATAGGCTTTGGAGCATTTGATGTGATAATGAAAGTAGTCTCGGAACGTCTGGATATGAGAAATGCAGTTCTCCCGTCTCTGAGGAGTCAAGTGTCGAGGAAATAATACAAATGTGACGTATCCCATATTAGAAGAGGTTCGGAGGCCTGGTACTGATCGGATTTCCAATGGGGGTTCCTTGTGAGAATACAAGACCTGAGGAGAGTTTTGAATTGCTCGTCGACGAGCATCAACAAACTCCTGCAAAAAGACTTTACCAAACACTTGATCAGTATCATCCTTAAAAACGGTGGAAAAAATCACAGTGACTCGATCGTGTGAAGGCTTGACAAAAATTGATTCCTCGTCTCGGTAATGAATAGCCATGACCTCCTCATCATTGTTCTCGGGAACGTACAATTCCAAATTTCGGCTAGCAGCATCAGCAGACAATTCATCAAATCGATGTATAGCCTTTTCAAAAGGAGCAGCCAAAGTGTTTCGCTTGAGCAATGAAATCTTGTCCACCAATTCCTGTCGCTCCTCTAAGGTATCCGGCAATTGCTCGAGATCGACCTGCAAAGAGAAATCGTAGCCTGGTTCAGGCTCAGCAAGAGCATAATCTCCATACTCTCGCTGTAATATTTCCCGTGCTCCGTATTTCACCAAGTCTTTAAAGCATTTGACATATATGGAGACAACAATCTTGGTCTTCTCTTCTGGAGTCGAAATATGGAAAGTGACATTATCAAAATCACTTACAACCTGATTGATAGTAGAGGGAGGAACGCCTTCAAGGATCCGCTCACTGAGAATTGTCCTCAGAAGAATATTATAATACTGCAGCAATAACATTATCTATTAGTTGGGTCGGGCTGTGTGTTACGTTGGATGTTGATGGAGGAGGTGATTGTCGGGATTGGGACAAATTACATGAGCTACAAAGATTAGTGATGACGGTACGAGCTCAAAAGAACCTATGACATTTATATAAGTGGGAGAAGGGAGATTAGAGAGACAAAAAAAACGTAACATATGTTTAGAAATAACTAACAGATCGATCACTATACATTCGGAAGCCCTGCTGGTGGTTAAAATTACACAAGTAGTGTCATGCTCAAGCGACACTGGTTAGGGCACCGAGGATGTAATTGAGATCAAGTAATCAGAGACAGCAAGACCAATAATGTAGGGGTCTTTTTTTGTTGAATTGAAAAAACCATGCAGTAGCATTTTCAGTATTGCTGTCAATTTCCAATGCTCAGGGTACATCTCAGGCCTCGTTCACTTCTGCAACAACAGGCTGTTCAGCAGATTCCTCCTGATTTTCCACTTCGGGTTGCTCATGATCCTCTACCTTAGATCCTTTTCGTCGTCTTCTAGGAGACTTCTCTTTTTTTGGATCTTTCGACTCATTCTTCTTTTTTTCCTCCTCTTCGTAATATTTCTCAAACTGTTTGGTCTCTTCCCAGTACCGGGTTCGATCATCGGCAGCTTCCTTGTAGCCTAGGCCTGAAACAGAATCTCTCCATGCTTTCTTATCATCAACTGACTTTTGATAATCAGCATTCTCCGGGAGTTCCATTTTCTGTGAGAAGTAGTATTCAGGCATGCAACTGAATCCATCCCAGTCAAAGTTCTCTCGACAAGAACATCTCATGCCTCGTTCTAAACAGTTGTCTGGACAATGCGTGTATGGAGTATGGGTATACCCAATGTCTTCAAAGAAATGAATTTCATCTTTATCGAGGAACAACGATGCTGCTAATGAATGCACAGGGGCATCGCCCCATCGTTCGTAGAAAAACCCTCCTGATTGATCCAAATAATCAAAATATTTAGAGTAAGCTTCCCCTCGCCAAAAATCCATATCAGCAATTTCAAAGTTGGACCAGAAATGGCAGAAATTGTAATTTCCATTCTCATCCAAGATGAAATCTGTCAAGCTGTTGGGATTCTTGAACTGAGGATTCTCCTCCAAGAACCGCACTGTATGATTCCACAACGTCTGTACTGTAATTGGAAATTCCAGCAATGCGATAGTGAAACTATATTTGTAGTTGTTCTCTCTCATGAATTTGAAAACATCATAGTTCACATCACAATGGTACTTAGTATCAGGCTCAACTCGCCAATAATACCGATAATCATTCATCAAAGGGTGTCGATAAAAAAAGCCAGATTCAAACCGACACATATGTCTATAAGATTCCGATCCTCCATAAATGACATTTGCTTTAATGAAATCACTTCGACACCAAGCAGCATAATCCTGGTCAATCCATTCAGGATAACCCCAGTGCTCAGAAGGTACCAGACCAAACTTGGCTTCTCCAGATACAAGCAACCTAACTTGCTGTTTGAATTCTTCGCTGAAAGGTTCATCGTTGAGGAAAACCCAATCGTAATGATAGAACCGGTTGAACCGATCCTCGACGCCTCGGATGGAACCGACAATGGCATCGAGTTCTTTATTGCGAACCAAGCTGACAAAAGTGGCATTTTCTCGCTGATATTCGGAAGATATCAGATTCCATGCCTCGATATTCTTGCCCTCCTTCAGGAGATTGTGAGCATCACCAACTGCACTGGTGACAGCAGCAGGTTTAGATGACTCGGTTTTCGAATGTATAGACTCGGTTGTAACAGTAGTGGCAGTTTTGGTCTCATGACCTTTCAAAGCATTTCCAAGTATGCTATCTTTGGCGTAGTCTACCTGAATATTAATCTTGTCAAAGCTTCTTAGGGACACATTCAAGCCAAATAGCAGGAACACACCGATGATAACTCGAAAATAGGCTCTTGAGAGCCCAAAATTGAATGCCATGGATTATGCAGTTTACCTCTTGTAACAGCAACTACTAGATGTTTCAAATATATAGTGTAGCCAGTGGTGGTGGCTCAGAGGGAGGAACAGGTAGTAGCTAGCTTGCTCGAAGACGACGACGGCCCTGTCTTACTGGAAAAACTTGTAAGGATAACCACAGGGGTTCCGAATATGTAGAGCCTATGTCGGCAGGAAATCACTCCTAAATAGAAATAAATACTCTAAAGGAGTGATGTCGGTGGATCTGTTGACAGGTGGACGAGATCAATGACGATGGTGCAAGTGTCGGCAAAATACAACAGAAAAGTCCTCCGTCGCGAAATCACTCTCCTTTTAAGTAATCGAAGGATTATCCCTGGCCCGGTGTGTGATGATCTTTTTCAAACGTGCCTGCGTACGCCAGAAGGGCCTACCAGCCGAGCTGGCAGCCACATTGCCAGTAAGCTTCATGCAGCCTCACTGTTACGCCGTCGCCGCCTGGATACCAATGAAATCCAGTAAGAGACCTAGGCCCAAGTTTGTACCGGTAAGGGTTGCCAAAATTTAGTGACATAAGGATGAATCAGTTGAGATTTTATGAGACAGTCGCGGAAAATCTGGTTTTGCTACTTTAATTAATCGGATATCTCTAAACTACTTTGACTGAGGTGAGAGCCGAAGTCCAACTATCTTTTACATGCTAATCACTGATTATGGCAAAACAAATCATGAATTCCAGTCCCAGCCCACCACCGCCTCTGTTGGTCTACGGGATCGAGCACTGTCCCTATAGCTGTACTGCAGAAAGGACAAATGGGCTGGGCTGCACTTGACTGAACTGGGCTTGGATCGGCTGATTTTGTTCAGTATCCTAATCTTCATGATAATATAAAATTGATTGTGTACTGACACCAGTCATTCAACTCTCGCACCCAAGTCAACCATCCTTGAACTGGCCACGCAGCTCTGGCCCCTTCCATTGTGCTAATAATATTGTTGTTCCTGCCATGACCTTTCTCCTGCAGTAGTTGCTGCAAGGGCACACGTCTTTTTACTCTGCTTAGCTCTCAGTCTGGGCTGTAACCCAACCCAAATGAGACAGGCGTGGGCCCTCACTTACGCAAGCGAGTCGCAACAATTCTCCGCAAAAGGAACCCGTGGAGGGAAGAAAAGTCGAATCAGCCCACAAACTTACGAATATATTACGAATAATTGTTAGCTAAGCTTTATTTGTGTCACAACCAGCTCTTTTGTTCCTGTTTGTTTGCAAAATACCCTTAAGCTGCTTTCCAATCACGTTTCTAGCAAGGCTGGTTGTTTTCTCGATTCCGTACCCTGCATGGTTAATACTATGAACAGAAGAGCATCAACTACTGATAGGCCACGAATAAAGTATGAAAAAACTTAGTTTTTGCTAACTCTAATACTTTCAGTGTTGTTACCAACTGGCATCGAGTCATTTTTTTTTGGTTTGCGTTGGTCTTAGACTAAGGTATTAAGAAATCCTTATATCTGCATAGCCCACTGTCAGAGCCCGTGGTAGATCATTCATGAAGGCACTCGACAGGAAAGCCACAAAGAGTAGCTGGAGATTCGTTTTCAATCTTTTTTTTTCATTTTCCTTTGTAGTTGATTTTTTTATCTTTCGTTGTTTGGAATGAATTTTTTTTTTTTTTTTTCTTTTATTTATTATCTGTGCCTATTTGATTTGACGATTTCATTGACCCACTGTTTTGGGATATGATTATCGGGTTATTACCTATGAATCCCCTTCAAGCCAGTACAAGCAAAGTACAGTATCAAGATGAGAGACCATCATTGAGCAGGATTTTTTATTATTTTCCGAATATTGAGACCGATTAGCTTTTTTATAAGAATTGTCTTAAGCTTAGGTTTTGTCGAAATACTCGTGCCGCGTGCCTGTCCATCTTGAGCTTCGAATTACGTCACTATTCATTACTAGCCCTCCATCTCAACTAACATGATACCTCAGTGGCATTTCTGAAATTATGGCGTCCAGCGTTGTCCAAAGTTCTGAAAACATTCGTGATCTTCTGTATGAGTGGGGGTCTGATTCCCTTTGGCCTTTTTCACTTTGACTGAAAATAGTAAGTTGCAACGTTTGTCAGCAGGACGATGCCTGCATTTATGGCCTGGTTTCTACTTTTTCTAGTTTTAGGTCTCATGTTTATGTGATTGATAGTCTTTGTTCGCTGTTCTTTTTACCATCTTTGGCATTGCCACAACTGTAAAGCCAGGAGATTCTGATTGTTTTGCATCCTTTTTCTAGCCATACCGAACCGCTCTTGTTCCGATTTGGCTCTGATCGCAAGGGTACTGCAAGCTGTGGTCCGCAATAAGGCGGAACTCACCTTCGAGGGTCTAGAAAAAGCAACTATAAAACTATACAACCAAAAAGCAAAATAAGATTAAAGGATAACGTTGCATGAAACTAATAATGTTAAGTCGGAAGAATTGAGCAAGTCATCTCGTCTTCCCGCTTGACTACATCGATTTCGGTCAGCTGCATGTGTTGATGACGATATCGTTTGTTTGGGGTATATTCACTCCCTCACATGCAATTAACTCCGGTTGATGATAAGGATCGGGCGAACATCAATAATCAGATACTTACTCAGGACTAATGGTCACTTGTATTTTCTTTTCACATCTTACTTGACGATCGCACTAAGGATATTTTATTTTTATCTGTCCGCATTCGTGTGACGTTTGTATGACGGCACAATGTAAACGAAGGTTTTAAGCTATGGCCAAGCATCGATTCAACGATGTGCGACACTTGGCATGGCACCATCAGAATTAAGGTTGGAGAAACTTCAAACAGCTGCTGATTCCGCACCTTCAGAGCTCAAGCTAGTATGCGGTATTTGAATGTAAGGGCATTCTCTCTGCTGAACGGGTTGGGGCCTTGTGGCTCTGATCCTACTGTGTATCATTGCGTGTAGAAAGGCGAACGTCAGCTAGTAGATATCTAAGAGAGGGAGGAAACCTCACAAGCTTTTGTCAACAGATCATAGCTGTATTGATTTTAGAAGAATAATCTATTCTAGAAGTGTCGATCAAAAAGCTTGCGCCAATCTTCGGCTGCTTTGATACCTCAATGGGCCAAATACGATGATCATCATGACTGACACAAAAATTTCGTGAATCGAAACAGTTCTAGCAATGAACGGCAAAACACTGTAGTATGACGGATTTGAGCAAATTTATACTAAATGCTTTCTCAAAATCGATTCCCGGTCGAACTAGTAGTGAGCTTAAATTGGAGCTTATTCCGCACTAGCCCATGATTTTTGGAAAGTCACATGACGCGGTCGTCAACTCTATTACTTATCAATCTCAAGCTCCAAAGAGTCTATGAGTACTAGGGAATATCAGAGATGCGACTCTGAGTGCCTTATTATTAGTTAAGTGACTTTTCGTGACTACCCCTCAGCAATAATGCTCCTAAACGAAATGTACTTGTGAATCTGCCAAAGTCAAACTAAATTAGTCCGTTTTGGTGTTGCTCCAATTTCTTCAATTAGAGTCATTTCAAATTTTCTGTTGATACCTCTATATACTTACAATTGCCAAAATAGTTCAATGGCAAATGTTGTTTAACGTTGTCGAACTTCGTATGTTCACCGACTTGAGAGTCACCATTTCTTCCTCACGGTTGAGAGGCTGATATAATGCTGGATTAACTCACAATCAACAGTCGAACTTGGGAATTCGTATAGTATTACATTAGCCAGAATACCGCAAGTGTCGGAAACACCCGTCGTTATCCGCCGAGTTGTTTCATTGTTGATGCCAAAAAAATAGAAACTATCAAGATAAATAGGATGGTTTGGCGCAGCTTTCTCTAAACTTTTTATCAAGATTTTTTTAGTTACTGATAGAGAAAACACTCTTCAGGTATTTAGAGCTACGAATACAATATTTGCTATACGATATTTGGTATACTAGAGATGAGTGCAACCTCTGCTCAGAAATAATCCAAACAGCCTATGATACTGGAAAACCAAAAAATTTAAGCACATTTTCCAGCTTTTTTGCTTCTGTCTGATTCACTGCAGTCTAGTTTCAAATCTCGCAACAGTATTATAATGTCATGCTTGGCTACCAAATCTCCTGTTGTCTCGAGTAAAATTGTAGCAACCATATTCTTTGATTTATGGGGCTCAAAGCTACTGATATTCTGCTACAACGGTCAAATTTCTCGATAATTTTTGTTCGCCCCTCTCGCCTGATAGCTTCTGTCAATTCTCTTCTGACTTTTCTCTTCTGATATGCATTCGATAGCCCTTCCTGATAAACCTTTTCAGCTAAGAGTGGAGAAGCTCTGAGCCTCAGATACTGAGGCTGAAACGGCTGAAACGGTCAGCTCGACCAGTTCTTGACTTTCTTCACCTCTCTTCAAAAATGGACAGGATTCCGATGACACTCTCAGAATTTTGGCTTCAACATTTTCCACTTTAATTCAATTAGATTTTCTACCACATTTTCTCACTTCTGTTCTATGACAGCTGATAGTCTTTCATATCAGCCACCAGCTTCAACGAGTTCGGAGCCGGGTAAGACGCCTTTTCTCCCATCACAGTTAACAACCATCCACCGAGCTTCTCTCACTACAAACTGAAAATCTTGCAATAAAAGCACCCGTAAGGAGCCCATCAGTCAACAAGATGTCCTTTTTTGGGCTGAATACAGTGGTCGATTCGACTGCCAAACCTTCTGTGTTTGATTTTAATGATATTGCCGACCAATCTGGCGGTGTATACGAGGATACCAATGATGATCTCAATGACGAGACATTTGGTGAAGCAATCGCACCAGGAGATCGTAACTTTGACTTCGCTGGTCAAACTGCTCAGGTTTCTGCCACCCTTGATGAGGAACAATTTGCCTATACTCGGCATCGAAAGCCTGTTGGAGTAAATCCCAGCGGTGCTGGAAGCTCTCAAGTTGCTGCTGCGACCAGCTCTAATCAGAATTCTGGCCCTTCACTTCAACCTTTGGCTTCTCTCTGGGGACCAGCTGCCTCACAGCCTCCTTCTACTGGCTCAGCTCCAAAAATTCTGTCTTTGGAAGAAGTTGAAGCTCAGATGTTGGCCAATAGTCGACCTAATTCTCAGCATCAACAGCAACCTCAATTCAATGGTGGAATGGGATTTCCGGGTCCTCAAGGACACTTCCCTCATGGTGGATTCCCTCCTATGGATCCTTATGCTATGAGGTTTCCCCAAGATCCTGCAATTCTTGGTGGAATGCCAATGGGTTCTCCTATGGGTTTCAATGGGCCGGTACCTCATGTAGGTCAACCTGGTGCACCTCTCCACCCTCATGCACCTCCCCCTCCTCCTCCTCCTTCTTCTTCTCTTCCTTCTTCCTCTGCTCCTCTTGCTTCTGCTACGCCTGCTGCACCTGACTCTACCGAAGCTGGTGATTTGGAGAAGAAGCCATCTGCTGCTCTTTATTCTATTGTGCAGCCTACAGAAGAGCTGCCTCTTTCTTTGAACCAATTGCGAAGCGAAGCCGCAGTAAAATATCAAAAAGATCAGTCTTTGCGCAAGACTCCAAAGAGTAGTGGTGCGTTTCCAAGTCCTAGTTTGCGATTCAAAGGTCTCATGACTCAATGGGATAAGAATTTTGTCATGCGTGTCCAGCTTCAGCAAGTGGTGACCGAAGATCCTTACAATGAGGATTTTTATTATCAGGTTCATTCAGCCATTCAAAGTCGAAACAATCCTGAACAGCCTCTGAATGCTTTGGCAAATACCTATCTATTTCAAACCGGCCAACGTGGGGGTCGTGATCGACGTGGTCATCAAGAAAATCCTCTCAAAAGAATGCAGCAGCAGGTTCAACAGGCTGTTGCCTCTGCTAGAGATCACCCCAAACGTGAGAAGATTCAAGCTGAAGGAGCTTTGGGTGCTATTTCAGTTGGCGGTGTCAAAAGACCTAAAAAAGCTTTGAATTTGACTTTACATTTATCATTGCCCGGTAAAGACCATGCTCATCGAAGCGAGTTGTATGCCAAGAACCAGAAGCATCTATTGAAAAAGATGGAAGATGTATATTCAACCTTGCTGGACATTGAATCAGCTGAGCGATCACGACCCAACGATCCTGAGGAATTGAAGGAATGGGAGGAGACTCAGAAGGTCAAGTGTGCCGAATTGTGGGAAAACCTCCAGGTTCTTGCCCCAGTTGATGCTGAGGGTAACCAGCCGTTTATTCTGATGCTTTCTCATGCCAAGGGCAAGAAATTGATTCCTCGTATTTTCAGACACATTGATGCTAAGCAAAGACTCACGCTGCTCACACGAATAGTTGCTCATTTGGACCAACTGGATGTGGTCAAAGATGGAAGCTACAAAAATGGCGAGCTCAAGGCCCGATCTCGGGAATCAATAGAAGTGTTTTCTCAGGCCGTTCTTCCTCCTTTGGTCCACTTGATTTCTGAAAGCAACTATGATGTTGTCATTGGCTTGTTGGACATTATTCTTGGAAATAGTGACATTGTTCACCTGTGCTCTACAAAAATTGGTCTTGCTTTCCTCACTGTACTTATATCAAGAGCAGAGCTCATCAATCAGGAAGAAAACGTCGAGCAGCATGACGTGGAAAACTGGCAGAATACGTTCAACACTCTTTTCTCCAAGACCAGAGGCCATTTGTTAGGCATGTTCCCACCACGAAACGTCGACGATTCGTACGTTTGGCATTTCCTAGCATCACTGGCTGTAGCAGCCCGTTTGGAACACCAGCGAGTCCTTGTAGATGAGGTCCGAGAGAAAATCTTCGGCACTATGAATGAAGCAAAGGCTTTACCCATAGAGATTGGAGCAGCTAAGATTTCCAACTTGAACTTGTTCTTGAACGTCATGGGACTCAACGCAACAGCCACTGAAATTACAGAACTCAATTAAACTCGAGTTTGCAGCCCTGTTCCCATAATCTACGACAATCCCCTTTACGGGCCGATTTTTTACAAATTAGCGTATATTGATAGCTATCTTCTGTTAATCCAATTGTGATTTCTGCCTTGTTGTGCGTACATTTGAGACCTCCCAACCCAGCCAACCAGCTTAGAGCAATTACACCCACACTCAAAATCAACCTATTCATCACCAAGGCTAATTAGATAAACTTGTCATTCCGTAATGTTTAGATCTGCCAGTGCATTGAAGGTCCTAGGATCGGTTGGTAGTCGACGAGCATTTGGCTCTATGAGTTATCGAGCTGCTCCTCGCCTTGTAGCTCGACAGACTGTCTGCCTGCAACGATCTTCTGCAATGGTCCAGCCTAGTTTTGCTCGACATTATTCCGACGCTGCTGCATTGACCAAGAACGAAGTCCAGGAGCGAATTTTTGAGCTTCTTGGAACATACGATAAGGTGCGTTTTCAATGATGTTTTTGTGTGTTGTGTGCAGTTTTTTGACTGCCTGCCAATTATACCGGTGCTGTTTTGTTCATTTACTAACTAATTTTCAGATCTCTGATCCCTCCAAGGTAAGCTGAAATGAAGCCATTTATTCGTAGGAAATCCAGAGGGAAATTTCGCTGGATATCAGTGTTATTGGAATAGCTTTATTAACTGTAGGTCACTGTTGAATCTGATTTCGAAAAGGATCTTGGACTCGACAGTTTGGACGTTGTCGACGTTCTTTATTTCATTGAGGAAGAGTTTTGCATTCAAATTCCAGAGTAAGTGGATTTTTTTTGTTTTTCGGATTTTTCCGACTAGAATTGCTCTTATTAACTTGTAGTCACGAAGCAGATGAGATTCATACTGTTCAGCAGGCAATCGACTACATTTCTCATCAACCTGATGGTAGGTATAAATTGCAAGTCTTGATTTTGGATCTTTTCCAACTAACCTGTAGCTGTATAAATATAACTTTGCGTCATAACAAGATTGTCAATTTATTCAAATTATATGCATGTCATTAGTTTCGTATAGCCTGATCTGTTCATGTTCAATGATACACTTCCTCCTCCAATTGAGACAGTGCCTTTTCGTAGCCTTGCTCTTGTTCTTGTCGTTTGTTCTGATCCACAAGTTGTCGAGAGTCGATCTCTTCGATGTCATTGTTACGGAAAATGCTGCTGGTCATATCGTGGAAATGTCTCTTTTCACCCTTTCCTCCAACAAGAGTCCATGCTGTACCGGAAGCTCCAGCTCGAGCAGTTCGGCCAACTCGATGAACGTATTCTCGCTTTCCAATTGGTAGGTCGTAATTGATGACATTCTCCACTGACGGAATGTCGATACCACGAGCGATCAAATCAGTACAAACCAGTATACCGATTTCCCCTTGACCAAACTGTCGAAGGCATTTTCTTCGAGATGCTACATCCATTTCTCCCGTACATTTGGCCACTTTAATTCCCAGGCTGAAAGCTTCTTCGTCCATCAATGTCAGTAATCTGGCCAATCGAGCTGCTGCTTCATTGGATTTGGCAAAAATGAGGGTATTATGAACCATGTTAAAATATGCTAGGATCTGCAATAAAATGAGAGGTTTGTTGGTCGTTGACTTGTAGCTGATGACCTTCTCTGTCAGAGTATCGGGAACGGTGAACTCCAGGTCTATATCGGGACGGTCTCCAACGATAAAGACCCTAGAATAGGACCCGATGTTCAAAGATGCCAGTTTCCCAGGATCTCGTGTAAGAGTAGCAGAGAAAATCAGCTTTTGTACAGGTCTTTGAGGAGGAGTGGCTTTGTTTGGAATGGCTTTCATAACCACCGACACCCATTCCTGAAAGCTCTGGTTCAACAGCCTATCTGCTTCGTCAATTACAAGGTATTTCAAGAACTTCAAATCAAATGTTGGTGTTGTTTGAACATGATCAACCAATCGACCTGGTGTAGTGACTATGATATCAGGAGCATATGATTCCAGTAGCTTCTGCTCTTCTGAAAACGGACGATCTGTTCGCAATACTAAAGTTCTCAAACTGGTTCCCTTGGACAGCGATTCAATGACCCCTCTCACCTGTTGAGTGAGGGGCCTGGTGGGAACTATTATCAAAGCTCGCACTCGAGGAACCACTCGATCTTTCAGAGCCTCGACCAGTGGAATAGAGTATGCAAGAGTCTTACCAGATCCAGTGAAGGAATTGACAAGAATATCGCGCTTCCTATCAGGAGATGTTTTGTCTCGAATATCATCCATGAATTGGCCTATCACTTTAGTTTGTACAGCAAAAGCTTGTTGAAAACCAAGATTAGTGAGGTTCTTGAGAGTATTGGAAGACAATGCAAATTCCTCAAAACTGCAAGATGAGTCTGCAGGTATATAAGTCGGTTTAGCCATCCATCTGGGAATATCAGAATGTGCTATTTTCTTGCTGGATACAGGTTTTGGCTGAGGCAGTGGAATCAGCTCTGCTGCTACGGGAGCATCTCTTATGATAACATCTTCCTCCTCCTGTGCCGGTTCTTTCTGAACAGCAGTTTTCCCAGAATCAGTTTCCTCCCATTCTTCCTTTTTCGGCTTGAAAGAAGCCTTGAATTTCGAGAGCAATCCTGCATGCTTCGGATCAATCTCAAGCGAGGCCTGGCCATTCTGGCCTGTCGACTCTACAGCATCAGTAGCTGGGGCTAGTTGGTCTAGAATTTGACGTTGCTTGTCGTGAACATCATCTACAATTTTTGGGCGCTTCGTAGACTGCTCCTCGACTTCGGGATCAAACCGCTTTGTCGCTAGAAACATTCTTTCTCGTGGAATCAACGCTAAGATGACCTTGTAGATAAAATTATGTTTTGTCGGCGGTATGCTGGAGAGGAGCTCAGCCGTGCTGTCTGGGCATTTGGCAAAGTCCCATTGAAACTTTTCGACCAGACCGACTCTTCCACCATCAGTTGACGATGAAGCCGGCATTTCAATTGCTCAAACGATCAGCTTGGAAAGGTAGGTAGATTTTTGCAAGTAGTCCGGTAGTTTGTGGCCTGTCGCAGCTTATTTCCGACTCTTATCATGTCGTTGTGTCTTGTTTTCGGCTATTCTCATACCTTGATTCTCATACTAACCTAATAGCTCCTTATATCGTCCCTTTACCACTTAAAGAGGCCAAATTGAAGGGCACTCCCATCAGAACTAATGCTCGAGCTTGCACGATTCTTCCTTCATTTGTAGGACTCAAATTCCAAGTCCATAATGGAAAAGCTTATGTAGCTTTCGAGGTAACTGAGGACATGGTAGGAAGTAAACTTGGAGACTTTGCTCCCACTCGAGTGCGACATATCTACGACAAGAAATGATTTGGAAATTGGATTGTATTTGTACATAGGAATAAAAAATGCATATGTGTTGACAAGTGGGCTGGAGAGTCATGGAGGGGTTGTGGTGTGAAATCAACCAGAAGCCGGGTGTTATATCAACCGAAAGCCGGGAGTGAGATCAGGCACTGCGTAGAGAAGACGGAGGTGTAGGAAAAGATGAAGAGGTGAAAAGGTGAAAAGGTGAAATAGTGAAGAGGTGAAGAGGTGAAGAGTGAAGAGGTGAAGGGGTGAATGGGTCGGGTGTGGATGTGAATAGAGTGCGTCTTTCTTACTGAGCTGGCATGAACAGTAGTAACAAGCCTAACATGAAGGCAGAAAACAGCACTTTTACTCATGTGCGGACATCATGGAAATAGTTATTTGAAAAGACATCATTGGTATCGTGTAGTAAGCCTCGAGCTTACTGAAAATCTGGTAGCCTGCAACGGCTAGATGTCGGTAGCAAAACGCTATCGTTGGAAGTTGCTCTCAGTATTACCTCTCAGTATTGAAGTTGTTGCAGGTTTGACCTCTCACTGTTGAAGTTGTTCTCAGTATGGCCTCTCGTGTCTGAAGTTGCTCTTAATTGGACCTCTCATGGTTGAAGTCACAAGAAGATCAGAACAGGTATATCATCATCACCACATCGACACTTCCTGTTGCACATTCTCACCTTGAAGTGCCAATACTGCAAGTGTTTCAATCATCGTTGACTACATTGCATTCTCCTTATCCCATCCCTCCACACCATTCTCTCCTTACATCCCTCCATCACCTTGTCCTTCTACCAGCAGGACGATCTAAAGCATCCTGTAACCTAGATTCTCGCATTTCGGCAGTGCTGTCAGTCCATTGCCAGTCCCCCCATGCTGAAAGTCGGATCACTAAACATGTAGCATTGTCATCGCCTCCAACATCCTCGACGAATCTGACCACCTCTTCAGCAGCATCCTGAGGTGTTCCTCGGTTAGATCCATGCTTCTGTGCTGTTGCTATGGCCAAATCTGCCACCTCCTCATCACTCATGAAGTTGGTGACTCCATCCGACATGAGAATCAGCATAGCCTCATTGCCATCAAACACCTTGGTTGAATATTTCTTAGACTGTTCCCACACGTAATCATCCTCCTTCTGCTCTCCTTTCTTGCCTCTTCGTGAAGGCCCGAGTGAACATTCTATCAACTCCGGTTCGGCTGAAATGCCCTGACTTTTGGCTGGTGCGTCTCCAAAAGATCGGGTATTGGCAAACATCTCGAACCGTTCCTCACCAAACGAGTCAGTAAAAAACCTCGATGCAAATCTTTGAAGTCTTGTCGCTTCAATTGGAGATGATGGATGATGCTCCGAGGTCAGTGGCTCCGCCGTTCCATATCTATCCACCAAAATACATCGCGTGTCTCCTAGATGAGCAACCATCAGCCGGCTTTCACTCTTCTTATCCCAAAATACTGGTGTCTTGGAATTGTCTGCCGAGCCTCCAATCGAATAAATATATACACTAGTGCATGTACTACCAGAATGCGAATCCTTGGCACTGCTGAAATCCATGTCCGCCTTGAGAAACGCCAACGGCAATCGTAGTTGCAAGTCGTCAAACGGAGTCAGCCGACTGATATACCGGCTAATCTCGTTATTCCAAGCCCTCCAATATCCTCCAAACTTCTTCTTGTAAGTTTTGGCCAATTCTTCACCTGACTGCATATCACAGTTCTCCACATATTCCGGGAGATGCTGGTTGAGAAACTCCGAACACTCCTGTCCCCCGTGACCATCAAACACTGCAAAATTAAAAACTTGCCTACGATCCGACGGGTTAACTCCAAGCTTGGTGCGAATGCTTTTAGGAGCTAGGCTACTACCAGCTGGTAATTCTAAGATACCAGCATAATATCTGTCTTCATTGTAAGGTCGATTCACCCGAGAGCTGTAGTGGCCGAAATACTGTGGTGCTTTTAGCAATGGCACACGAGCCCGTCCTCCTTGTAACGTCTCAAATGAGTAGAATGTCGAATTACTCCTACGCCATTCTCGCAGTAGTGCCCTCCCTTTTTTTCTTGCGACGTTCATTCCCGATATGGCCGGTCTCTTCCAATGAAGCTCAATAAACAGCTATTCAAGTTGTGAGAACTCTAGGTGAGGCTGACTGTGGTCAACCCCACAGGTTGGGGAAGTCCATCAACTAAAGACCGGAAAACGGAAAACGGAATACGAATGACAGGAAACCAGAAAGTGTTCTAACGTTCATCATCAGGAAAAAAAATTGAAAGGATTCAAAAAAGAATGATTCATAGAAGTATAGTATAGCTCAATTCCACGTTAATATCGTCGCTGACACCAGTGACTTGCATCATCTTGCAATACTATCAAGCTTTCGTAATAACTCCTCCACGATTTGTCGATTTCCGCATGGTAGAAGCCACAATTCGTCAATACTGCCATTTCCTAGTGCAATGTTCTGCTGCTCGTATGAAAGATCCCAATATTTGCGCAAGAGTACCCCGTTAATAAACTGTTTATCTCCGGAAAAACGAGGTTGACTAACATCTTGTGACAAAAGATCGTTATACATACCGTATTTAACACTCCATTTCATATTTGTGTGAAGTTCCCAGACAACCCTGAGATTACTTTGCAGCCGGAGAAGCGTGTCAATACAGTCAACAGGTCGGTTCTCACCATTTTCACTCTCAAACCACTCAGTGCTCAAACTGTCAAGGCGATCTCTCACAAGCCATCCAAATTGATAGAGGCCTCCTTCACTACCAGCTAGTACAGCCCGTGGTTCGAAAAATTGCTCGTATGCTCGATATGTACACGGATTCCAAACAGCACCATCATTCAAGCATATTTTATTGATCTGTTCGTTCAATTCCACTTGCCCAGCTAGCTTGATAACTTTGGGGTGGTCCTGATTAGACTCAAGTTCCTTGTCACTCTCCTGTTCAACTGTCTGCTCACTGAGCAATTGTAGCAAGCTCACCACCCCATTTTCATTGGTGACAATGAGCCTCGATTCCACATCAGGCGCCTCATGTTTATTCCTGGGTAGAAACTTTATATCAGTAGCCATTTTCACTGCCGGATATTTCCAATATTGAACTTTTTTTGCTAGCTTGGCTCTCTTGGCCAAGCTGACGACTACTCCGCTCATCATGTCTGCAAGTGCCACATATGGGGGACTCACATCTGCAGCAATACACAAACTAGGAGTTTGAGAAGACCAGTCAACTCTGAAAACATCATGGTTTTGGTCTATCAAAGCATCCAACGACTCTATGCTGTAACCACCCCCTACCGCTAGGAGAACCTTTCCTTCGATATCTTTGGCAGAAAGAACAGGGCCTTGGGCTGTTCTCATACTGATAATCGGTTGATAGTCGCCAATGTCATCAGCTTCGAATGCCATGACATGCCCCAGCTGTCCTTCGGACCAGCCCGATGCTCTTGCAATGTTGATCGAGCTGGGTTTACTGACGTGCGAGTCTTCTTTTCCATTTATCTCATTGTAAGAGGTCCAGTACTTTTTCTCCACTTCTACTATGTCCTCATAAGCATCTTTCTCTCCTCCAATTAGAAACCCATCAAGATTGGATAGCTCTGTGAGCGTGAAGGGAACAATAAACTCCGGAACAGGTTTGCTGTTAAGAACTTGCAAATCTTGATTCCATATAGTAAAAGAATAGCTTTCCTCATCCGCTGCAACTGGATTGTGTCGGTTCAGTGTTACCAGATGGCCATTGTGCAGCTGACAGAGTCGAAAGGGGGTGCAGTAATTGGCTCCCGGTATTGAAAATTGCTTGTGGTATGTGCTTGAAAATGCACTTGATATGCTTATAAGCATGATATTCTTGTCCGTAGCGAGAACAATTTCGCCCGAAATAAGATTCAATGCCGTATATCTCTGATTTGAGTCTTCAACAACACCAGGTAATGCCAACGGACGAAAATATCTTCCATCTTCTGATAATGATATACCTTCATTGACCGCTAGTATCATAGATTCATGGTCCATAAGCTTTGTAGGACTATCACCGACGCAAATGGTATACATATAAAACAGCTCCCTCTTTGTATAATGTACACCCCAGACTTCCACAGTCCCTGTTGCGTAGCTGACATAGCATACAGCTTTTTCCTCACTTTGGTTGCTCTTTATAAAAATGGAGTCGATAATGTCTTTTCTGTTGTTCTTGAGATGGCCCCGAAGTCTCTGATTATCTTCAACGAAAGCGACAGTAAGGATGGAATCACCAGAAACCAGTACTGCAAAAGATTCCTTCTCAGTGACCATACCTATCGCTTCCACATCGTTAGTCTCCAATTTGCTAATAACGCAATCTAAAGAGTCCTCAAATAGATATAGCTTCATCCAAAAGGTAGACCCACTAAACAAACGTACCAATAATGCTGCACCCGAACTTTTGACCTCAGAGACCTTATCATTCGATGGAGCAGAATAAATTAACGTTCTTTGGTTTTTCCGGAATGTGACAATCTCATCACTATAAGCAAATAAACAGCAATCATATGAAATTGACGTCGCCAGAATCAGTCTGTTTGCAGAGTCATTGAACTTGAACGGTAGTCTATCAAGGTTTTTGATCTCTTCAAGAATTTCACTCCTTTCACTCAAAGATCCTGAGGTAGCGGCTCGGAGGCTTCTCTGAGGAGTATTTCGACGATCTACCTTCAATACACGCAACCGATTTCCAAGATACGACGCAATAATATACTGGGTCCCCATGTGCAAAATTTCAAACAGATCCATCGGAAAATTTTGCTGCTCATCTTGATATCCTTTGACGGCGTCTGGTATTATACTAGCTCCAACAATGGCCAAGTTACCTCCAAACGCACTACCTGCGACCGTGCAAGCCAAAACCAATTGAGGAACAGCAAAAGATTGCTGTTTGAAACCTTGCTTTTTAATTCGCTTGATGTCAGTAATTGGGCCTATCCCTGTAAACTCGAGTAATGGCTCAAATTTATAACCTGGTTGTTCATGGATTTGAAATATAACAGATTTGTTGCAACCTGCAATAAATAAAACGGAAGGGGACAAAAACGAAGAACTGATCGGTGTCATGTTCTGTAGCTCAATATCGACATAAATAGGATGCAAAGGCTCAAGTCTGTTAATTATAATAGCAACGGCATCGGTCTTTTTTCTGTCGTATTGTTTATTAGCGGAAAACCTTGATCTCGAGGTTTGAGAGACAATGGCAATACATGCATCATTGACTTTCCAATCAATAAGGAGTAAAATCTCATTGAATGTGTCGGCTTTGATCTTGTTAAATAGCACAGTAGTAAAGCTGGGCATCAAAATAAAACCGTTGTTTCCAATAGCAATACATCCTCTAGAGCACTTTTGTACCTTTGTAATTCCCATATTCCGCACAATACGGCGAGTAGCACCAGCTACTTTGGTCTCATAATCAATATCCTTTGCAGTCATAGCGACAGGACATTCGACTAAAGCTTGGGTTCCTGGAGCCATATCGACAATAAATATGAAGGAAGAGTCTTCTCCATCCGAGCTTATGTTTATATCTTTGAGTCCTCCAAAGGGGTAGTACAAGCTGAGTCGGATCTTAAAAAGCTCATTCAGATTCGCATGATTGATCCGAGCATTTTCAAGATTCTCGAGCCAGGCGGACATCCATGAGCCAGAAGAATTGCTCTCAGATACTTCATAGTCAAAATCGAGCTTCGATATGTAATTTTCATTTGTGTAAACCCAGACACGTACCCAGGGTCTGGAAGCTTCAACCATAATCTTATGGCCACAAGCAGTATGAGCAGTGTTCTTCGACCTGGTCATAAGCGGCAGAGGACCTTGACGAAAATATAAGAAGACATTATACATCTGATCGTAAAGCAAAAACCCAATCGTGCAATCCTCTAGTGTAAAGATGATTCCGTCCTGGATGTGTCGAACGTCATTCTCCGACTGGCTAGAAAGGCGGATAGGAACAGTCGCCATTGAACAAACGTTCTGTGATAATTGAATGGTATCAACAATATCCATTCCTGTAGGGGTTCCACCAGTAAGTGTAATGCGATGTATTTCGATGCTGTTCATCACACTGATTGCAAGTTCGGTAGTTCTATGAGCAGAATCCAAACAGCATCCCGTGAAATTGCCATTACAGCTATAACGAATTGATCTCGACGGAATGAGAGCATCTAAGTACCCGATTCTTTGTGAAGAATAAGCTTGTTCAGTCATGTTGGTCAAGCAATCAGAGTGTTCATGTCAAGAAGTATAGTTGGAATCGTGAGGAGCATCGGAGATAGCTTCATGATCGGACATCACATCACATCACATACGTCATGTTGATAAAGCGCTTGGAACATATAAAAGCGGCGAGTTCACGCTGATGATTTTCACCAGAGTTTTAATATCTTAATATTCTACTGTATTTAACACCACTAGGTTTTTTGGCTACTTAAGTAGGAAGTCGCACACAATTGCTAGCACTGCATGCATTATATTAATAGATGTGGAGTGCGCAAGCTGAAAGAACCAATACCATCAGACCTGTGAAAACCGCTCTTAAGTCGCTAGTTTTAGCATGTAACGTCCTGAGTAGCCTTGGAGTTGAGCAAAAGGGCGACAATGAGGCCGTAAAGACCCAAGACTTCGGCGAAAATGAGAATCAGAAGCATACCAACGAAAAGTCTGGGCTGCTGAGCAGTACCTCGAACACCGGCATCACCGACAATTCCAATGGCAAAGCCGGCAGAAAGACCAGCAAGGCCGACAGACAATCCAGCACCGAGTTGGATGAAACCAGTGAAAAGGGCCTGCTTCTGGCTGAGGGATTCTGACACCAAAACTGACACTACCAAGCCGTAAATGGCAATGATACCAGCCATAATGACGGGGACGATATCTGAGAAATCATGTTAGATGATGCCGTTTTTCAATTTTTGCTGTTATTATTGCAACAACAATCAGCAGTTGTTTCTGCTGGCTATGCTGCTTAACCAGTGCTATACTCACTTCTGACCAACAAGTCGGGTCGCAACACAGTGGTTGCACAGATACCGACACCAGACTTAGCAGTACCGTAAGAAGCACCGAAACCTGGAAGAATACGAGTTAGTAAATGCCCGGACATGAACAATCGTCAATTCAATGAACCTCTCGCCCAGTAGAAGGCGCGTTCTGGTATCCAATACATGCATGCTAGCTCGATAGATTATGTCAAATCCGAGCCACATGTTAGAATCCATCATCACTCACATGTAAAAACAATGGCAGCAGTGCAACCGAGGGCACCAAAAAAAGGCTAAAGTTAGTTTCCGGTCAAAAGCTATCAATCGTGGAGATCTGGTGATACCACAGCTATCGGTCATTGACCATTGTCGACACAGACTGGCTGCACCGGCAAAGGGGCAACCAAGACGCAGTTTAAGGCTCAAAACATACAGAATAAACAGGGCTAAAATTGGTTAGTCAGCACGAATTGACAGATTCAATGTCATTCCCGAAAGCCAATCGACTCCTCGGCTTCAATTCCCACCTACCAAAGATCAGACATTATTCACTGTTTCTGCTATTACAGGGTGGTTGTGTTGGATGTAGGCAACCAAGCAAAATCCACAACCTGGCCGTATGGTGCGTAGCCCCGAGAACGTTACCCTGAGCTTCCGTTGGGAGGAGTTTCCTTCTGCACCCTCCACGTACGGCTGCAACGATTTCTCTCCCAATCGGTAAAAACGCTGAAAAATTGAAATTCGCAGTGGGTGCTCATAAATTTTTTTTCCGCCTTTTGAGTTTGACCTTCTTCAACAACCAAAGGCGAGCCAACGCAAGGAACCTTTGCTGATTCACCCCTGATAATTTCCGCACCGTCGATTCGACTTTCCTATCTACCTTTTACTTTTGTTTCTCACATCTATTAGAAAAAAAAATGTCCTCCGCCGACCCCCGAGCCTTTCCTCTCGCTGACTCTGATGTCACTCAGCGAATCCTCGATATCGTTCAACAGGCTTCGCATCTTCGACAGCTTAAGAAGGGTGCTAACGAAGCTACCAAGACCTTGAACCGAGGTATTTCCGAGTTCATCGTCATGGCTGCCGATGCCTCTCCTATTGAGATTGTTCTTTCTTTGCCTCTTCTTTGCGAGGATAAGAACGTCCCTTATGTGTTTGTTCCCTCCAAGATTGCCCTTGGTCGAGCATGTGGTGTCACCAGACCTGTTATTGCTGCTTCCGTCACCTCTAATGATGCTTCTCAGCTCAAGTCTCAGATCAATCAGATCAAGGACGAGATTGAACGATTGTTGATCTAAGGGATTTCTCACAATCAAAATGTACGGCTGTTAGGCCAATAAAAACGACCATGATGATGGGTAATGTTGAAAACCGTTGGTGAATGTTGAAAGCATTTAGTAATGTATGGGCATTTAGTTAATGAATATGGGCATTCGCTTGTGCGTTTTTCTTTAAGTGACGGAAAATTAGTGTTTGAATTCAGGTCAGTTGAGACTGGCAAGAAATGTAGAGATGGTGGAGTCAAGTGGAATGAGTGGAGATGAAAGTTGGAGATCTAGTTTATCGTGAAGCTGTGAGCAAAAGACTTCGTTAGTGACGAACTGGTAGAGCTTAGACTCGAACGGCAAGGTTGATCTCTGCAATTAAACTCATTAAATGTGAAATATCAGCCTAGAATCTTTTTATTATTGGCATCCAATTTCTGTACTTCGACCATGGCAGTGACTTTGAGTTGATTGTCTTGTACAGTCATTCTTAGAAATGTGTCAATCTTCAGCTCTCCTCCATCTCTTCACTCTTTGAAATTTGTCGATCTTCATTTTTCTTCCGTTTCCTCACTCTGCGCCAGTTTTCCTGCCTGAATTTCCATTTTGTCTCTCTAGATTCCATTTCTCCAGTAGTTCACCACTTTCTAGTTCTCCGACTTTCCTTCTCTTCGGTGGTCCACTTTTTTCTTCACTCCGTCTGACCTGATCTTCTTTTTTCCATATCTCCAGTAATTCTCTTCTTCTTGCAATCGCCAGTAACTTTTTTCTTCTTGTCATCTCCGACCAAACTACTCGGCTTTATCCTGCTTGAACTAATCGGCACTTATAGTCTAATGCTGTTCTGCTGCTACGAATTGTACCAGTCTACAAGCCAATGTCATTTCTCTCTATACAAGATTACCCCACTTTTTATAACCTTTTGTTCTTTCTACCACATTTCTACTCATTCCACCTTCTTTACCCCACCTGCTCGCACATTCTCTTTGGCGATGTGGAAATCTCTGCTTATTCCTCTAGCCGAGATCCTGTCATAAATTCCATGAACGGTGCCATTTTCCCATCGAATGGTGACCCTATGTCTCGATTAAACTCCTCGGCTTTCATTCGCGATATCAAGTATATGAAAAAACTTGCCTCATAGCCATCCGTGATAATATGGTGGAGCATGGAGAAGCCTCGGTCACTGTTGCTAATCTTATCCGGATCAGTATGAGCTTTAATATCAAACGCACTTCTCCTTATATCCTGCGTTTTCATCACCTGGTAAAGATTTTTTTGGGAGATTTTTAGGAGCCGGTCTGTGCCACTATTCAGCTGCTTTCTAGTCAGAAACTCCAAGACATCCGATCTCCAAGCCCAAGACTCCAACACTTGAGACGGAACTTCAACATACTCTCTGTCAACATTGCAAGATCCATTAAATTGCGGAAAATCAGTTTCACACTTTCCGAGCAGTTCGTGAAGCGTGTGTCCAAGCTCGTGCATGATTTGTGAAAGCTCAAATACCGATAATCGATAACCTCTAGTCGGCGGAATACTACTATTGAGTACAACCGCGATTGGAGTCGCCTCTTCAGAGACACATATCCGTTTTTGCACACAAACCGTCGAGTTCCCTTTTCGCTTCCCCGGATAAGAGAATAAATCAAAGTACACATATCCAAGATTCTCATTCTTCTTCTTGGACCACACAGAATAAAGAAGAACGCTATTTCGCCATACCCTGCCATTGGCCTTTGCCTTCTCTGCTCGAAATTCAAGATCAAAAATCACCTCAATCAAGGCGACTAATCTGGGCACAAGACCCTCCACAGGTATAGTTAACGTAGAATCTAGTGATCGAGTAGCACTGGAAATCGAATACAAAGAATCCCAATTATTTTTGTCGTTTGCCAAGTTCGGAACAAATTGAGAAAGCTGTCTCTTGGAAATCCTGCCCCCATATTTCCATTTCAAAGAGAAGCTCAGATAGTCTTGAAAGCCCAGATCAATAGCCAGAGAATGTCTTAGGCGAAAAATTGATCGGCATATATCGTCTTTTTGTGTAAAGAAGCTATTTTTCATCATCTGATCATAGCAAATACGTCTAACATTTACATCATCCATGTTAGACATGATAAATAGATAATCCGAAGGCGGAATCAAACTTTTTGATCCTGATAGAGCGTAGCTTTTTCCATAAGTAGCAGCAAACCCAGCAGGTAAAGGCACTTTCAGCATTGATTTCTCTGTCACAGAAGCTGGTGACGAGTATTTTTGAATGAGAGCAACGTATTTTGTTTGGAAGTCTTTTAGTCTGGCTCTGTTGCTCGGATCCTGAAACTCATCATACCCGATAAGTTGGCTCACCCTTCGGGCCATTGCTCGATTTTCACACCCGGAAATATTATCATAATATTCTTGTAATCCTCTCAAGCTCATGAAAGCATCCTGTAAAAGCCCAGAAGCTTTCTCACTAGCATCATTCATTGAATCTATACCAGCATATCTATAAAACTCGGAATATCCAAATAGATTAATGATCTCGGCCTCACGTCGAACAAAATTTTCCAGATTATTGCCAATAAAAGGCTTATCGATCACCTTATGAGTGATTTCAACTAATTCTTCAGGCAAAAGATTCCATATAAGTGGCTTGGCTCTTGGTAGTTGTCTCCTCCACCACATGTCTTCACAGTATGTTGGTCCCATTGACTCTCCGATCTGATCATCAAGGGCCCATTTCCAACATGGCTGACAGAAAACATTTGCTCAGCTCCGATGAACCAGTAAAAAGCCCACGTATTACAAGTTCTACTGGAGGTAACATGCTGCTCAAAGTTCCTGTTCGAAAAGTTCTTTCAACAGCTGCCAGTAGATCATCGGATCTACAGGGAATTCGAGTATCACGCCCTAAAAAAGTACTAGATGAATACAAGTACAATTCTGATCTAAAAAACATCATAAGCAGAGACTACTTTTCTACAAAAGAAGCCCCTGACACTCCAACTTTGTCCTTAGATCAATACCAAGCAAGGTTCACCTCGGAGGATAACAATGATTTCAATGATCTGATCGAAGCTGAAGATGCTCTGAAACGACAGAAAAAGCCATGGCTTTATAATCAAAAGAAGCTCACAGAAGGTACTGTTGATCAAGGTCTATTGGAGGGTTCACATTCCACGGCCGACAAGTCTCAGAAATTGCTCGAGTATCCACCAAACTCGGCTCAGAATGCTCTCATGTTCTCACCAGAGGCAGGGTCAGTGAGGTCTCATGTCGCGAAATCGTATGCTTCCAAATCGAAGAAGCAAATTGTAAAGCACAATGTTCATATGCCCTCAAATCTTGGGAATTCGGCGACGGTTCTTGGAAAAATATCCAAAGCTGTACCAGATGAGCTTAATGGATACAGGCTGATAAATTCGCCATTACCAAATTCGCTTCGAAGCAGCGGGGACTTTACTTCAGGAGATGCTCATAAGGATATTTTCAAAGGTCTCAAGGAGAAAAGGGATGTTCGGAAAGCTGAACTATCACCAGCCGCCAAAAGAATTCTTCAACGAGTTACCAGGAAATCATAGCAACCGTGGGTTGAACTCAATCGATCGCACGTTAAAACCTAAAATCGATCTCAACCGATCTTGTGATTATTGTGTTACCTCGGTGTGCAGAATATCGAAACTGCTTCAATTGCCACATCTACAACAAAATTCTCGGCAGCACCACAAAGCTGTTATTTCCGAGCTGGTCTAACACGATAATCTCTTCTTATCTATTAAACGACTTTTGAATTACTTCTTAGTCAATTATTTATTATTTTTATTGTCTATTCTATAAATATGGATACACATTCCCTACATCACCAGTGGTTGATCGGCTTCATCATCACCATCGTGACCCCGCGTCATTCTTGATAGACTTTGTACTCCTCCATGAACTTGAGAACCGATGCTGCTAAAAAACGACTTCACGTTTCCGAGGGGTCCAACTTGTGGAGGCGGTGATGGGGATCGACGAGAGCCAAAGGCTCTTCGATTATCACTGTAGGTTTGGCCGTTAGAGCTATCCCGGTAGCTATTGCGGCTATTATTCTCATAAATAGGAAGATGGTTGTCAATAGGATTCAAGGCAAATCTGAACCTGGGATCTGTAAGTGACCTTTGCACAAGCTCTCTACCCTCTATGATAGAACCGGTCAATTGACCGTCCTGGTCATCTTCACCGTCATCAAACGATAATCCGAAACCTAAATATTTCTTTGCTTTCTCATAGAAGTGAAATGCTGTCAGGAAAACTGGAATCAAAATGAGTCTAGGAAGCCAGTCGTTAAAGTACTTTCCTAGGGGGGTGAGGTTGATGCTCTTTCCAAGAAACTCTTCAAAAACGGAATCCTTGGAAGATACCAAAGTCAAATAATTGTACGACAGTGGAACAGTAAGTCGACAAATATACATTGCATACCACAACAATGATGAATAATCTGAATCCCGGTGTACCAGAGCATAAAGATTGAAAACCCTTATGTTTGCCAAGCTACTTGTAGCCGATAAGCACATGTACCCCAGGAAAAACGAGGAGATAAGTTGCTGTACGATTCCATGGGTGTGTGAAATAATGACATTCACGATTGATGCAACAGTACCGTGAGTTATTTCAGACCAGATCAAAATCACCGAAACGGCTGCTAAGACTGTAGCCAAAGCCCGGGTCAAAAGCGCCCTTATAGTTCCGTAATACAACGCAGCAAATGTAGGTGGAAGTCTAGTTCTTGAAAAACGGAATTCTAGAACACCTTCTTCTTTGCCTTTCAGAATGTCTTCGGCAGCAGCACACTCTTTAAGCAGCTTCTGCCAATCAGCCTTGTACCTTATGACTCTACCTCGGGCTTGATAAAACCGATATGTCAAAGTCGGCAAATACTTGTCATTGATCATCGAAGCATCAACAGCGATCCTGGAACGACCAGACGTAGCAGTTATCATTGGTCCATTGTGCACGTCATCAATAAGATCATCTAGCCATTCCACATATGCAGTACCATCTTTGAATGGAGCCAAAGCAGTAATTTCCGCAGCAGTGTCTGCATATCGAGATTGTGCTTCAGCATATTGATCCGATATGGACACAGCATGTCGATAGCTGTAGTTCAAAAAGTAATGAAGATCCGAGTTCAACCACATTGATCTGGGAATATTCACCAATCCATGAGCCATAAGCCATATAGATAGCACCAATGCATAACAATGGGACAAAGCTATGACGAGAGATTTCAACGATGTCAAGGACAATCCCGATGACAATGCGGCATAGATCAAACCAACCAGACCAGAACCAATGATGATCATCTGATATCTAGCGTTCCTTTTCAAACTATCTCGCAATTTTTCCACCGAATCATGGTAGCCACTTTCAACATAGTTTTGCAAGACCGGCAATATCAACCAGGTCAAGACAAATGCTAGCCAGTAGGTAACTCGCCAGATGATTAGTCGCGCCCGCTCTCCAATATAGAATAAAGGATGAGATTCCTGGCTCGACGACATCAAATCTATGGGTACGAGAACTACAATTGAATAGGGAATGTATACTGCTAATAATAACGGAAGGAGTACGTATGCGGGAGTATCCCTCAGTCTGGTATATTGCCGGACCCATGCCACCGCAAACAGGGCAGCAAAGATGAACAATATCATCACCAGAAACCACTTTCAATTGTTAGCTCTTGCCGAACTTTGTCAGTCTGCCGAACTCACCATGTTGTTTCAGTATCAGCTGGCTGCTTGGTCTACGGTGAATGCCCTGACTTCCGATCTTCCCAACTTACTATCACATATACCAGCCGTATAAATGGCAAGCATAGGCAGCTGGCTACAAGAAGCGTAAGTAGCTGGAGACATTTAAAGCTGTGAGGGCATATATTTATTGAATAGCTTTGAGATCTTGTAGTAATACTAACTTCAGATCATCGCAGCCTGGTGTTGTGGGGGCACTGCTGGTGGAATATGCCAATGGTCTAAGTCTAGGGTCTACTGGAGTCGCTAAGCCCTCGGATGGGCCTATTTTGAAATGGCAATTTGACAATGAAAGACTTCCTGTTCTTCATGCTGATTATCGTGGATTGTGAGTATTTCAGTGGGTTTTGTGGCTTAATTGCTGTCGCTAATCTTAGTAATGTCTATGTTACCGTCTACCAGGATGCCCTCATAGCTATATATAAAAAGCAACAGTCGGAGGAAGTACAGTCTGAAGAGGAAGCAAATAGTTCTTGAGCCCAAGGAGTTAGATGATAGTTTTCGAGCCCAAGAAGTAACCAATGGTTTCTGAGCACTGTAGAATATCATTCGATACTCCACCTTGTTCTGTTCATGAGAATCGTAACTTCGTATTATTATGGTTTGTTCTATACAACTCGTCTTTCTGTTGCTCTGATGCATCGACGGAAGAAATACTGCCAATTCAAACTTTCCTCAATCTACCGGAGATTTGCTGCTGAGCCAAGAGCTGCCGTGCTCGACTAAATATATCGTGACTTCCTGCATTCTTATCAAATCTGGTTCTCCAGTCTATCTCTTTATCTCCTTCAGAGCCCTTGTGTAAAGCAGCTTCGAGCAGAGCATCTCCTTTTTTGACAATATCCTCGTCTGCACGGTGCTGCCAATAGTCAATACACGACAATAAATGGAAAATTCGTTGGCTGCTGTAATACACATGTGCCTCTGGCTCCATGAGAGGAATCATCATGGCTATAAGCAAAAGAATATACTCCCTCTTCATGTGGTGGAAACTCACAAGTGTAAACCCCATATCAGCAGCCAGCTGAAACTGCTTAGTTTTTATAGCTATGTTGTAGTTCATTAGCACTGCAAACGGTGAGACACACTCCCTGAGCTCTGGGGAAAACCCTTCGGGTGCGCTCTGAACCATCAGAAGGGTGTCCTCGTCATCTATCATTTGGTTTGCAACTAGAACTCTCTCGAACATCGACCAGCATAGTACTCGCATACGCTTTATGTCACCGGGGATGTCAAGCACCGACAACGCCTCGTAGTATCGCCCCTTGGAGGCGGCCGATAACGCATATATGCCAAACATTTGTAGGCTGGTTTTCCTGTTCACAAAGCTCTCTGACTTTGCAACAGCCCATTCGAGGACTTCTTTGCTTTCAAGGGGAACGTGAGGTATATATTCACCAATCATCTCCAATATGCTGGTGCAGAAATCACGGGCCTTGTAAATATCATAAGGGGTGTCTGAAGAAGTGGAATATTGCGTTATCATGTTGTAGAGAAACTGAAACTTCGCCTCCAGAAAATCCACAGTAGTTATCAGTAAAGAGATTTCGTTTTGAGCCAAGCACTCCTGACAATGGCTGACGAAAGACCATTGTATCACGCCATTATAGTCAATATCCACATCCCCGTATGTCTCCTTGAAATCTCCATTTATATTGATGAGTTCTGCAACAATTGACGCAAAAGATAGATCAACCACTTGCATAAGCTGAAGCATTTTTAATAACTCACGATGAAGCAAGTGATAAAGCACCACTTCCCAAATTTCGGGATTCTCTAATTCCCAGTGTTCGAGAGCCACATCGCAGAATTTCCTGGCCGATTCCATCGAGGGGTCGATATACAATAGCTGTGCACCTATTAATTGGTACCAGTTGCTAGTAGCATGAGAGAGAGAACGGATGTCACCATGCAATATTCGAGATAAAGTGAGTATTCGGTCTTTTAAATATCCATCTTTTAGTGTCAGCCGAATTTCCTCTGCACCATTTATCGCTGCTTGTCTCCATTGAACAAACGTGTCAATCGATTCTAAAGCCCGCTCATGGGACACAAGCAGCTGCTTTAGATGCTTCAAACATGTCAAAAAATCCTCGTCATTTTCATCAAATTGTTCAAATGCAAAATTCAGGCAATCTTCGCATACAATATTCATGCCAGATGTTGCTAATCGGTACATCATGTCCCAAAAACTATCCTTCTTATAGACCTGGCGTCCTGCAATAGCCACTTCTATTTCCTTGCTGGATATCCGCTCCGAGTCAAATTTCCGTATCCATTCTATGAAATTCAGCGCAAAGCTCCTGGTTTCGCTTTTAAAGAGTGTTATCTTGATCAGGTTGGTGATGATCCCTAATTGTAGCATAGTGTCTGATTCGTCATAATCAGCAGCGCTTTGAATGAGTTGATCCATTACATCCATGTATTCGAAACATAGCTTTTTATGGAGATATTTCTCTTCGAAGAGTATCTGACTGATCCTGTCGTAAAACTCAATCATGATGCTATGAGCTTCGACCAGCACATCCTTCTTGATGGCAGCAAACTTGGAATCCGGAATCTCCAACGAATAGATTTTGAGTTCCTCAACCGGTCGCTCGGCATCTTGATTTTCATTGCGACTCTTTATAATATTTTTAGCTGTGATCCAGGCAACTCCATCTGTAGTAACACCGTCTAGCTGAGCCATCAAGGTTCTATTTTGATTCTGCCACTGCGATATATTTCCATGTTTGATAGGAGCATCCTTCAGCAAATATTCGTCTGGCTGGACGGACATTGTGTTATGTTGGAAGAAAAAAAAGAATTCGACGAAACTGTGTTAGATTTTGGTGCCCAGAATACGAAGATGATGTTCCAATAACAACCCAGACTCATCGAAAGCAAAAACAAAAAAAATTGGACGACACCGGAATCGAACCGGGGACCTCTCGCATGCTAAGCGAATGTGATAACCAACTACACCAGACGCCCAAATCTTGTGTTCGTAAACTGGACTGTACATACATATTTACTCTGGCCGATTTCAGATGAAATTCCCAAAAGGGCAACTCCGCGTGACAACTCCGCATTTCCTATTTCAAACTCCGCAGGTGCGGGGAAAAATAGAGCTCCTTACAACAATTGAATGTCTTGCATAAGAACTACAATCGTGAACTCGTCTCTCGAGAATCTTCCTTTCAGCCGAAAATGCAGCGCTGGACCTTGTTGCTAATTATTAGCCGCTCTTGCGTTTCCAAGCAGTACCTTTTACTACTCCCGCAGCCGCACTGAATGCCGCTGACGGACAATTGGCCTTTTGATTGAGACCAACTCTCTTCTATTCGCCTAAAAAACACGCCATAAATCATACTCAAATTGATCAGCTTATTAAGGAGAGTCATCTGGTCCAATTTGAAAGCGGAAAAGTGACAATATGAGGGGTCCTCTCATAGGATATTGGTGGGGCGTCGGAGTCAAATCGGAGTCAAATTGTTCCCACCACTGTCGAGACAGTTGGGTAGCGTAATCGACCATAAAAACGCTCCTTTATCCAATTTACTTTAGTTTTTATCTTTGAATCATGTATGACGTCGAAAAAGTTTTAGAAAAACTTACTTTGGAGGAGAAATCATCTCTTCTGGCTGGCAAAGACTTTTGGCATACTGTGCCTCTTCCGCAACACGGGGTTCCTTCAATCCGAGTCTCCGATGGACCTAACGGTGTAAGAGGTATAAGTTTCTTTGATGGAACACCTGCTGCTTGTTTTCCCTGTGGAACGTCGCTTGGTGCTACTTGGGATGCTCAATTGCTCGAGGAAGCTGGAAAATTGATGGGTGATGAAGCAAAAGCCAAAAATGCACATGTCATTCTTGGGCCTACGGTGAATATTCAAAGATCGCCTTTGGGTGGGCGTGGTTTCGAGTCTTTCTCGGAAGATCCATTACTCTCTGGTTTGCTAGCTGCTTCTGAAATCAATGGTATTCAGTCTCGTGGAATTCAGGCCACAATTAAGCATTTCGTATGCAATGATCAGGAGCATGAGCGTCAATCTGTAAACTCAATTGTTACAGAGCGTGCTCTTAGAGAGATCTATCTTTTGCCGTTCATGTTGGCAGTAAGGGATTCTAATGTAGCCTCGTTCATGACTGCTTATAACAAGGTCAATGGCATTCATGTTAGCCAAAGTAAGCACATATTGCAAGAAATTTTGAGAACAGAATGGGCTTGGAATGGCCTGATCATGACTGATTGGTACGGAGCCTACAGCACTGCCAAGGAGGTTGAAGCTGGTGTTGACCTGGAAATGCCTGGACCTACGCAATGGAGAGGACCTCTTTTGTGTGATGCCGTCAGATCCAAGGAAATTAACATTGAATATGTCAATAAGCGAGCAAAAACCGTGCTCGAATTTGTGAAAAAGGCTGTTACCGAGAGTGGCATAACATCTACAGACGAGCAGGGCTCTGACAGCCCAGAAACCCGGAAATTTCTAAGAGATATTGGTGCTGCTGGTCAGGTTTTGCTTAAAAATAACGGAAATGTTCTCCCACTTTCCAAGTCTAAGAAAACTGCCATAATTGGTCCTAATGCTAAGATCACTGCCTATTGCGGTGGTGGATCTGCTGCTCTGCGACCTTACAATTTGGTGACACCGTTTGACGGAATCTCAGCCAAGTTGGAATCCAAGCCTTCCTTCAGTCTTGGTACATCAACTTATAAAGAGCTTCCTCTTCTCGGCCCTTTTTTGGTCAGTGATAAGGGGACCACTGGCTTCAAAGTTCAAGCTTATGATGCTCCGCGACAATCATCCGATCGAAAGCTATTGGAAACCAGATATCTTGATGATACTTACATGTTCTTTGGAGACTACAATCCTGGTGTGAAGCATTTTAATCTGGACATCGAGGGGTATTTCTCACCTGAAGAAGATGGCGAATACGAGTTCGGTGTTGCAGTTGCCGGCACTGCTTCCTTGTACGTTGATGACAAATTGGTAGTCGACAACGAGAAAAATCAGACCCATGGTACTATATTTTTCGGAACTGGAACTATCGAAGAGAAGGGCAAGATATATCTGAAGCAGGGACAGAAGTACAAGATCAGCGTTTACTTTGGAAGCTTCCGATCATCAGATTTGACAGGCACAGCAGTCGAATTCGGTGGAGGGGTTCGTATTGGTTTTGTCAAGGATGAAGGAAATGAGAAAGAACTTCAAAGAGCTGTTGCTGCGGCTAAGGAAGCTGACCAAGTTGTTCTTGTTATTGGTTTGAACAATTCATGGGAGTCTGAAGGCTTCGACCGTGAGAACATGGATCTTCTTCCAAGTGTTGACAGCCTTGTTGAGAAAGTTTTGGAGGTTAATCCTAACACTGTTATTGTCAATCAGTCAGGAACGCCAGTGACTATGCCTTGGGCTAGCAAGGCACCAGCTATTTTGCAATCCTGGTATGGTGGTAATGAGACTGGCAATGCCATCGCTGATGTTTTGTTTGGAGACGTCAATCCCAGTGGTAAATTACCGCTGAGCTTTCCAAAGAGATTGCAAGATAATCCCAGTTATCTCCATTTTGGTGCTGAAAACGGCCGTGTTCTTTACAATGATGATGTATATGTTGGCTACCGTCACTACGAGTCGATTGACCTTGCAGTAGAGTTTCCATTCGGTCATGGTTTATCTTATACAGAATATCGAATTATCGAAAGTCAAGTCGAGAAGAAGGGAGATGATCTTATTGTGACTAGTCTGGTTAAAAATGTTGGAAAAGTTTCCGGAAAAGCTACAGTACAGGTTTATATCTCTCAGGAAAAACCTTCAATCCGAAGACCCGTAAAGGAGCTCAAAGGCTTTTCTAAAGTCTTTCTCCAACCCGGTGACTCTCAGAAGGTTCAGATCAAGATTCCCGTAAAATATGCTACATCTTACTGGAACGAGTACACCGACAGCTGGGCTTCGGAAGCCGGAACTTACAAGGTTCTAGTGGGCCAATCATCTGCTGAAATCGAAAATACTGAAGAGTTTACCATTGATGAATCGTCTCACTGGAATGGCATTTGAATAGCAATCTGAGACGGTTGAACAATAGTAGTACCAACTATATCGCTGTGGAAAGCAATAAATGCCTGAAGAAACGAGGCAAATAAATCTATATTTTCAACTTTACATTCAAGATTCAGCTGAACTTTCAACGTACTTCTTTCCTTTTGAAAATGCAGGTAAACTTAATTAACTGCCAATTCTCCTACCCACCATAAGACAACATCCAAGTCTCAAGATATGTATGAAAATTCAGAATAACTTATCAAAGAACTAAGTTCTTGTTTTAAACTACAGAATTTTTGTTGGACATTCAAAATGGCTCTTGGTTTTGCGTAGTCTGTAAAGCCCATTCCCCCGCTTTTATCGCAGACTTCTCCACATTTCGTTCACCACTACCGTACACAGACAAATGAGTACCGGCAATGGGGTATGCAAGCCAGCGAAACGAACTATTGCAGTTGTCGCCTGTACCAATTGCCGGTCTAGCAAGATCAAATGTTTAACCAGTGATGATTCAAAAACCTGTTTGGCATGCCAGCGCCATAAACTACCGTGTGTATTTGAGAAAAGGAGGATGCGTGGGCCTGGAAAACGAAACAAAAAGCCAAATATTGAGAATGAAGTTTCACGTTCATATCATCATCGCGATATCAAGATAGGAAATCTGATCAGTAAGATCCCTGGGGAGGGGACAACGAGAGAGGTTTCAGGTGGTGTGTTCAACTCGGAGGAACCATTGATGAGCTTTAGTCGGCCATCTTCGTCTCTCGCATCATCTGGTAAGCGGATGTCCGTAGAGTCAACGAGTTTGGTTCAGGGACATAATGATACCCCGAAGTTCAATTCTGAGTTTTCTCTTGATGAGAGTGAACAAGGCAAACAACGTCGTCCGTTGTTGTGCCTGAATCAGTGTATACCAAAACCTTTAATGTCGACTGATCTATTGTGCCCAAGACCGGTTTTCAACGAGATCATGCGAGTTTACTTGAATATCGTATATCCCATTATTCCTGCTGTTCACAGACCTTCTTTTGTTGCTGATCTGAACAATCATCGTGAAAGATCAGATCCTTTATGGTTTGGTTTACTGTTGGCTCTGTGTGGAATAGTTTTGGGTACAATACCTCGTAAATTTTTTTTATTTCAAAAACTGGCTATTCAAGCTACAGGCGAGCGTATGCCTTACCAAAATGCTAGCGAAATGTACGAGCGTTGCTTGGAGTTGGTCACTTTGGTGTACAATCCCATGAACACTTCTTGTAGCTATATCTTTTGGGCTATTCCTTGCCTTCTTACGGTTGCAGATCGCTATGTTTGGGGCGAATCATCGAGAAGTGCTGTATTTGCCGATCTATCTCAGGGGGCTCTCAGAGCCATGAATCTTGGAGATCCTGTGAGCTTTGAGGGCCTCGATTGTATCGAAAAAGAACTTCGAAAACGAGCATATTGCTTTACCATGTGTCATATGATACATGTTAAAACAAATCTATTTAATTTTTCGCTCATGACATCAAATTTCTTCGGGGTAGAAAATATATCTGATATTCTACCGAGCGAGGTTGATGATGAATACATCACAGCCAACGAGATTCTGCCCCAGCCTCCAGGCAAGCAGTCTCTCATGACAGGATTCATTGCTAATCACAAGGTATTTTGCTCCCTCGATGGCCTAGGAAATGATGGGTATGGGAGCTCTGTCAAGGATATGTCCTTGAACCGTACGGAACAGGACATTGTCCAGAAAATGTTCTCGTTGTGTGATGCTACTCTTGCAGATCTTCCGCCTTGTCTGCAAGCCTGGAAAGGTATCATGCAAGAGGAGGATATTGATGATGATTGGCTGTCGAGACATTTCGAGGAGGTACCCAATAATAACGGCTGGTATCTGGAAACAGATCAGCTACTTGAGAAACAGCTTGAGAGCCAGCGTGCCAATATTCATATAAGTGCACTTTGGGCCCAAGATTGTCTGCTTCAAAGGTTGATAAAGCTACGGAAGTATGCAGGCTGTTCAGATAAGCAATCTCAGGCTGTCATCGGCCAGAAGCAGGAGCAAATTTGCATAAATCTACTGAATATTCTTGGGCGAATATCTCTGAACAATCTCGAGCCCAATGGATTGTCACTTATTGCAAAGATCAGAACCATTGCAGCCAGCGTTCTGAGCGGTAGTGCTCGAGATGAAGCAGTCATGTCTAGAGCAGGAGCTTATGTTTCAAGATTCATAGATTTTATGGTGGAAATTGAGCTGCATAGAGGCCGAGAGAGTGAGGAGGAGACTTGGAAAGAGTTGAATTGGCATGACCGTATTGAAATGGCTGAGTTTGTGCAGATGCTAGATGAAGTTCCTGCGGAGATGCCTGTATAGGTAACTCCGCCAACATCACCCTTCTTCTACCTCAAGTTACTGGTGCTGTGCCAACAAGACCAATCTGTAGTGTTTCATATATATATATATATATCTGTACGAATAACTGAATGTAATCATGATTATATGGTCCTTAGTGGGTATTGTGTAAGTTTCGTTGTTTCACCCCAATTCAAATTGCTACTCTTATATACATGCTTGATGACCTACACACATTTAATTAGAAGCATAACCAGTTCCAAAGCTGATCAGCACACTTAGCTTGAACCAAAACACCCGACATGGCAAACGACATTCAAGAGTAAGAAAAAGACATTGGCAGTTCAAACCCGAGTACCAGTCTAACCGAAGCTTCTTCCTGTCGGTGCCTCCCGTGACCCGGACAATGGTCCTAACGACTATTGTATTGTTTCTCGGGGAGTTTGTGCAGCTCATAAGCATTCGATATTTGGTCAACTACTGGCCAAGAGTCGTCTACAAATTCGAAATCTGGCGCCCCATATCGTCTTTTCTGGTCTCAACAGGAGACCCTGTTAAGCGAGCATTTGATGTCTTTGCATGTAAGTAAAATTGATTCAGGCTTGAGCTCTAACTGTTCCGGCTATGTGCTGGCATAGCAGCCTTGCTTGTTGGTATGGTCACTAACCATCGTAGTGTATACTTATAGCAGGAAACTCGAGGAGGAAAAATTCTTTGCATCTACAGCAGACTACGTTTTTTATTTGAGCTTTGTTTGCACGGTAATTTTGGTAAGTTGACATGACAAGAATGGTTTAACTTGTTATTTTTATTTGATATATAAAAGATCTCCTGTTTCTGCCTCACAGTCTTTACTCATCCATAGGCTGCTGGGTTCTGGTGATGGAGAAGATTGAGCTTTTCAAAGCTGCGTCTGATTTGATACTTCGGATTCATGTTTTGGAGGGATCGTGTTTTTGGCGGTGGAATAGTCTTGAACACAGTGTTTATGACTGACCGTCTGAATCTACATTTATTGTGCATTATGTACTGATTCCTGTATGAATTGCTAGTTGGGGTGCTGCTTTGCTTAAGCAGGTGGTGCCAATTGGGCCCAATGATCCAATTGGCGGAGACTGTGACTAGCTGTCTTATGCCAGGTGGTGTACTGCATAGTTGAGCATTGGATTGTCATTGTCTCGAGTGCTTTGGTACTCACCCCTCAAGCTTTGATTTTCATTGTCTTGAGCTGTTGCTGTCAGAAAATGGTCCATGGAAAGCCTTCGCTTTCATTGATCCCCACAGCAGGCTTGAATTGGCTCGGCATTTCTAGTCCCAGCACAACCAGCTCAACCATCAGCCCTCAGCCAGCTTTTCTACAGTCGTATTCTGATTTTTTATTCTTGTCAAAACTGACTTCTAACTGTCACAGGGCTTCAATGTTTTCACTGGAGGTCTAGTATATTTGTCGCCTTTGACCCAGGCTATTGTATATACTTGGGTCCAAGACAATGTCGACAATCCTGTCACATTCTACTTTCTCAAAATGAAGGCTTGTTACCTCCCATTTCTGATGATTCTGATGTCATTACTCCTCGAGGGAACTCCAGGTGCCCTCATCACAGGCTCTGGTTATGTTGCAGGTCACATGTATCTGTTTTGTGACTATGTTTACCCACTTGTTCATGGAGGATCTCGGCTGATCTCAACTCCTCGATTACTTAAACAGTGGATCCCTGGCCGTCCCCAGGGAGCTGCCAATGGTACATCATTTGGCCAGGCATTCCCCCCACGAAATAGACAAGCCCAAGCTCAGTCCCAAGGCACCAGCACTGGAGCTTCGTTCGGCCGATTTTCAAAGAAATTTCAAGGAAAAGGCCATCGTCTTGGAGATTAGTACGGGGAAAAGTATTTAATAAATCAACATGATATAAAAATAACAGACTATTCTTTTAACGAAGCTATGTGAAAACCACTATTATTCCGCGTATTCAGGTCGCAAATCTGATCGGCGCGGCGACACCAGGGGGTGCAATTGAGCTGCTAAGTTAGGATGATTTGACTGTAATATTAAGGGATATTCTCCAAACTCACCAAGATATGTGATGGCCCACCTGAACAAGTTAGTAATTGATCAAAGACAAAATCAAATCAACGGTATATCAAGAGAAAGACCTCAAGTCCCAGCTGCTCGGGGACAATCAAACCAGCGCTTTAAATATGCAGCAAAAGACCTATTAAAGGATCCCCTTCTGAAGCCCCTTTGAAATGGACCTCTCAAAAGATCCCCTCAAAACTTATGATGCTACAACCTCATTGTCTGCTGCAATTGTAGTTGCAGTTGTACCACACCACACCGCACCCACTACAACCCACCAAGCTGGCCCGAACCGGGGCTGACTTGGCGAAGGCCCCTCTCTCCAAACCTCCAAAACTCGATACTCACATTATATAGCACATAGCCAAAGTTAAAATGATTGATGATCTCCAGACACTATAATAGTCAGCAAAACCTTGATTATTTGACCCACTCCAATCCAATCTTGGTTCCTCCCCCCTCTTTATCATACTCACGTATTGTCCTGCTTAGGTGCAAATACCCAGGCTGCCACTCCTGCTGCAGAGACCAGAACCAATACAAAGATAACCGTCCAACTATCGCAATGAGTTAGCTATCTGTTTGCTGAAAACCCTTCTTCTCATCTTTCTCTCCGATCTCTCTTTCCTCCCTCCTTCATGTCACTACGTACCCGCTCATTCTGTCTGTATTGTGTAGAAAGAAAACGTCCTTGATGGCAGCTCCAAAAACCAAAGTCCCAAACGGTGGAGGCTGGCAGGGGCCAACCAGTCCACGGCTGTGCCGCTTTGGCTTGCCTCGCTTCGGCTTGCCCACCTGACTGCTTGTCTGCCAGTGTTAGGACCGGCCTGCTGAAGAATGTCGGAGTTGCCTCGATCTCTGTTGGATTGGCTGTACAATGTTCTACAGCCGGAATATGCTGAACCTGGAAGAGTGTTTTCTGATGTCGTAGCTGTCCTCTCGTCGTATCCGTCTCTTAGTCCCAAGACTGCTGTCTATACTGACGAGCAGGGACGATCTGATCTGCTGCTGTGTTTACATGGAATTTTGCCTACTATCTACAATGGGGCCACCTATCATATACCTGTGGAAATATGGGTTCCGAAATCTTATCCTTCCGTCATGGCTCCTATCATGTATGTACGGCCCACTGCAGATATGGTGGTGTTTCCTAGCAATTATGTTGACGGCAATGGCCGATGCTTCCATCCCTATTTGACCTATTGGAATCAAAATTCGTCTCATAATTTGAGCGAAGCAATCGCAATCTTCATTGAAATCTTTGGTCGTTTGCCCCCTGTGTTTGCTAAACCACAGCATCATACTGTTTCTACAGGTGCCGTGGGCTCCAATGCTTCTTTATCTGCAGAGACTCCTCCTCCGGTGCCTCCAAAACCTTCTCTGCCCCAATACTCTACTGGGGGATATACGGTTGCTCAGCCAGAATATGGAGGTCATACATTTCAGCGATCTTCCTACCATCAGCCTGAAGGTAGCCAACCTGCTTATAGCCAGCAGTCTTCATATGGAAGCTCTACACCCATTCAAGGCTATCATGGCCGATCTCATTCTCGTTCCGCTACCAATGAACACTTCATGTCTGCACGGCCTTCTCCTGTGGCTACAAATCGCATGTCTATCTTAGACTCGGACTCTCCTCTCCCTGCATCACCTATCAAACCTCCAAATCCCGAGCGAGCCAAGGCCCTTACTGAGCTAGATGATGCCATATTATCTACAAAAGAAAACGTGGTGAAAATTGCGGTTGATATTGACCAAAACGCCCTAGATCAAACCGGCAAGACGTTGGACTGGGCAGAGCAGGCTATTTCCAGAGAGATCAATACTGCCAAGGCTCTTACAGAAGACGCCAATACCAATATACGCATTTTGAACGAAAGAATAGAATCTGCCAAAAATGTGATATCTCAAGCGAGGAACAAAGAGATACCTCCTATTGATGAGTTGGTGCTAGCTGAGACCGTTGTGTATAATCAGCTCTACAGCCTAGTAGTTGCCGACAAGGCTATCGACGACACCTACTACGTTCTAGACAAGGCATTGGAAAATGACCGGATGGACCTCCAAGCATATATGAAGCATACAAGGGCTCTTGCTCGGGAACAGTTTTCCAAAAGAGCTTTGGTGACCAAGATATCTGCTCAAATAGGAGTATTTTGATTCTAACGACTACCAACCTATTCATCAACACCCTTCAGTTTTTACGAAGCCCCCAACCACAACTATGTATTGATAAAACCAGCGTGAAAATAACGAATCAATAAATCAAACGTCTCATTCAAGGCACTTTCAACAATCGTAAACTTTTTCTTTTGCTCCTCTTAGAGTGTTTCCTATCAACCCAGTAGTAGCCTAGCATCAACCTGGTCGGGAGAATTGCACGGCTGAGCTTTACCCGGCCACCTTGAAAAATTTCAACATTTGGCACCAATAATTTTTTTCCTACGACGACCAACATGTCTGGGGACGTTTCAATGCAAGAAAACGTCGATTATCAAATCAAGCCAGAAGCTGCCGGTGCTTCTCAGGACACTAGCACCTGGCCTTTGCTGCTGAAGAACTTTGACAAGTTGTTGATTCGTTCTGGCCATTATACCCCTATTCCTCAGGGCTGCTCCCCTTTGAAGCGTGATCTCAAGAGCTACATCTCGTCTGGTGTGATCAATCTCGATAAGCCCAGTAACCCTAGTTCTCACGAGGTAGTTGCATGGATCAAGAGAATCCTGCGATGTGAAAAGACCGGTCATTCTGGTACTTTGGATCCCAAAGTTACTGGATGTCTTATTGTTTGCATTGACCGAGCCACTCGGCTCGTCAAGTCTCAGCAAGGTGCTGGTAAAGAGTACGTTTGCATTGTTCGATTGCATGATGCATTGGAAGATGAGAAGGATCTTGCTCGTTCTATTGATAACTTAACTGGTGCTTTGTTCCAGCGACCTCCTCTGATTTCTGCTGTCAAGAGACAACTGCGAGTTCGAACCATCTACGAATCTAAGTTGTTGGAGTTTGATAACAACCGACATTTGGGTGTTTTCTGGGCCTCCTGTGAAGCCGGTACCTATATGAGAACCTTGTGTGTTCATTTGGGTATGCTGCTCGGTGTTGGTGGACACATGCAGGAGCTTCGACGAGTCCGATCCGGTGCTTTGAGTGAATCGGATGGCATGGTCACTTTGCACGATATTCTCGATGCTCAGTGGGTCTATGATAACACAAAGGACGAGTCCTACTTGCGAAGATGTATTCGACCTTTGGAATCTCTTCTGCTTGGTTATAAGCGAATTGTCGTCAAGGACTCTGCCGTCAACTCTGTTTGTTATGGTGCTAAGCTCATGATTCCCGGTCTTTTGCGATATGAAGCTGGAATCGAGCTCAATGACGAGGTTGTACTTATCACTACCAAGGGTGAAGCCATTGCTCTTGGTATTGCCCAGATGTCTACCGTCGACTTGTCTTCTTGTGACCATGGTGTGGTTGCTAAGATTAAGCGATGCATTATGGAGCGAGACACTTACCCTCGAAGATGGGGTTTGGGTCCTGTTGCTCAGAAGAAGAAGCAGCTCAAGGCCAGTGGAAAGCTTGATAAGTATGGGCGAATCAACGAGTCTACTCCGGAAGACTGGAAGAAATCTTACACGGATCATCAAAGAGACGACCAGCCTTCTAGCACCACTGCAGAACCTTCCACTAGCATTGCTACTGAAACCCCCAAGCCTTTGATTGAAGAAGTCAAGTCTGAGGAGACTCCTAAGAAGGAGAAGAAGGAGAAGAAGGACAAGAAGGAGAAAAAGGAAAAGAAGGAGAAGAAGAGAAAGGCTGAAGAAGACGAGGAAGAAGGCACCAAGGAAAAGAAGAAGAAGAAGTCCAAGAAGGACGAGTAATGGAGGAAGAAAAGTAAATTATTGTTTTTGTATTGCTCAGTTGACATTGTATAATGAACAGACTATGAAATTAGAATTTTGGATGTGTGAGTTGCGAACATTAAATGAGATTGGAGGATTATGTCAATAAGAGAGATGCTGAGGTGAAGAGGCTCAGATTGTAGAGATCTTACGGATGTTTGAGATTTATTTCAGAGCAGTGTTGTAGGTAATATGTACATGAAGAACTCGATTCCATGAATTACTGGCTAACGTGACCATGAAATGTTCTTGTATTATTATATTAATAAAAGCCTTATGTACTGTTGTCAAGAATGTATTTTGTATTATTTTCATGAAATTTTCCCATTAGTTTTCTATCTTCCCTAACTATGGTTATTTGCTTGACTGTTGAAGATTTATGAATTGTGCATTTTGTGTGATTTACAAGCATTTTTTTTTAGTGTTACTTTAATATTTTCACCATTATTCATTTAGTCTTTTGTTTCTTGAATCATTAGCTGGATCTACTGGTTATTGTGTTCGGCCATTTCACCAGAAGCTCAAATGATGTGTTTAAGACATGATTGATTCTATGTGTATTTGATTCCAAGCAGCTCATTTGCCTGCACATGATTAAGTCATAAATAAAATAGGGACACGGGACTGAGATATGATATGCTATGTATGTACAGATCAATACACCTTAGAAGTTTTTCTCAATGGCTTCACGTTGAGCCGGAGTCAACTCTCTAGGCATATCGACTTCGAATGTCAATATTAGACTGCCTCGCTCCGAAGGGTTTTTGGAGAGTGGCATACCATGCGAAGGATATTTAACAGTGTTTCCAGGGTTGATGGGTCTAGAGTATTCCACTTTGAGCTTCTTGCCGTCAATTGTCTCGACAATTTTTGAGAAACCACACAATGCCTCTTTCAATGTGAGATGCAAAGTCATCTTCAGATCATTGCCATCCCTGGTGAATTTGGAATTGGGTTTCTCATCTATGACAAACACAACATCCTGTCGGGATCCGTCTGGCAAGCCGTCTCCCTCATTGGGATAGGTGATCTTCGTTCCAGCTTTCCAACCAGGCTTGATCTGGATATTTAGAACTCTTTCTTCTTGTTGGCCATTGGCATTCTTTCTCTTGATCTTCATCTTTTTAGTAGTTCCTGACGCCAAATCTTCCAAGCTCACGGGAAGTTTCAACGTCACCTTCTCCTTCTCCGGGGGTGAAGCCGATCTTCCAAAGCCGGGGAATCCGCCAGCAGAGGCACCACCACCGGCTCGTCGGCCCCCACGACCTCCATTCAACATGGAGAAAATATCATCGTCATCATCGCCATCCATGCCTCCAGCTTGTGAGAAATGGTTGAAAATGTTGAATGCATCACCTGATGAGAAGGAGTATCCTCCTCCAGGACCACCGGGACCTCCTGTGGTAAATCGGAAGGTTCGACCTCCTCCACCAGGCATCCCACCAAACCCAGCGAATCCTCCACCATCGCTGCCAGGAAACCCTCCAGGAAATCCCCCAGCAGCACCACCGGGACCTCCAGCACCAGCCGAAGCATCGGGCATCACTCCTCCGTGACGAGCCGCCTCCAAACCATAAGCGTCATAGATCTGACGCTTATCAGAATTGGATAAAATATCAAAAGCTTCCGATATTTCTTTGAATTTCTCAGTATCACCCGTGGGTTTATCGGGATGATACTTTAGAGCTGCCTTTCGGTAGCCCTTTTTAATCTCATTATCATTGGCATCGGGCTTCACTCCGAGCAAATCATAAAGCTTGGTTTCTTTGACCATGGTATATTAAATGCGGAATGTATAAGTCACTAGATAATTTGGCAATCAATTGCGTTTTATACTTGTGTTCTTGTTCCTTGCACGAAGAAAACGTAGGAAGGACTGTTTGCTCTTATAATGGCAAGCTTCCTATATAGTGGGGTGAAGGGTAGTTGCTGGTGCATTCAGGAAATTTCCAGAACATACAGCTGTGTTGCCACGGCAACGGCACGTGACCGACCATTTTGTCCCTCCTCCGTCATCGTCTCTCCCACTCAAAATCACCCACCCCTCTCAAGCTCACCCTCCACACCTCCGTGCTTCTCTTACTTTTGTGTTTGAAGCTTATCGGGCCGGACACTTGCAGTGATCGTCAATTGCCGGAGCGGTCTTGTTACCTCATTTTTCTGCTGTATTCAAGCGCCATTATTATTAATTGGGAATTTTGCTTTGAATTGACTTATATTTTTGAACAAAAAAGGTTCAGAATGGCTGAGGAATCAGATATGTCTGTGATTCTGGCCTCGTCTGGCTATGATCAAACCATCAAATTCTGGGAGGCATTGAGTGGAATTTGCTCCCGTACCATTAATCATGGTGATGGTCAGGTGAATAGAATGGCCATCACTCCTGACAAGAAAAGCTTAGCATGCGCTGGTGCTCATACTGTGAGATTATATGACATCAAGAGTCAAAATCCCAATCCTACCATGACGTTCGAGGGACATACTGGAAACGTGACGGCTTTGGCTATACAAGCGGATGGCAAGTGGATGGCTACAAGTTCTGAAGATGGGACTGTCAAAGTTTGGGACATGAGAGCTCCTACTGTGCAGCGAAATTATAAGCATCGATGTCCAGTTAATGATGTTGTGATCCACCCTAATCAGGGCGAGCTAATTGCGTGTGATGACGAGGGTAATGTGAGGGTGTGGGATCTTGGGGAAAATGCCTGTACGCATCGTTTGATACCCGAGGAGGACGTTGCTGTTGGTTCTGTTTCGGTGGCCAGTGATGGAACCATGTTAGTGGCAGGCAATAAGACCGGCAATTGTTATGTTTGGAAAATGCGGAATTTCAAAGATGAGACCTCGCTTGTTCCAATTACTAGGTTCAAGAGTCACTCTACCTATATCACAAAAGTGTTGCTGTCTCCTGATGTCAAGCATTTGGCTACATGTTCTGCTGATCATACTGCACGAATTTGGTCTGTAGATAATAACTTTGACATTGAAGCAGAGCTACAGGATCATCAGAGATGGGTTTGGGATTGTGCTTTCTCTGCAGATTCTGCTTATCTTGTTACTGCCAGCAGTGATCATTATGTTCGGCTATGGGAGTTAGCAAGCGGACAGATCATTCGTCAATATAATGGGCATCATAAAGGTGTTATATCTGTGGCATTGAATGATGTCTAATTGATATGCGTAATATGGGAACTGGGCATCAGCCGATTTTGCTAAAATGAGTTTGGACCGTGCGATAAGATACTGGACTCTGCTGCTCCTATGTCATATTGTGGAATTTCTGAAGCTATGTTTTCGAAGCTGGATTCTCATTCTAAACGCCCTTCCAAACATTTATTATCCCAGGGCCTGATCAATCAGGAGACAGACGCAAACCATAGGAAGGTGAGAGAAGCTGTGATCATGGCAAAAAGAGGAGCATGTGGATTGACAAAAAAAAGTTGTAGAAGTCACAGGACTAAGATCTTTTGCATCAGAAGCAATTGCGTATTGAGCCGATAACTTGCATATGACTTGGTCGTGGCTAAGCTTTCTGGTCCAAGTTGCTTTAGACTTTCTTTTATCAACGCTCGTTGATCCCAACTACAGGGCCTCATGTATTTATGTTACTGAATCAAGGCAGGAGAAGACATCACAAGTCTACGAAGCAAGAGAAACTGGAAAAGTAGCCAATGGTGTCTCATTCAGTTCTTACCACTACAGGATTGCTAAGAACCGCTCTCATTGTTTTGTTTTTGCTAGATTCTTCTATCACTCAAGCACCTTTTCGGCTAATTAATGCAAGCTACTGGCTGAGACTTCGTCTATGTCTATTGAGCGCTTAGACCATGTGCGACGGATGACCACCGGCGGCGGTCCAGCGCCCCTTCAACAATGTCTGTGACCTTAATATTGTCCTGAACTTTTTTCAGAGATGCATTTGGTTGTGAATTGGGGGACTTTTTCTAGGTTGGAATTTTATCGATTGATCGTCGGCAATGCAAGTGCTCACATGGCTCGCTTTAATAACTCGATGTTACGTAAGTGATGAACCACTTTGTGGCGCTTAGTAAAAGAATTACGCAGCTTGACAGACAAGGCTTGCGCAATAGTCGTACCTTGAGATTTTTTAGCTGCTAAGCCTTGGAGATGAGATTGTCCGGCGAAGTCGTGCCTGTCCCAATTAGGCATGTTTCAAATAAGACGTGCGCGGCCGCTCAGGCTTTGTGAAATCACCTCATGAGAAATCTCAGCAGTTGGAAAAGAAGCGGCAGGGCCTTTTTTTAGAGAGATTGTATCAATTACAAACTGGCCTCGGTATTCGGCCTTTTAAAGCTCGCTGAAAAATATAATTTCCGCCGAGCATAGTGGTGTTAATTACCTGCAAGGAGGGTGGACTGCTGAGGGACCCCTGTTCTCGAATAGAAAGATTTTGGTGGAGGTTGAGATTCACAAGTTGCCTAATTGGGACAGATTGACGAAGTTAAAAATAGCAGGGCCGGGAGGTGAACATCATTGAAGACGGTCAACATAGTAGAAAAGCCCAGATTTTGGTAGAATCAACAAAGCAGAAAAGAAATTTTATACGCTGATCCTTCTTTTTGTAGCTGAACATTTTCGGAATAGCGGGTTAGACCTCTCGCCCCTGGTTGTCGAGGACGCGAAAATCCGACAGTGAGGCGTGCTATAAATTTGTTCATGACCTAATTGGGCCAAGGGTCAAAATACACTATATATACTAATACATCCCAGGGGAAAGGTTTTTTTCTACACCATTAACTTGATTCAATTTGAAAATGCAATTTCTTTCTCTTGCCTCTATCATCTCTGTTGCTGCCTATGCTTTGGCTGCCAACCCTAATGCCTTCAGTGCTCCCGCTGAGAATGCTACTTTATATGCCGGAGATGCTTTTGTCCTCGAATGGAACAGCACCGGAGGTGGTGACAGTGTTGATTTGATTCTCAAGACTGGAACCTCTACTGACTTGACTACTGTTTTGACTATTGCCAAGAGTCTCAGCAATGAAGGTGCCGTTCGATGGTCTGTTCCAAGCTCGGTTTCATCTGGCCAGTATGCTATTGAGATTATCAATGATGATGACACATCTTCTCTGAACTACTCTCCCTGGTTTGAGATTGTCAACAACAAAACTGGCTCATCTTCTGCTATTGCATCTTCCACCTCATCCTCATCCTCGTCTTCGTCTTCATCTTCTATCATCACCAGTGCTGCCATTCCTGCTGTCACTTCTGCTGGTTCCAATTCCACCCTGGCCAACACCACTGCCAATGGAAACCTCTCATCTGCTGCCATCACATCATCTGCGTCTGGTTCTGCTTCTGGTTCTGCCGACTCTAACTCTGCATCTGCCACCGGATCCGACTCAGCCGCTGACAGTGGAGCTACTGGATCGTTGACTGCCACTTCCCGAGCCGGAGCTGCTGCTACTGACGTTGCTCAGTGGATCATTGGAGCTGGTGTCGGAGTAGCTGCTCTTTTGATCTAAAATTCCACAAAACCAGAAACCATAATGAGTGAACGTTTGGCCAAGGGGTAAGATCAAAAATAACGAACAAAATTAAAAACAAAAATGTAGATTATTTACGGTTAGATCAATGTTAGTAATATTAGTATTCTTTTTTTCAGCGGATCCATTCGTGGGGTTACCAAATATCGTTAAGTACCTAGAGACATATTAAGTGAGTGTTTCAACCCGCAGGGGGTAAGTGTAATAGTCGATCGGTATCGCGGTTATGGATGAAATATGGAGAAAACAGGGAATCAGAAGGCTGTAACCATGTTGGAGCAAGTTACAGGTGTTGAGACGATATATAAAGGGGTCTGTTGAGTTAAACATTAAGAAGTTTGAACTGTCATAGTAGCTGCTTAGCTTCAAATCGACCTGTGAGACAAGCCAGTCCAATTCATGTCACTCGACCGAACTAAGGTAAATGCGTCTTCACCAAAGTAGAATTACATGCAGAAAGTTGGGACGTAACAATGTGGGACTGTGAATGCAAAAAATTCCTTTAATGACCTGTGGTAAAGTGCTTGTAGTTGGCTATGTGAAGTGGAGCTGAGATGCACAACCAGTAGAAAGGCATGCTGAACAGCATGAATTTCATTCCAGAATCACACGAAACTACTCTCAATCATCTATAACAAAGGTGAACTGAGATTTGAATGATTTATATTTTGGTGTGATTATACAACCTTAGTATGTAGATACTCTCCAAAGCTTGATGATCAATCGCATTGAAGCCATGACCGCCAAAGCAGATCGGCCCAGCAAAATCATACAATGATGGCTAAGGAAGCCCAATATAGCCAGAGCAAATCAAATCAAGTAGAGTAAAGTTTCAGGAGCATTTTTGTATTTTGAAAATGAAAAGACCAGTCACCAGCTCACATTGGCTCTTCAGCTCAGCTCACCAGATCCAATTGGGCAATAATAGTCTCCGGCCTTTATTATAGCCGACCTATAACTAGCTACCATCGTACTACCTAGAAAATACCACATTGAAAAGTCACCATCCTAACAATAACTTATCATCACCATATCAACCTCAACCCACTATCTTCCTTTTCGTTCTCAGTGCTTGTCTGTACTTGCTGATCTTCTCAGCCCGGACTTGGTCCAGATGAGGGCTTCGTAAAGTGGGGTGGGCAGCCTGCCAATCACCAGCTGATACAATGACATTTCTCAGCCTCAGCTATGTACATCTCAGAGCCCTTGTGGAACTACAAACATGACAAGGAGAAAGCTTACAGTGTTATTCACTTTCCTCAAAAAAACCCACTTCTCCTTCTCGTGACGCCCTTTTCCCTAGATCAACTTCTCATCCAGATAACTCTCAAGCATCTCACTCTTCACATCAACCTCCACCCACACGGTTGCCGGACCAACAATCACCACCTTGCCCACCCAGGTCAGCCGTCCTCCTCAGCTCAGTCTCCGTGGAGACCACCACCATTGTTTGTGCATATCGACAGCGTTCATCAAAGCTCAGACAGAGATTACTGTATGTTTTATGGCATGCTCATCAACCACTCATACCGTATATAAGAGAGCGCTCCCTTGCCAATAATCATGTAAAAACCCTAACATAATACACACGCAGGTTAAAACACACGTCCTAGCAATTCCCCTCTTCACAAAACCAACCCATGCCAAATGTTAGCCGTATTTTTCACCACGGAAATTTTTCCCTTCTACTGTAATTCACCAAACACCTACCTACACACCCCACCCCACCGCTAGACTTTTACACACCAAAATTCACCGGCAAAGCCTAGCCCAGCCAGACCTGAGCATTGCCAAACCCACTGAACCGGGAAAAAAACAACCAGGAGATTTGAATCTAATAGATTGCGAATCCTCTTTATCAAATTGCTGTTATATTTCTGTACCCGTTGTCGTCGATTTCTCCAGGATTGTCCCTCACCCTTCGTCCTATCTGAGGCTGTTGTGACTTTACAGTGGTGGTTGGTTTCTCGTCACTTTTGACTAGTCCACTCACCCTCTCTCTAGTTTGTTGGAAGAACGTTCCTGCTAGAACAGACGGCGAAACAACTGAGCCAAACCTGGCTAATTGAAATCGAATTTTTGTGAAACCTGGTGAATCTGCGCGTTTTTCTCGTCTCAACTCTTGTTTTTTTCTGTCTGTAACCGCTGCTAAAGTCCCTTTATTTCTCCTGTTCCTGCCTTGTCGCCATGGCTACCGACGAGTCTACTGCTGTCCAGGACCTTGCGCGTTCATCGTCCTCCAATACGACGACGCCTACTAGTTCTAACACCGGTTCTTTACTGAGTCGTCAGAAATCCGATCTGTTGGATTCTCCTGATCATTCCATGTCGTCTGTGACCTTGTCTAATGCAGCTGGCGTTGCTTCTCAGAGACCGGCCCCGGGAAAAATTTCATCGAATCCTTCCACTCCTGATTCAAAAAACCGCTCCTCCACGAATGACTCGATTCTCCCTAAAAGAAACAATTCTATTAGTTCTAGAGGAAATGGGTTGTCTAAGTCTGTCCAAGTTGATCAGCAACAACAGCAGCAGCAGAGTCAAAGCCAGCAGCAGCAGTATGATAATTTGTACTCGCGAATCCCATCGCAAACCAACAAATCCGATTCTGCTGCTATCGATCCTGACCTGGACCGTAATGGTTTTCTTCTAGACAAGTCTGGCACCGTTAAAAACGACGACAACGTTGTTCGCGCTGCTCTCACTAATGACAATGATCATAACAATGTACAGTACTCTCAGCTTGCGCAGCACCGTGCTGCTAATAATCATCTCCACAGTCATCAACCGCTGTCTAATAATGCTGCTGCTGGTTCTGCTGCTACCTCAGCCCAGTCTTTTCCGGACCCGTCTTTTTATAATACTCACACTTCTGATACCCAGGCTGTTGCTGCTGCTGCTGCCTCTGTGGCTCATTCTAAAGGATCAATGGCTATGCCAATTTCTCAAGATAATGCCGCAACAAGCACTCCTGTGCACTACCCGGGGATGATGGGTGGTGCTACTGACGGATATTTGGAGAATTCTCCTCGAGCAGGTGATTACTCCAATCAGACTGATGCCAGTTCAATGATGATTGACTCCAAGGATCTTTCAACCTCCGGTACTAGTCGGAAACGAAAAGCTGGAGCTCTCAATGAATTCACGTCGGAAGAATTGTCTCTTCCCTTGGAAGATCTCGTCGAGAGAGTCAGAGATACTGGGGGATCTTCTTCAGTTGCCGAAAAGAATAAACAGCTTTTTGGTTTTGCTTGGCTTCAAAGATATTGCCAATTGGCTCCTGACGCTAATGTTCCGAGAAATAGAATCTACGCTCGATATGTGTCCATGTGTTCTGGATACAATTTGCGACCATTAAACCCTGCTTCTTTTGGCAAATTGGTTCGTACTAAATTTCCTCAAATCAGAACTAGAAGGTTAGGAATAAGGGGTCAATCTAAATACCATTACTGTGGTATTAGTTTGGTCGATGAATTAAGTCAGCCTAATGGTGACACCCCTGTGGGTACTCCTAGTAGATATTCTGCTGAAACTCCTGATTCTTTTGTTTCATTGAGGCCACACTTGATTCCAAGTAATTCTGTGGATTACTCGGCGATATCTAGCTATGGTGCTACAAACGGCATGGGAAATAATGGCTCTACTGGGGATGAGTCTAATAGACTTGCCACTCCTTCAAGTGGGAAACTAGACTTTATTCGGGACATTGCATTGTTCGATGGAATGAATGATCCGATTTCTTCCAATGATGATAAGGAGTTTTCTATTCCTCCTTTGGATGATTATTTACCCACTGATGTCAAGGTCAACCCCGATGACGCGGCCACTCTGTTTGCTCTGTATCGAAGCTACTGTCAATCTTTATTGGAGTATTTCCGATTCATGCAGATAACAAAACTTTACAAAACTATTCAGACTTTTATTGGTGGTTTAACAACACCAGTCCAACGTCTTTTGGGCCAACCGTCAGTATCGAATTGGGTTGCCAAAATCGATTGGATGCTATACAAGGAGATGGTTCAGTTACTTAACAAGCTTGTGTTTGATGAGATACCAGGCAAAGTCACTCAATACCTCCGAGGACTGGCACAAAGCTTGCCTACTAAGATCACTGAATCTTTGGTGTCTAACAACATGCCTGATCATTTGATCGAAAGCAAGCTTGTATCTGCCAAAGCTTTTGTTTCAGTGCTCGACCGAATGTTGAGAGCAAATGATGCGAGTATTCATGCTGGTCGAATTCTAGGCGATGTCAACGAAGTGGAGAAAATGAAAAAAGATTGGATTGAATATGTCAATGGACCGGCCATTGCAGAGCGAGAGGTACCATGCGAAGAGTCACGGGTGACCAAGATTCTGAACGAGGAAATCCCTAGTTTACTTAGTGTTTTACCAGTTGGAGCACACCGAGTGTCGACCAAACTACCAGCTGCTAGTAATGGAAAGACTAGTGATTCCCTTCTTGAACAGGAATTCATACAATTTAAAGGGGACGATGAAGAAGAGACCAATGAAAAAAGTGACCATGGAGACCGAGCTAGCACCGAGGGAAAAGCACAAGGTATTTCTGATATTGGGGTGAGAAGCTTGGACATGTACGCCAGTGAATTATTACGGTGGGCGGATTATTTGAGTCAGCTCCCAGGACACTTCCCTGAGATTCCTCCTAGAATCTTTCTTTTATGTGTCAGTACTGTTCTAACCTGTGCCTTGAGAGATATCAGTGTTAATGGAGGAGAGGGATTTGGTGCCTGGTGGGTTGTTAGAATGTGGATTGATGAATGGCTTGGCTGGAGAGCAGAAATGGGCGGTTTCTTGGCCAGATCGGAAAGCAATAACTCGCTGGTGAGTAATGAAGAGCTGAGTGGCAATGTGGATCTTTTCATCCATGGAGCCGATGTTTTGAAATTTCGTTATCATTTCCCTATCGTCAATAATGCTCGTGCCAAGAAGGAGACACCTACACCTCAGATTGAAGGAGCAGCTGAGTCTAATGCGGACAACTAAATAAATGATGGATTACGAAGACGTGTATATACAACAGTAGTTATACGTGTATGTTCAGTGAAAATATATATATTTATTGGCGATATTGATCAAGACAATGAAATAAGGCGAAGAGAGAAAAGATAGAAATCGAGTCACGTGACCAAGCCCTAAAGCCCTAAGTTGTCAATACCCACTCAACTTTTACACCCCTTCGAGCTTCAACATCATCTCTTCAACCTACAACAATGGCTCCCCAGACTAGTGTTCCCGCCCATACCGAGGTTTTCCCTCCTGAGACTCTCTTGAAGAAGAGAAAGAATGCTCAGGAGTTGGCTGCTAAGAAGCAGGAAGAGGCTGCTGCCAAGAAGGCCGCTTCCAAGGAGAAGCGTCAGGTGATCTTCCAGCGAGCCGAGAAGTACGTCAAGGAATATCGAGAGGCCGAGCGAGAGCAGACTCGACTTCGACGACTTGCCAAGTCCGAGGGTAACTTGTACATCCCCGCTGAGAACAAGCTTGTTTTCGCTATCCGAATCAAGGGTATCAACAAGATCTCCCCCAAGGTCCGAAAGGCTTTGCAGCTTTTGCGACTTCACCAGATCAACAATGCTGTCTTCATCAAGTTGACTAAGGCTACTGCTGAGTTGTTGCGAATCGTCGAGCCTTATGTTGCTTACGGTTACCCCAACTTGTCTTCTGTCCGACAGCTTGTTTACAAGCGAGGATACGGTAAGATCAACAAGCAGCGAGTTGCTTTGTCTGACAATGCCATCATTGAAGAGTCTCTTGGACAGTACGGTATCATCTGCATTGAGGATTTGATTCACGAGATCTACACTGTTGGACCTCATTTCAAGCAGGCTTCCAACTTTTTGTGGCCTTTCAAGTTGTCCAATCCTTCTGGAGGATGGGGCGTTTCCCGAAAATTCAAGCACTTCATTGAAGGTGGATCTCTTGGTAACCGAGAGGAGCACATCAACGATTTGATCAAGGCCCAGAACTAAGAGTTTTTTAGCGATTAGTGGGGTTTTAAATAGAAACTGGTGTCTTTATGATGAGGTAATAATATGAATAAAAGTTATGTTTGTTATTGATTTACATACTGGTGCACGTGATCAGGTAGTGGTTTTTGTTGAAGATGATACTTCACTTCAGGAACTGGAGAGAAGTCGATACAAAGATCATTGTTCCGGGACATTCAGTCGGAGCGTCACGTGACCCACCCACCTCGGCTTGACCCTGTCTACCCCATCTTTCAACCATCGGACATTATAAAGCACTAAAATCCCAGTCTATTTGACCAAATTTATAAAATTGCGTCCTTTCAAATCCTCATTTTCAATTCAATTCTCTTTATAGCAATCACCTAACAGTAACCATGTCCACTATCACATTTCCGATTGGCGGAAAGCCCTTCATTGAATTGCGATCTACCGATAATTACCATGTAATCACTTTAAACAATCCCCCGGACAACAGACTTATTCCTGAAGTGTTGGAAGGATATGTAGACGCTCTCACTTATTTAAAGACCGAGCTGAAACATGATCCGAAACCTTTGGTTACAACATCTGCTATTCCAAAATTCTTTTCCAATGGTCTTGATCTCGAGCTGGCTCTAAGAACTGAAGGTTTCTTCAACAACAGCTTATTCAGTGTTTACAAGGCACTTTTGCGATTCCCTTGGCCCACGATTGCTTTTGTCAATGGTCATGGCTTTGCTGGAGGTTTCATCCTTGCTGCTTATCATGATTACCGAATCATGAATCCAGACAAAGGATTTCTCTGTATGAATGAGCTATTGTTCGGAGCAACGCTACCTTCCCCCATGCTTTCCATTTTCAAAGTAAAATTTGGCTCTATGAGAGCCCAGGAAATCTTTCTGACAGCAAAGCGTTATACTGGGCCTGAAGCTCTTAAGCTGGGCCTTGTTGATGCAACAGGAGGCTGGCAGCAAGTGGAGCAGCTCGCAGGCAAAATAGCAGCATTTTCCAAAAGTCCAAGTTATGGCCAAATTCGTCTTGAGCTTTACCGAGATGTACTGGAAGACAACGCTTCCCATGTATCTAATCAAGCTCGGTTGGAGAACTACGTCCGTGACGGCGAAGTATATGATGAATTAGTTAGTCTGAAGATACAGAAGCAACTTGCTCAGAGAAAATCGAAGTTGTAGTAACAAAGTAAAAAATATTAGCATTAAACAGATTAAATAATAAATATTAAAAAAAAATGTGGTGTGAAACAGTTTTTGTTTTTAAGACTCGTTGAGGGCCACATGCGGAATCATACTAACAGGTGAGATGGACCTTGCTGGTGGTGAAGGACTGCTATTATGATTGGTAATGATTTCATCCAAAGCCCGAGCAAGCTTGAGAAAAGAGGCCCCTTCAACACGGCCTCCAGTAGGATCCAAGGCTACCAAAGGTGGAGATGGTTCGAAATCGGACGAGGTGCGACCAGCAGGGGAAACAGCACGAGATGATCTTGTAGAAGGTGATAAAGATCCTCTCCAACCATGCAATTTACGGAGTCTCTCAGCAGCCTCATTTGGATTGATAACTCCTTCAATCAGTTCAATAGCCTTGTGCAAGTCATCTTCGGTGACTGGTGTGATGTCAACTGCACAGTTTTCTTCTTCAGACAACAACTCATCTTCCCCTTGTTTGGTGACCCAGGAATCCTCTCGAATCTGCTTCATGGTGAGCCTCTTAGATGGATCTTTTTCAAGAATTCGGCTCAAAAGACTCTGAAGCTCTGGCGAAGCGTCGTCGGGAAATCGCAACTCCTGGTGAAGAATCTGATCGCAAAGTTCGGAGATGCTGTCAGCATTGAAAGGCATGAATCCAAATCTAATGAAGTATAATACAACGCCCATAGACCATATATCGGTGGCTTTACCAGAAATATGCTGGCGATTATCTGCTTCGAACTCGTCGCTTTTAGTTCTAGCATGCGAACGAGGTGAAGGCTTTTTGATCATCAACTGAACTAATTCAGGTGCCATATAAGCTGGTGACCCTGCATGGTTTGTTAAATAGATATCGTTATCTTGAGTCTTGTCAAACATTTCGCTCACACCAAAATCCACGATTTTCACCACGTCGTCGTCACTAACAAGTACGTTCTCTGCCTTTATATCGCGATGAACAATTCCTTGAGAGTGAAGATACTCTATTCCAAGAATCATATCCCTAAAAAATAAGCGGCATTGCTCATCAGTATAGACAGATCTAGTGTGTAATTTCCCTCCAATTGGGCCACCTGGCTGCAAATCAGTAGTTCCAATGACACCTTTACTGCACCAGTCTAGAATCATGTAAAGCTCGTCACCATAAGGATCATCAAGCACTTCTATTAAATTGACAATGTTGGGGTGATCCAATTTTTTCATGATGGCAACTTCGCGCCGAATCAACTCTATCGGTGATGAATTTTGTGACCATTCATTCTGTAATTCACTGGCATTGCGAGAACGGCCGCCCTTCATCATCTTGCGCTTATGAATAAACTCATTTCTGCGCATTTTCCGCAACTGCGATTTCGAAAACTTTTTGATGGCATATTTGATGCCAGTATCTCTGTCAATACCAACTTGAACAGATGAGAGGGAACCTCGTCCAATGACTTCCAGCAACTCATACTGATTAATTCTGGTTTTCCCAGAATCGCTTTCCTGGTATGTACTGGCATCCAAGGTTTCTTTCACTTCTCGAGGCTCGGAGTTGGGAAGTCGGAAATGCTGCCGAGTTGGAGACAGAGTGGAAATGGCCGGCATTGACTGGTACCGAAGCATTCCAGGCCGTACCGGGGGCTGCAGGAAATCAGCTAGCGGTTTCCCGGCGGGTTCCAAAACATTTGAAAGACGACTAGTAATACCAATAGAAGTGTCTCGAGCAACTAGCGGTGGTCTTACCATGTTGGAGCGATTGACGGGAGGAGATTGCGACGTAAACTGACTCACATGACTGTTATCAGACAAGGTGACACCTGAAGAAGAATCAGAGCCCATCGATAAAGGAGAGTTCGCAGCTAGAGGAGAATCGTTCGGATCGTAAACAATTTCCTTGGACAGCTTTGACGGCTGATGAATGGGCGGTAGTTTTGCAACAGACATGAGGAGGGCTAGCCAGCAGGCTTAACAATCAATGAGTTTCCAGCAGTCTGAGGCAGTCTGAGACAAACCAAAGCAGGCAGAACGAAGGAGAACACCACCACACAACAATGATAGTGGCAATTTTTAACGAAAGGAATCAACAGAATTGCAAGAAGAAAATAATCAAGACTTACAAAACTGTGCTTATGGTTGGTTGCTAGCACGGGGAGAGGAAATTCCACACAACCGGCAGTCTATCGATACCCAAACAACTGACCCCGGAAAACACTACCAGAATCTTAAAAAACCACACCCAAGTCGGTTGGTTGGTCGGTTGGTTCGGCGCAGATCGTGAAAAAAAAATTACAGCCTGTATCACAGCTAGCAGGGTTAAGGCAAGCCACAGTGCAAAAGGCCTTGACTAGGCGTCTAGCAGAGCAGCTGCAGAAGCAGGGGGCGTTGAGGTGGAAAATGTGTTGGTGTTTCTAGTTGATGGTAGCTCGTGAACTGAGACTCGTAGGCACTGCAAAGGGGCACCCCAGATATAATGAGAAATACCAGCCAGCAGTGGGCGAAATCGGGAAACAAGTGCACGTAGATCCAGTTGGGAGAGAGAAACAAGGGCTTTGGAGCTGGTATACCAGTGGAGACCAAGAGGCTGGGGGAAATAGCAGTCAAAGGCTAGAAGTCCTTAAAAAAGACACGAGAGCCCCTTTCACTAAGCTATAGAAGGGAAGAAGGAAGGAAGCGTGAGTTCAATCCAGTTGGTTGGCCTGCCAATTTTAAGGATAGACTACTTGATACGGCTCAATACCAATCACACCAAAGGTGGGCGTGGGCGGACGTACAGCACCGCACAGTGCGGCAAGACGGAAATAGTAAAAACAGAGTCCGGCGTGCCCTGTTAGACCGTTCTCAGATTACAAATGGGATAGGGCAAAAAGTAACTTTCAAGTTGGAATCAAGTTGGTATCTATTGGACGGCTTCTTGGCTTTAGTGCTGTTTATGTTGGCTGAAATCTGGACCATCTCCGAGTAACTGTGCTACTCACTTTGAGCTGAGCTGAGCTAAACTGAGCTGAGCTATCATATGACCAAGCATACCACCACAAAGGCTAGCCCTTTTCCTGCCGGTTATATCAAAATCCCGCCCGCTAATATGGGTTCAATTATTCATCTATGACGTGGATATAAATTCTGCTGCAGATTTAGATGTAGGGTCAGGATAATTATTAGCTGGGATATTTTCCGGGATGACGGATCTTTAATTTGACGGGCCTTATAAAATAGGGTTGGTGCGTTTTCTTCTAGTTATTTTTTGATTTTTCTTATTGTTGAAATTATGCGGAAAACTCTTCTCAGTAAGTCATAGGGTAATCCGCCATAATGAGTTAGAATAGCTTAAAGGAAACCTAATGGGATTTCAATCCTGTTTCGCTAACTGCGAACTATACCGTTTGTAGTAAATTTTGTCTCGTAATTCGGTTATTTGGACCGATGACGGGTGCCGGATCAACCGCATCATTTCGACTGAAGGCCATACTGGGATGTACTCCGTGGTTGGCCCGGCAACTGCCAAATTTTTCCACCGCCCGTCTTTCTTCTTCTCCGAATCCAGCCACGCCGTTTGGTCTTAGAGTCTGAAGACCTTAGTAGCTCGTGACGGCTACGACATTTGGACAATGATTTACCCTAGTATGTGTGAATGTATAATTGGCTTTCGTGCATATCGCTGAACAATGATACTACACAAAAGTCGTAACCATGGTAACGCTTTACCTGAATTATCACTTGTTGGTTGCCATGGAAATGATTGATTAGAAGCTATCACAAGATCTATCACCTGCCTATTTAGGTAGTCCTACAATACCCTGATATGTTCCTCGCTGAGTAAAATCAGTAGCAGTAACATTTGCTTTATATCCAATATAAGTACGAGCGATACTACTAGGCTTTTCAAGCATTCAATCTACAATCTTATCATAGCTAAAGCATTATGGTTTGTCTTTCTGGACACACTTTCCATGTAAACTCGCAGCAGAAGAATCTCAAATGGTCTAACTCACAAAAACCAGTTCTTCATGTTGATTCCGGGGCAACTATCGAGTTTGATACTATCGAGTCGAGTAATGAGCAGCTGACTCGAGATTCCACTGTCGAGGATCTCAAGAAAGCCGATCTTGAGCTCCTTGATCCCATTTTCGGCCCTGTATATGTCAATGATGCTGAACCGGGCGACGTTCTCGAAGTCACTTTCGATGATCTCCAGATTGCCGATTGGGGCTGGACTGCTGTTTTTCCTAAGTACGGTCTTTTAACTGAGGAGTTCAGTGATTGGGGGTTGACTATCTGGGATTTGCCTAAAGGAGCTAGTAAGGCCGTGTTCAAGCCTGGAATCGAGGTTCCTATCAAACCTTTTCTTGGGATTGTGGGAGTAGCTCCGGAGGAACCCGGTGAATTTTCTACTATCCCTCCTTATATTACTGGAGGAAACATCGATACTAGACAGGTGACTAAAGGTTCCAAGTTATACCTCCCGGTTAAGGTTGCCGGTGCTTTGTTCAGCTGCGGAGATGGTCATGCTGCTCAAGGAGATGGTGAAGTAGGAGGATGTGCTTTGGAAACTTCTATTAAAGCTACAATCACTCTCAAGGTGATTAAGAAAGCCGACTGGTTGAATGTTCCTCATTTGTATGTTCCTCCATCAACTACTGAGCCAGAAAAAGATCGCGGAACCTACTATTGTCTCGGAGTTCACTCAGATCTATATAAAGCATCTCAGATGGCTCTGAATGACCTTATTACATGGATTGTTAAAAGAAGGGATATTACACGTGCTGAAGCTTATACATTGTGCTCAGTTGCAGCTGATCTCAAGATTGCTGAGATTGTTGATGATCCTAATTATGTAGTCACTTGCAGCATTCCTTTGAACATTTTCACTGATGAGGAATGATAACTCTTTGTCAGTTGAGATGAGATCATTTTCTATAATATTTAATGTCAAAAATTGATAATAGAAGTTCCTATTTAATTTTGATGTCAACTTTAGATTAGCACTAGCATTGCGTGGGTTAGATGAGTCTGATTAGGCGAGCTCACTTGTAGAGAACGACTATTAGACATGATCAGGAAGAGCAGTGGAACTAGCACTGAGGGATACTGTCACAAGAATTGCAATAAAGTGCTCATAGATTCCACTCAGACCGCTTAAAGTTGAAAATTAGCGGCCCTTGCTTCTCCACAGAAATCTCCCCGTATTAACCGGCTATTGAGTAGAGTCAATCTGTACTTTCATCTGATCTTTTTAATGATGTATTTTCTTTAAATTTTAGGCTAGCTCTACTACTACTTTTTTATCCCTACCTATCTTCTTAAATTAGCAACGGCTTTTTCAAATCACACATAGTACTATTCTCGATACTAAGTCGAAAAGCCCCATATTTTTGTTTGTCTATCAAGCTGTTAGGTCTTCCAGTCTCTCTCGGCTACCGTCTCGGTCACCTTACTCATTTTATATTTACTAAGCTTTTTATTTTATTTATTTATTATTTGATCTCTCTGCTTTTACTGCTTCCCTTCAAAACTTGCTCTTTAGCATTTTTTGACCCTTCGCCTACGCTCCTGGCTAACTTTATTAGTGCATGCCCTGCTTCCCCACCTGACCTTATCAATTATCTGGTGCCCCGCATTCACGAAAGTAACCAGCAACTTTGATTGAGGATATAGTTATTTATTATTTTCATTTTTCTTCTGTAAAATTTCCTGTCGACGTCTATTAAAATAGGAAAATGAGAATATCCCCTTGGCTGGTGCGTCAGGCTGCCAAAAAACACAAAATGCTTCCCTATATACTAGCAGCCACCAGGCAGCTACCCGAGGCTGAACAGGAGTTGAGCTGGCTTATTGATTTTTATAAAAATGACACCCAAGCTTTATCTAGGGCATCCTGGCTCAGATCTCATCAATATCCTTTGCAATATTTGCTCAAGACACAGCCTTTTCTTGGTATTGACGTACTGTGTCGGCCTGGAGTCTTGATCCCGCGATGGGAAACGGAGGAATGGTGCTCAAATCTCGTCTCGCTATTGAAACAGCACAGAAGAACCTCTAATATCAATGTAGTTGATCTTTGTACTGGTACGGGGTGTATTCCTATGGGAATTGCTAGGTCACTTACGGCCAGTAAGCTTGTCGGCGTGGATGTCTCATGCAGGGCATTGCGATGTTTTGAAGACAATTTAGATTACAATTCTTCGATATTGAAGCAAAAGGAAAAGGGACTTGAAATTAGTTCAGTTCGAGCTGATATTACCAATAGTTCTCTTCTTGCTGACAAGATCCGAGCCAAAATGAGCTCTGTAGATCTAATCACTGCCAATCCACCTTATATATCTCAGGATCGATTTCCTCATGATTGTGCTAGGTCAGTGCAGAAGTTTGAACCGCACCTTGCACTAATAGGCGGCATTGATTTTTACCGTCATATTCTGGAAATCTCACAAGTGTTGGACTCCAAAGCAGTCGTATTCGAAGTGGGTGATTTGGATCAACAGGAATATGTCGCAAACTTAGCAAAGGACACCTACAACTGGTCTAGTAAAACTTACTTTGATAGTGCTGGAAAACCTCGAGCTATAGCCGTATGGAATCCTGAACGAGACTGGACCTGGTTCTCTCACTGGCAGCAGCATTACAGCGTGGTTCCTTCGTCGACAGATAGCAGGATGGAAGCTCAGCCTTGACCTAAATCGCATTATACGGAGATCCTTGGGCATCCAAATTATCTAGCATGATTAACTTAGTTTCATAGGTCTATAAAAATGGACATTACAAATTACAAATGGTTATCAGCGGTATCGTCAGCTGTCTCTGATGAATTATCTTGCTTTGGTTCCCCTTTATCCTCCGTCTTTCTCTTCTTCCTTCCTCCATGCTTGCCAGCTGCATTGACTCCTTCACCAGGTATAACTCGGGTTCCAGATAAAATATAGCCACCGAGAGCTTTGGACGTCATATGCGGATGGATTCGGCCAGGAACAGTTTGATAATGTCGAACTCTAGATTCTGTTATACTGGGACCAACCACTCGCAGATCCTTAAGAAGTACCTCGTTAGTAGACACTAATATTTCTTTGGTATCACTGTATAATGCAATAGAGGCAGATCCTTGAAGAAAGTCCAGAAGCTTTGGTACCATTGTTGGTAGGTGGAGTTCAGAAGCAACCAATAGACCTTCCGGCCGTCTCTCGGCTAGAAGTTTTTCAATCTCTTTTCGAGTTTCTACTCGTTGCTTTCGTTTGTAATAATTCTTTTTTTGAGCAGGTTTGAGAGCTTCCAAATCTTCGGTGCTCAGCTCTACGTGCTGAAGAGCTTCTTCAGGATGCAAAATGTCAAGCCAGTTGATTGGTTTAACCATGGATTCAACAATTTCTTCTGGATAATTCATATATGCAACAGCTCCAATATTGAACTCCTCATTTCCGTGGATTAGAATCACAGTGCCTTTTCCTGCTAAGCGTTCTAGCAATCCTGCAACAAGGAGGCCTTTGATATCGTCAACCACAATATAAACACCACCCTGCTTAACATTAGCATACGTCATCATGAGACCAAGATCTGCTGGTGCCATATTCATGATGCGATAGCTCTCTCGATCCGTATAAATAGAGAGAAGCTCGTTGGTTCCTATAGGCTCAGGAGTGAATCTTTGTAAAAATTTCTTCTGCTTCCGAATTAGATATTTGGCTTGAGATAATGCAGTCTTTTTGTTGAAAGATCCGTGAGACTTTATCACCTGCTGGATGAGTTTTTCCCCTGTTACTCCAGCCTTCTTGAGTTCTTCGATCTCGACATTGGTAAGCTGCTGGTTGGTGGGATCATCAACCAAATCTTGATTTGTTTCTGTTGACTCTAAACTATCATCGATTTCAAACTGGTTATCGACAATTTTCACCGATTCGTCACTTTGGATCTCGTAAGTGAAGCCAAAAGGTTGGCCAATAATTTCATCGACCTTAAAAGTGCCAAATTTTCCAAGAGTCAGAGGAGCTCCGGGAACGAGTTTCTCAACCCGAAAGTTCTCAGAAGGCAATCGAAGAAGGACATACTCGTTTGCCTTTATAATGGATTTGTCAAAAGGATCTATAACTTCTGTCATTGTATGCAGATGAATATTTCATGATCTCCAAGTTTGCAAGCATAGAAAAAACTTTTGCACAGCCGTATCCTAGCCGTACGTCTGAAGAGAATGTTTCATAGATTAAAAACATGATAATCAAGGATTATATATTTACAGAAAACAAGCTGAGTCCTTTCCGCTGAAAATACGGTATCAATAATTGGCATCTCATAGTAATAGTCTGCGTTGTGGTTGTCTTTTCCGTTGGCCGTTCTATCTTTCAAGCTCGCCCTGAAAAAGATTTGGCTCGATCGAATTTTTTTTCTCCTCCGCACAAAATGGGTAGAAGAGCTAGAAATAAGCAGCCAGATCCTCCAACATTGGAGGAGTTTCTTGGAGAAAATACTAGAAAGAGAAAGGGAGGAGACAAGAAAGCCAAGAAGGTGAAGAAGGTGAAAAAATCAGAGGTTGAAGAGACTCGAAAGAGCTTGTTTGACGAAAGCGACAGTGCAGCCGAGCAAGCTGGCGACGAATTTTATGACTCTGAGAATGATGAAGACGACCTACAGGGAGGAACCACAAAATCTATGTTTAGTGATGACGATGAGGACGAAGATGCTCTTGAAAGTGCCAACAAGAAGGCCATGACGATGTTTGATTCTGACGAGAGTGGAGAAGAAGAAGAAGAGGAAGATATTGATGAGTTTCCAAGTGACGAAGACGATGAAGACGACAGCGATTCAGAGCAAGAGCAAGGAGATTTTGCTCCTGAGGAGAATCCCAAGGCTGTTGTTTTGCCTAAGCGAAGAGTAGTTGATGACGACGAGGAAGGACCATCAAGACGAATTCCTACCGATGTAGGCATCCTTCGAACAAGAATTCTTGAAATCGTCAAAGTTTTGGAGGATTTCAAGACTCTTGCAGAGGAGGGCCGATCTCGAACCGAGTATGTTGAGCAATTGCTGGATGATATTGCCGAATACTATGGATACTCACGATATTTGGCCGAGAAACTTTATAACCTCTTCTCTCCAGCTGAAGCAATTGAATTTTTCGAAGCTAATGAAGTATCACGACCTGTTACTATCAGAGCCAATACTCTCAAAACTCGAAGAAGGGATCTTGCTCAAGCCCTTGCAAATCGAGGTGTCAATTTACAGCCAATTGGAACTTGGACTAAGGTTGGGTTGCAAGTATTCGACTCACAGGTGCCTATTGGTGCTACTCCTGAATATCTTGCAGGACATTATATTTTGCAAGCTGCATCATCATTTCTGCCAGTTATGGCTATGGACCCCCAGGAAAATGAACGAATTCTAGACATGGCATCTGCTCCCGGCGGTAAAACAACCTTTATCTCTGCATTGATGAAAAATACTGGTGTGGTTTTTGCCAATGACTCCTCGAAGGGTCGAACCAAATCGTTGATTGCTAACATTCATCGGTTGGGCTGTACCAACACTATTGTTTGTAATTATGATGCTCGAGAGTTTCCCAAAGTTATTGGCGGTTTCGACAGAGTATTGTTGGACGCCCCTTGCTCTGGTACCGGTGTCATTGGTAAAGATCCTCAGGTTAAGACCACCAGAACCGAGAAAGATTTTATACAGCTTCCGCATTTACAGAAGCAACTTCTTTTATCTGCCATAGACTCTGTCGATGCTCATTCCAAGAACGGTGGTGTCATTGTGTACTCCACCTGTTCAGTGATGGTCGAGGAGAACGAAGCAGTTGTTGATTATGCACTTCGAAAGCGACCTAATGTTGAGCTTGTCGAGACCAATTTGGAGATTGGTAAAGAAGGATTCACGTCTTTCCGAGGCAAGAAGTTCCATCCCAAGTTGAAGCTCACTCGACGATACTATCCCCATACTTACAACGTCGATGGATTTTATGTGGCCAAGTTCAGAAAGATTGCTAATGGCGTCCATGACAAGAGCAAGGCTGGTGCCCATGAGAAGGAGGCAAGAGCTCGAGCCGAAGCTCAAGAAGAGGGTGTTAATATCATCAACGATGATTTCTCTAAATTCGATAATCCCGAGGACGAAGAACTTATTGAGAAGAGTCGAAGAAGAAGCATGAAAAAGAAGGGATTGAACCCTAATGCTTTTAGCGGGAAGGCTCGAGAGAAGAAGGAAAAGATAGAAGAGAGCGAGAAAAAGGAGAATAGCAAGGAGAAAAAGGAGAAGAGCAAGGAGAAAAAGGAGAAAAAGGAGAAGAAAGCCAAAGCCTAAGACTTCAGATCCATTCTCATATATAATATTGTTAACAGACACCTGAATAAGAATTGATAACACACGAATCATTCAATTATTTATCAAGCAGATACTATAGACCCGATTGACTACCACTAATAATTATTGCCGAATCTGTTCTCCTTTATGTATTCGCTCCCCATTTCTTCGTATTCAGCTTTGGTTACAGCAAAACGGTTAAACTCATCTGTCGTGGACCACTTTGCCATTCCTTTCCAAGCATCTAGTAAAGGATCACGGGCTCGGTATACTTTGACTGGTATGCTGGCATCCAGCACAGATCTTATTTCATTATTGATTCGTTCGTCAAAATTCTCGAACAATGCTTGGCCTCCGGTTGCAAAGATATTCGAGGCGACATCTTTAAGGAGACTCTTATCGACCTGATGTAGCAACATATCACCACAGATCTCGCCTATTCCTGCTTGATCAACACCAGCAATAGAAGGTTCAAACAGTACTTCTGGCACACGTATTCTTTCAACATTCAGTGCCATTTGATGCTGTTGTGCCTGTGACTCCCCATCATATTCGTGGGGTCCACGAAGAAACATGTGAACCACACTACTTCGCCAGTCGCCTTGCTCATCTCTGACTTCCTCTAGTGAAAAGTTGGGATCATGCAATAACAGCTCCTCTTGAAGCTCGGAAATTTCCTTCTGTTCATCATCTTCTTCGTCATCTGGTACGTTTGAAATGTTTCGGTAAACAGCCCAGTCATCGTCGTCAGCACCGAAGTTGTCATCGACCTCATCATCCTTGTTTCCCGGGCGTTTTCGTTTTCGACCTGAAGCATCAGATGCAAGTGCCGTGATGTTTCTCATTCTTTGCTGAGCAGCCATGGATTTCCTGTTGGTCAGTTCTTCTTTGACCCGCTTCTTTTCCTTGACTTCGTCTAATAAAGCAGCCAACTTTTCTCTCTTCTCTTTGATCCACCCAGCAAGGTCATTTTTTCTATGCTCAGCGTTCTTTTTTTCCTCTTCCTCTCGAAGCTGACGTTCAAGATTCTTCTCTTCCTTCGCCCTCATACGTGCATCATAATTGGCTTTCAGTAGTCTCTGGCGTCGCTTCTCCTTGATGCCTTCTTCGTCCAGCTCTTCGTCTGGAATTTCTACCAGTGGGAAAGAAGGAGGCTCTGATTCTGAGTCATCATCGCCGATGTCTTGTTTTCTGGCTCTTTTGATAGCTTTCTCGAGCTCTTTGATAGTCTTTTGCAACATATTTTCATCCTTCATACCGTCCCTCTCAAGCATTCGCTTTGCATCCTTTTTAGTAGTCGCACTTATTTTAGACTGTAAATTTTGATAATATAAAAGATCGTTTTCTCTCTGCATCAGCTTTTCGAGTCTCTTTTTAGCTGCCTGCTCTTGCAATCTTCGACCAGACTCTTTTCGTCGCTCAGCCAGAGCATCAAGCTCCTCTTGACTTTTTTCTTGTACGACAGTAGGTGTAAAAGGAGCTTCAATAATTCGTTCTCTTTTCTCAAGCCCGTCCCATTTAAGGAAGTTACCTAGTTCTTCGCTGTAATTCTTAGAAACATAGCAATGATCTTGAACCAAAAAAGAGCTCTGAGTAGCAGTAAGCTTCGTAGGAAACATGGGGTATTTAAGAGAAAGCAAACTTTGCAAATAGGTAGCAGACTGACGGCCTCCCCAATTCACTCGCTTGGAAACTGAAAGCAAGCCTTTACCGTTTATGACAGGAATGACATGAGTAGCCTCGTTTCCAGAGGAGATCACCAAACCATTTTTGGAATCAGGACGATTGTAGTAAAAAGAGAAGAGAGAGTCGATACCGTATGCGACTTTAGGTATGTTATAGCCTTCAAACAGCAATTCGTTCATGGATTTGCGCTGAGAATTGCTGACACCAGGTATTTCGCTCATAACAACAGGATTATCAACACCTCCTTGCGATCCCACATCCAATTTAGCGAAACAATAATCAAGAATATTCTCGGCAATTTCCCAGTTGGAAATCAAGGGTCCATCGAACAGAGATCGAGCCTGGAGACGGGCAGATTGATCCACATAAACATCATTTCCACATAACAAATACATCCGGTTTGCTCTTCGATCACGATGTCTCACCGATAACGGAGGAAAAACATGACTCGGGGTTTCCTCTCCAGCATATCCGCACCTAGTCATGCTGGTTCCAAAGTCGATCGCTATAGGGCGACCACTGCTCCACCCACCAGTAACTGGCTCTACTGACTCGGAGAATCCGATATCTCGAATCCGATGAACATCGGTTATCGGCAAGGGAGTTCTGTCTGAATCGGCCGACGGCATGTTGCACTGCAGATTCAGGTGCTTAGAAGGTTAGATAATTATATGGTGTAGAGTGGCCGCATGTTTGAACCCATCACGGACCCTTGAAAGTTGCCAACATTACAACCACTCGGGCAGGATTTTTTGGATTGAATATCAACAATGGCTGAGTCTCAACCCATACAGGGTTACAATATTGTAACATTAATGAAACGGTGTGTTTTTCTTCATGATATGATGATGCAATTGAATGTTGCGGTCGACAAATGTTTGGGCTCAACTAACTCTCTAGGCTCGAGGCTGCTACCAGCCGACTCGAGGATCTGACCATGTATCATCAAGATGCCTTTGTGGCTGCAGCAGGAAAAGCAGGTGATTCTTCTAGTGTGAAAGGGAATGTTCCTGCCGCGAGTGCGTCCCAAACGACTTTGCCAGGGGCTGGCTCTGCTCCGTCGGGGGCTGCTTCAAGCTCTGAAGCGGCTGGCCAGACTGCTGCTGGTGACAATGACGGACCCATAATTGCCGATTTCGACAAGATCATTTCTGGGCCATTGGCTAAGTTGTCTGTTTTGTCCCAAGAGTTAGACCCTGTTTTGGGGCAACAACTGGGTCATTTGGTGCAGGCTTATGAGATTGAGAGCCAATTCTTGAGAGCTGCTGTTAAATCTCGACCACCTTCGTTGGAAGACCCCGCATTTCAAGACATTTACAAACGTATTTCTAAGCGAGCCGAGGAGGTGATTGCATTGAGGGAAAAAAATCGAGGATCCAAGGTGTTGAATCATTTGTCTACCATTGCCGAGGGTGTTCCTGCTCTTGGGTGGATCAGTGTTGATGACACCATTGATTACATTGTGGGATTCCGAGATTCTTCTCTTTTTTATTCTAACAGAGTTCTCAAGGAGTTCAAGGATAGCGACAAGAAGCATGTTGAATGGGTCAAGCTTCATGTTGAAGTGCTTGCTGCTCTATTAGACTATGCAAAGAAATATCACCCCAAGGGTGTTGCCTGGAATCCCAGTGGAGTTTCTCTTGCTGACGCATTGAGTGAACTGTCAAAGGATGTCCCCGCTGCTGCTGCTGCTGCTGCTCCTTCTCCGGCCCCTAGTGCTGGTGGCCCTCCTCCTCCCCCCCCTCCTCCACCTATGCCAAGCGCAGAAGTGTTCCAAGCCGGCTCAAGCACTTCAAGTGGTACTGAGGGTGGAATGGGTGCCGTATTCAGCGAATTGAACAAAGGTGAGAGTGTCACAGCTGGTCTCAAAAAAGTTGACAAAAGCCAAATGACCCACAAAAACCCTGATCTTCGAAAACAGGCACCTAAAGTGCCAGAAAAGAAAGTACCAACTCTGCCGAAAAAACCTGCTCAGTTGTCTAAAACTGCTCCTAAGAAAGGAGTGCCTAAAAAGGAATTTGTTGATTCTAAATGGATCTTGGAGAATCTCGAGGATGATCATGATGTAGTTCTCGAACTGGAATTGGATCATGGTGTGTTTATTGACCGATGTACAAACTGCACCATTCAGATCAAAGGCAAAGGCAATGCCGTATCTATCAACCAGTGCAAGAAGATCGGTGTTTTGATCGATAGCCTTGTATCAGGAGCATCAGTCATCAAATCTTCCGGTATTGGTATTCAGGTGACGGGAGTCGTGGCTACTATCTCCATAGATCAGAGTGAAAATTCACAGATCTACCTGTCTGAAAAAAGTATCAATGCAGATATCTACACCGCACAGACAGCTAGCATTAATGTCAATGTTCCTCGACAAGGTGGCCCTGAAGGAGATTACGTTGAAGTAGCACTCCCTGAGCAGATTGTGCATAAAATCAGCGCCGCAGGAGAGCTCACAAGCAATTTTGTGCAGCATGCATAGATATACTTGAGATTTATTACAGATATTGATATTTACATTTAGAACTTTCTCTTTCGGTTGTCGTAGAACATGTGGGCTCGTTCGTGCATGTCCAATGGGAATGGAGAGATGAGCTCGGACTGACCAGGTCGTGCTACTGGATCACGCAAATAAATGGCATGGCATGTTTTAAATGAAATCTCCAAATGATGGGGAAGAATAGCAAATGGAGCAAGTAGCTGTCGTGGGGTCCAAGGGGTGAAGTAACCTTTGGATGAATCAGCAAGACCGTAGAGTTTTCCAGTAGAAAATGGCAGTCTAATGGGGAGAACGCTGTTAATATCTTCAAGAGCAGCTTCAGCTTCAATCAAAGGAAGAGGTTCACCTAGACGATCAACCCACGTGGGATCATATGCTTCGCCTTCCGTCTGTTTCATTTTCAGCGAGTACGACTTTCGAATGTCTTCTTGTTGGTCCTTGGTGATCTCAGCCAAAAGCTTCTTGACATCCGACTTATTAGACGGACCATCGGGATTCTTGGACAAGAAATTCTCCTTGATGGTTTTGATTCGAGATTCATCGACTGCTATTTCAGTCGTGGCCTTAGCAGGAGCCTCCGTTGCAGATGCCTCAGTCTTTGCAGAAGCTTCAGCAGAGTTGTCTGACTCTGAAACAGTCTGATTGGTCTGAGCATCGATCTTGTCAGCTGTTTGAGTATCAGTGCTCTCAACTTTCTGGTCAGCAGGCTGCTCATTGAAATCAACCTTTCTTCCGGTGACCAGGCCTAAGACTCTCAAGCTCTTGCCAAGACTAACTTTCAAAGGAAGAGTCTTATTGAGCTCATAATAGCCTTCATTTCTGAGAATCGTCTCCAGCACAGTTGCAGGAGTCACCTTATCAATCTCAGTATTCATTTGCTTCTGAAGCCTGTTATTGGCGGCTCGTTGTTTAGCAGCCTCCTTAGCAGCCTTTTGGTTTCGGCTATGACGCTTCTTTAGACGTTCCCTTAATTTCCACATGACCTCGGGAGATTTCTTGCATCTCGCCAAATAATTATTGTATCTGGTGATAACTCGGTTGGTAATAGTAACCGACTCCTGAATACTGGGTTTCTTTCGTCCAAGGGCAGTCAGAACATACTCAGGATTGACCGACAGAACATCTCCAGGACTCAACGCAAAGCCCGGTTGTTTGATCTTGACACCGTTGACTTGAACAGCACCTCGAATGATAAACTGCGCAGCTTGTCTTGTAGAAGAAGCGAACATGCATCTGAATAGAGCAGTATCAAGTCGTCTTTCCAAGGCTACATAGGTCTGCATGGCCCAAGGAATCTCAGCATTGGACTTGTCGGAACCGTCTTTTCGAGCCTTACTAGATTCAAGAGGATTCACACCATTAAGTTTGCCTCTGAAAATGTTTCTGAATTGCGTTTCTGTGAGATGTTCTCCATGATATGATCTCGACTCCTGCTTAGCAGTGAATTTCTGCTGATACAAGGTACCTCTTCGCAAAGTTTTTCGCCAAGTCACCAGATTATACAAATTGTATTTGTTCCAAGATGCACGGATCCGCTTTCGCGACAGCGAGTTCAGCATATACTGCTGTTTCGGCATGTTTTATGCTTTTCAATCTCCTAGATCGCTGGTGGTGATGGTGATGGTGGTGGTTGTGAAATTTCGCTTTCGAGAAAATCGGGAACAAATTTACTGAGGTGACTTTTCCCAGCCATTCGACATTGACAACACCGGCAGGAACGCAGCTACAAGTGAACATACAGCTACAAGACGGCAGCGAGGTTGGAGGCAATTCTAGGGAATATTGAATAGGGGACATATTGCGAATTTGAGCAATTTTTTGGTTTACTATAGGAGCATTTCATTGCTCTGTAAGCCTGTTGTGTATTTCTCGTGTGGTTTTGGGCTACGCCTATTAAGTCTATGATGCCTTGGTCGGTGGAGCAGGAAACCATGCTATTCAAGAGCATTTGCCGAGTTAAGCCTGTAGGTCCTCACAAGCATTTCCGAATGCTGACAATTCATTCTATGGTCAATTCTCCCTTTATTGCTGGAGAACAGAGTATATCTGTCAAGGAAATATGGGATAAATTGGGATTACTGTACGATTTATCGGGGCTGGATGAGATTGACAACACGGATTTGCTACAGGGATTTATAGAGTCAGATCAGGAAAACGACGAGGCTTCTGAAGACTCTACTAGCAGTAGTCAGGAGGAGGAGAATAAAAGTCGATGGGTGGAATTTCAGCTTCCTTTGGAGGATTTATGGGAGGTTGTAGAGCAAAAGGCTGCAGCTGAAGACGAGGAGGATTCTGACCATCGAGTGGATGACGAAACACATGAAAATAGCCATGAAACCAAAGCCGATTCTGTAAAGGTCGAGGAAGATGAAGAAATGGTGTCTGAACACGAGGAGGAACCCAATGTTGTTGCAGGACGAAAGAGAGGCCGATCCCAGTCTTTGGAGGTCAAGTCTGATTCTGAGAGCGAATCGGCTCGACCAAGTCGGAAATCACGTCGGCAGAAACGGTCTGCTCCTAGTTCCAATGCCAAGCCCAAACCATCTCCAGATGAAACTGAACAATCGGAAAAAGAGGAGGTTTCTACCCCGCGGACCAATCGTCGAACACCGGCTCGTAGCAGCCGAGCCAGCTCGAATAAAAAAGCGGCTGTTGAGGAAAAAAAGGAGGTCAAAGAAGAAGCTGGTCCACGACGGTCGTCGAGACGAAAATGAAAATGAGTTTATGGCATTGGTGGTCGACTGTAGACGAAGTCTGAGATAGACTACTGAAACTTGTATATTTATGAAAGGCGCTGTATTTATATGATTTTATTTAATGATTTCAAATTGGATTCTTGTTTCTGGTTTGATTCAGAAGGTTGTAGTCCACCTCACAAGGGCATGAGACAAGCTCAAAGGGCCTGTGATGGGCTCATCAGACATATTCAATGATGACCATTTAGACCGAAACATCATTTGATCCAGTGATTCAGAGAATGAGACGGTCAATTCGGTGCTTTTGATTACTCGGTGGTTCTGTGGCTTTTCTTCGAGCTGCATTTTGAGTTGCCTCACTGGTCAGCATTGTTCTACAATCTGAGATATTGAATAATGACATGAAATCAATTGCTGCCAGAGCAGAGGGAATCTCGACTGTTGAACTGATCATACTTTAGAAAGCTTGGATATTTTGAACCGTTCTAATTGACAGCTCTCTGATGAAATTGCTACATCCCTGAAGATCAAATGCTATCTCTGGTTCAGAGCTCGGTAGATTCAGGCAATCTCCTCAAAATGAACACGATTTCTGGAACGACTCTTTCCAATGGCTTCATCTACTTCAATTAGTGCATTTATCTGTTATATTCCTAAATTATCAGTATTATAGTGTAGTGCGCAATGGCCCTCTTAGTGACAGCCACTAGCTGATACTATTAGTACTATGTCCTACAACATGACTTAGTTGATCTTCAAAAGCTCAACCTCGAAAATCAAAGTAGCATTAGGAGGAATCAAGCCAGGGAATCCTCGCTCTCCATAGGCATAGTCTCCAGTGATGGTCAACAAGCCCTTCTCACCAAGACTGAGCTGAGGGACACCTTCGTCCCAGCCTCGGATGACCTGACCAACGCCGATTTTGGTCTGGAAAGGTCGACCTCGGTCTCGAGAAGAATCAAACTTCTTGCCTGATTCCAAAGTTCCCACGTAGTGCATGGTGACGGTATCACCAGGCTTGGGAAAATTCTTGCCGTCGCCTACTAGTTAGCATCTGAATCAAACGGAGCAAGTGGGTTTCAAAGCATGCTGTTATACTTACCAGGAGCCAAAGACTGAACAGTAACACCCATTTTGAAATTTAGATTATGGAATTCAATTGAAAAGATTCAATGATGTGGATTTCGGTCGTAGTGATATGATTTATAGTATCAAATTACTTGATGGTAGTAGGAAGAGATGAATTCCCCACTAAAAATGGGACAAGGTGAGACTCCAAGCTTTCTTTTAGCTCGGCCAATCAAGATATGTTGTGAATAGCTTGTGATAGAAGAAATAATAGAAAAATTATCAGGTAGATTACAGGTCAGATGTTTCCAAGTCGAATATTGCAGAATAATGATATCGGTTATTTGACTTGTCACATTCACTGGTTGAATATGCTGACTTGTGCTACGATCTGAGATGCCGAGCAAGCTGATGGGCATCCAATTAAATCATTTTGAGCGGAATAGCAAGAAATGGCAGTAGTAGATATATGAATTCAAGCAGATAGCACGCAGAAATAGTGACTAGAGTAAGATTCGTGAAAATAATTTCGGGCTAGAAACGTTGCTGAAGTCCAATTGGCGAGTCTACTGTAATGATCAGAGCTCACTTTTGAAGCAATATTATTCTTACAAAAAACATATGTGCCCTCAAATTACTTGTGAAAAAACTATAAATCATTGAGCAGTTACTCCGTGCGAGATGCACAGAAACAATGAAGAGTTGATTAAATGACCCATCATGACAAGGTTAAGATTTGATACAAATCTATAGTAAAAGCTGGCATACTCAAAATGAGCATTTGAACAGCTTGAGATGCCATCAAATTAGTTATTCCGTCACATAAAGCTCATCCTTATCTTGATATATTTCACGACTAGCCGGTGTCACTGTCAGCGTTCTCTTGTAGTAAGTGTCATGAACCGTCAAATGAGGTAACACCATTCTACTAGTTTTGTCACGGGGAATCATAATGTATTCAAGTGATCGCCTGCTGTAAGGTAGAAGCCTTATAGACTGCATCTTCGAACCTTGATATGCAAATGCTGGAGAGCTGCTCATTGATACCGCATAGGTGAGAATATGACTGGTAGCATTCTCAATATAATAGATGGCTTTGATCTTCAGTATCTCAGACTCTTCCTTCTGTAAGTTCAATATAACTCGTGGCTCGTATAATGGCAGGTCAAGCCGAACTGAACTACTGGTCAGATGGTTGATTGGTCCGTTTTTTGATCGCTGCCACTTTATATTCAGACGTGCCTCAGCCACTATGCTACGCAGCTCCTTCCTGCCTTTTCTCCAGCAGTCAATCACAAAGCGGTTCTTGTGTCGGTCATTTCGAACCATGGTCTTTTCCTCCGTTTGCATTGTCAAGTCTGGAACCAACTTGCAGATTCCATTTTCATCTGATAATATCTCCAGTTCGCTACTGAGAATATGCACTTCTCCTTCACCAATAAACAAAATGTTTGCACCCAGGTCCCATCGTTTTTTGATTACTGGAGAAATAGACATCGCATCCGACGTAAACAGACTTGGCCAATTTTCTGGTTGCAGCAAGGCTGCCACATCGAAGTCTATCCTGAATGGCCTACTTATTTGAATTATATGGCTTGAAGAGTCCTTGATTTCCGTCTCATCGCCGTTTGAAAGAGAATAGGAAACGCAGAGTTCCAAATTCAAAGACGCAGACCCGCTCAACTCATTGGGAATTTTCAGATGCATAGTAAAAACATGAGTTTTTGATTGTTCAATCCTGACCTTTTGCGATTCTCCCTCCCATTTATGATCCACACTGGAGCCTTCCGATATGGCTGTGGTAGCAGTGATATCAACCACAATATCATCGTCCTCTTGGTTGAGCACCTCCACATTAACTGTAACGTTTTCCCCAGGAACAACTGACCCTTTTATATCCTGCGTCACTACAAGCCGAGAAGGGCGAGGAAGAACCGTGACTTTGTGTGGAGTCGAGCGTGTCTTTCGCTGCTTTGAGCTCGCCTCTGTGAACCACGGCACTGACTGATTCTTGTAAAGAGGATCTACCGTAGATACACTTGAGGAAAATTTGAAAGCATCAGTTGATATATCTGCTATAACATTCTTCAGGCATATCGTACCAATTTGATCAGGGTTATGATGCAGTTGAAAAACTCGAGCGACTCCTGGTTTGAATTGCAAATCGCATTTGTACAACTCAGTCTGACGGTCCCCTTGCAAGTCGACAAAAGACTTTCCATCAGAATTATCATGTCCAGCCTCATGTTCAATGCTGATTGTGCTACCATCTTCAAACTCTAACGTTATACGTGCGACCGTAACGGCTGCTTTTGATTTCAAATAAAGCTGGCTGTGAGTTTCAACACCACAATAGCAGTCGCTTCCTTCAAACACAAAACCAAATTGCAAAAAATCCATATCTTGACCGTGCATGTCTAATTGAGCTTCACCTAGTTTTGAAACTTTTTGAATATCCAGATCGCCCTCAAGTATGCCCAAGTCGATTTCCGCTTTGTACACATCCTCCAAAGACGAAGTTTCCCCGGCACATTCTTTGATCCGTTGCAATAAAGGCTTCAAAAGACCCGTCCATTTTTCCTGTTTGTATAACACCGCTGCACTTTTGTAGTTTTTCAATGCTCGCACATAGTCCTTTTTATAGAAGAGAGATTCGGCTATTTGGTAATGCGCATAGCACACAGTTCGTTTTTGCGATGTTTCCAGTGAGAAATCTTTGACTGCTGCTGTCAGAAGGTCGCTAACTTCGTTGTCAATGTCAATATCGCCATCCATGTAAGGGTCTTCACTCTTTGTCAACTTGCTAACACCTTGAAAGAGCTCAACAGACTCCAAATACAAAAAGCCACTTCTGGGCAAACGAATTCCGGGGGCATTGTCGTCTGGTGCTGGTGCGAGAGACGCACTGTTAGGTATAAGACTGTTATCAGAAAGATCGACGAGTTGACCAAGTAGTTTATACTGCTGAGCCAGCCACACTACATGCTGCCAAGAATCTCGTGATAACCCTTTTTGCTCTATTATTCCAGTAGTAGAGCTCAAGTGGATGTCAAACTTGCGGAATGCAGAATTGGCTTGTGACTGGTAGAAGCACAGTCTTATAATTCGAAATGCAACAGCATCCAGCAGTAACCTAGCCTGCGACCATGGAATTCTATCATTCTCATTCATTGGTGACAATGCTTCGAAAAGTTCCAAGATCGAATCGTAAGCAGTTTCATAACAATGAAGTGAAAAGTCCAGGTCTTGTCGCAATTCTGCAAGAACAGCCAGCTTGAAATTGTATCTCACTTCCCATCCAGCGGAAGACAATGGCAATTGATTGATTTCCTCTTCCAATATAGTGGATGAGAGAACATTGGATCTACTGCGTTTCTTGCGGATATTTTTGGCAATGTTAGTGTAGAGATCCAGACCTCTACTGTAGGCCAATTGACACAAAGATTCAACCAAAGCTTCACGCTCCTTGTCATCCGAGTCTACTGGAAGCAGAAATAACCCAGTTCGTGGCTGAAGACCGGTGGCTTTTCTCAAATTGTAGATTCGATCTGTAGCAGAAGGAGAATCATGCTCAGGGATCAACACCACAGCAAGCTTAGTGTTCCTCGAAGCCAGCTTGTTTTTGAGATCAAGAATTTCATTGATAAGATGATCATCCTTGGAAACGTCATCAGAAAGTGGGTAAAATGCCAGCTCCATACTAGGAATTAAATGCTGGTATTTCTGGATCCAATGTTCAGTAAGCACCCCGTTTGGATAAAGCAATGACTTAGGATTCAAAGGCGAAAGAATGGATTTGGTCGATCCATCAGGATAAGTTGGTGTTTCAGCTTTCGAGTCCTGCTTGGTGGTTTTAATTGTGGGATAGACGTATTTCTATCGGTTAGTACCGGCCGACTGACAGCTATTTGGTATAATTGAACTTACGCGAGATTTGAAAATGGCATGAATCAAATGATTTACCTGCCTCTGTGAAGCCCTGGTAGCAAGAGATTCCCATACTACAGTGGGCCGCGATTTTGATTGGAATCGGTGCCTTATGTCAACAGCTATAGGCGAATCGAGGTCTAGAGCCGGCGATTCCAGTAAGACCTCACCATGCTGATATAACGGATTATCTACTATACGATTGTGATTGTTGGAATTTTCATCGATGCCTAATCCCCTAATAAATATTGGCGGAGTCAAATGGCACAGAAATTCTGCTGGATAAGCGTCCATCGATGAGATATGATGGTCCAGATAATGGGATGTTGGAAGGGACTGAAACCACGGCCGAGAAGGAGGTGAGAGGAGTAAGAGAGCGCACAAAGAAAATGACTTCAACTTTTTAGAAAAGAAAAGGAAAAAGAATGAGATGACTTGTACGATATCACGAAAGTGTGGATTTAGTGATGCTATGTTTAGAATATTCCAAAAGCTGATAGTGAATACGATAGTTTAGATAAATCAAGACCGGGCATGCCACCAGATCCCACCAGTTGAATAAATTATTCTTCACCGTGAATCATTTTGATAACTTGATTTTTTTTGATGCTAAATGTGTAATTAAAGAAATTTTTTCTTTGAATAAACAAGACAGTCCAGACAGACCTGTGCTCACGGAAGGGCAGTAAGCAGAAGGCACCCCAAATGCCGTATATACCTGATCAGATTCCAGTTGGCCTAGTTGAAACCGCTCTGCTTTCATCTTACTAAAATCAATTAGCCTATTAGATGTCGATCAAATAAAAATGAACAATCTTGTGTTCTAGTGAATGAGATAGATCCATTCAGATAAGTTCTCAGAGAGCATACAGCCAGTACTACGAACTGCCATTTTGAGCATTTGAGTAGCCTATTCTCTACATTTGAGTGGCCAGAATAGGTTGACTCTGAATCGCATTGTGTTAAAAACATACATATTGAGTAATGTTATGTTTTAGTATATGAGATAATTTGGACAGATCAGTGCTCATCGAAGGGCAAAGCAACTTTCTGCCTTCACCCCACCCAATTTGCAGAACAACAGTGTAATTCCACATATGTTTCGAACACAATTGAATTGATCTCATGAAGCTAATTATTTGCCTTCAAACTTGGCCTTTCGCTTCTCAGCAAAAGCGCTCATGCCTTCCTTCTGATCCTGTGATCCAAACAAACCATGGAAGAGTCGTCGCTCATACTTGACACCCTGGTCAAGGCCAGCTTGCTGGCTCTCCAAAATAGCCTCTTTGGCAGCCTTGACAGCGAGAGGAGAGTACTGGGCAATTTCAGCAGCAGTCTTGACAGCTTCGTCAACCAGCTTAGAAGGTTCCACAACCTTGGAAACAAGACCCCATTGCAAAGCCTCTTGAGCACTAAAGTTTCTACCAGTCAAAATCAGCTCTGCTGCTCGGGACTTTCCAATAAGACGAGTCAATCGCTGGGTTCCACCAGCACCAGGGATTACTCCAAGCTTGATTTCCGGCTGGCCAAACACGGCCTTCTCACCAGCATAGATAATATCTGCCATCATTGCCAATTCACATCCACCTCCAAGAGCATATCCATTGACGGCAGCAATAATGGGTTTTTTGACATTGGTCTGGTCACTCCAGTTTTCAATGAAATCCTTGCCATAAACCTCGGCAAAGGTCTTATCCTTCATTTCCTTGATATCGGCACCTGCAGCAAATGCCTTTTCACTACCGGTGATGACAATTGCGCCGATTTCCTCGTCTCGATCAGCCTTGGTCAGTGCATTATTCAATTCCAGAATTAGTGGTGTGAATAGAGCATTAAGAGCCTTGGGTCGGTTCAATGTGATGAGACGGACACCTGGGGTGGGCTTGGACTCCACAATGTATTCATAGCTACCACCGGTAGAATAATTTCTGGAAGCCATTGTTTGTCTCGCTAAATATCTTGTGCAAGTAGTCAATGAGAGAGTAGTCAACGACGATCTGGTAAGAAGTTTTCCTGCTGATAGCATGCTATATGGTATATTGCTAACGGTCAAACGGAATTTCAGAGAGGGGGAGGGTGCTGGGTTGGGTGGTTAGTAAGCTCGATCACTTATATAGAAACTACGACTGAGAGGGGTCGGCAAATAATCGGCATGGGAACCGCCGCGGAATCAGGAATTCTTATAACCATAAAATCGGGTTTATAGGCAGTGGGTATTTCATGTTTGTGGTCGGGTAATTCGAGGGATCAGAACGACACGGGGAATAGGCGGGGGCGGGGGAGGTGATAAAGCTGAGCTGAGAGGTGGGGTGAGGTGGAGGTGATAGGGGGAATAGGAGGAATAGGAGGAGAGGACAGTGAGATGGGTGGGTTGGTGAGAAATAAGACTTGATATCGAAATTTTAATATCGATGTTCCGGTGAGATGGACAGATAGTAGGAAAAATAAGATGATGAGGAATAAGACTGAAAATTGAGAGTCCAATATCGATGTTCCTGTATGGCTGGGTAGCATATAGTACTAGGATCATCACTAACATAGCCGTGAAACAGTAATCAAACTCATTGCAATATCATTGTTGGGCCACATTTAGATCGGTTTTTTTTCCAAATCGCTACGAGCTATTCCAACTCGGCTAATATCATTTTGTGTATAGTGGATTGTCTATATACATTACAGCTCCCCAAATCCTCTTCTCTTCATATCACTACTTTACAGAGATTGCTTTTAAGCAGGGGCTCGGACTCCAGCACTTGCAATAGCCTGCAATCGCTTCTTCAAAGCAGGTCTCTCCTTGATCAATCGGCTTTGAACATTAGCAGCTGCTGCAAAACTCAAGGCCTGGATTCTCTCGCTCTCAGATCGGCTGAGATCAGCACTCAATGTGAAAAATTCGTAGGCGTCTTCAACCTTATTCTGCTGCAGACAAACCTGAGCAAGAGTTGCAAGAACAACATCAGACTTGGGGTCAAGAGCATAGGCCTTTCTACAGAGGGCCTCGGCACCAGAAATGTCGTTCATTCCCTGGACCTTGGCAAGAGCTTGGTTGATCAAAGGCAAAACAGTGATGCCTCCAACCTTCTTGTTGGTCTCCAAATCCATAGCAATATCAAATTCCTTGGTAGCGCCAGAAATATCACCCTGGTCCATCAAAATCTCTCCATAGTAGTTGTGAACCTCGCTAGATTCAGGATACTTTTTCAACAACTTCTTGAAACTGTCGGTGGCAGTGGTGACAGATCCCATTCGATACTGGGTGACAGCCAACTGGATGTGGGTGTACATGAAGTCCTCATCAAGAGAAAGACTCTTCTCGTAATCCTTGACAGCAGCATTGAAGTCGGCAGTCAAAAAAGCAATCTGAGCTCGGTGATAGTAGACATCAGCAGAATTGGGGTCAAGCTTAAGGGCATTCTCAAAATCAAGATTGGCAGATTCAACCTTGCCCTGCTCGATATGGATTGAGCTCAAAACAATATAGGCCTGAACAGAGGGGCTGAGAATCAAAGAGTCGTTGATATCCTTTTCAGCTTTAGGAATATCGTCCATCAAGAATCGGAACACACCTCGGTATTCAAGAGCCAACGCCATATCTTCAGCCTTCTCTTCAACAGCCTCGTTAACCAAATGAAGTGCCTGTTCGTAAGATTCCTGGGTTTCCTGAGCCATGGCATCAAAAGCAAGCTTCAACTTGTAATTGCCAGTCTCAGGGGCGGCATTAGTAACGGACTCAGGGAGAGTTCGCTTTCGGAAGGATCGCAAAAATGAAGTGATGAACGAATGCGAAGGCAATCGCTTGGGCATGTTGCTATATTTTTCAACAATCAAAGCCTCAGAGTTGGCTTTGAGTACACGATCCACAGCGGCATTAAGACCAGCATCTTCAAAGTTGGATAGAATGCAAGAAGAAGTGAAATCCAAGCAAGCATCATCATACTTTTTAAGATTCTCATAGGCAACAGCTCGTCGAGAGAGACACTTGATGTAATCGGGCTTGAGCTCCAAAGCTTTGGTAGTATCTTCAACGACCTTTTCATAGTCCTGGAGAGCATTGTAGCAAGCAGCTCGGTTGGAAAAGAAGATGGCATCGGTGTCATCACACTTAATAGCATTGGTGTAATGCTCAATTCCTTTCTTGTAATCCTTCTTGCCAAACGCATGATTACCTGCAGATTTGAACATGAGAGAAAGATTCTTCTTGTCTTCAAGAGTCAAGGGAGCAACCTTCTTGAAATCGTCAATAACTGGATAAGAAGGACCGTTACTGTCATCACTCTTGACAGGGAATCCACCGGGAACAGAAGCATTGGAGTCACCGTTTTGATGGTTCTTCTTCTTCTTGTTTCGGTTGTTCTTCTTTTTCTTGGAAGCACTGGTGGTCTCGGGCTTGGGCACTGCAGGTGAGCTGCTATTCAAAGCATAATAGACACCAGCGCCAGTACCGGCAGCAATGACTGCGGTGGCAACAATCAAGGCCGTCTTGTTTTTTTCAATGAATGATGATAAAGTCATATTTGAGATCGGGAATCAGGAATCAGAGTCAGAATCAGAATCGGAATCGGAATCAGAATCGGGGACGAATCACACTGAAATACCCTGCTAGTTTCTGGTGAGAATATTCAAAAATTCTATCACACACTCGTACAGATAAATTGGACGTACTAGAAATCCGGGAGGGTTTTGACTGTAAGTGCACTTTGGTTCTTGAAGTCAAACGTGCCTTATTTACAACTCAATTGTTATGTTAGCAAATAGAAGTTTTAAAGTGAAAGATGGCTTTTACAGGGTAGTGGGGTTTTGAAAAATTTCAGAGGGAGGAAGTGAAATTGCGGCAAAGAGACGGGAGGAAATCTCGAACGAACCACAAATTGTAAGAAAGAATAATGACAAAATGTTTCATAGAATTTGAAGAAAATGAGAGATATGCCTGGGGTTTTCAGGCTGTACACTGCTCGGGTTGTAGTATTTGATACTAGCTTGAGAAATCAACAGTTGAGCTGAATCATGGTCTTCAATAGACGGTTGTGAAATAGCTATATAAAGCAGTATGAATGAATAAAAGTAGGAAATCATATGCAGAAAGTATTGATATGGAATTGAGGCGATAGCTGCCAGTGACGAAGGAGAGAGTATCTAATATCTTTAGATTTGTCACGTGATGTTTGATTCCTAGTGAAATCTCACTACAGGGCACAACAGATCTTTCAGCGCCGATCTTTTAACTCCGATTTTTTTGCTCAAATCGTTTTAAAATAATGTCTTTGTTGCTGGTTCTTTTTTTTGGTCTTTACTGGTGGAGGTATCAGCAAAATGGCCATCGAGGTCGCTTTGTGCAAGTTTGACGTCATAGCTCTTAGTATCATCTAGAGCCCTTAGCCAAATATCTAGAATACACTCAATCGTAATCAGACATTCCACTTTATCTCAATTCGCACTCAATCAAAAGTAGAATTCCACTTCTTTTTGATGTAAAATATTTACTCAAGACGAAATGGCAGGTCCTATCTAGATCCTACTGACTGATCCTAGTTGATCTTGATACTGTCAATCATACACAGGGTGTCAAAAACGGCACTCTTGTATTTCAATCATCCTTGATCACCTTCCAGTATTTACAGCTTCTGCATGTCACCATTTCACATGTTGCGTTCTCTTGTGTCATGTTTGAATATAGTCATACACCGGCCTAAGTCAGTGATGCGGATATACTCAAACTAGTATCTCCGGAAACCTCCTTCATCTTCACAGCTTATCAACACCACCCTCAGCAAAGTACTCTTCGGTCGCCCGCGGCACATTTTTTCAGGGATGCTAGATCTTTCTTCTGTGAATGGCAGTAATCCGGATGAATTCATTACAGAAAATACAGAATTAAGTAGCGATAGCAGGTCGGCTACTAGCGATGCTTCTGGTGCAGCTCATAACCTTGCGCGGGCCGCTGGTGGATCATTGACGGCGGATCTTCATGTCGTCAGTCCTTCCGTCATGGGTGATAATCGAGCTCCTGATGAGGATGCAAATGCTGAAGAATCAGCTGAGGAGGAGGGGCTTGAGGAGGAGAATGAGGAAGAGAACGATGGCCCCATAGTACCGGCTTTTATGATGACCAAGTTTACACTGTATGAAACCAGGAAAAAGATGTATATTCTAGGTTCGAATGCTAGAGAAAGTCGTTTTCGAATGCTTGAAATCGATTTGACTGTGCCCAAAGACCAGGTGGTCATTACGGATAGTAAACAACGATACTCGAGAGCTGAGGTCATGACGATTCTCGAAGAGCTCGAAAATTCCAGCCCTGGTGGTGAATTTACCAAACGATTAACTGCTTGGGGTATGCTTGGGTTTATCAGATTTACAGAGGGTTATTTCATGATTGTTATAACAAAACGTTCGGTCGTAGCTCTGATTGGTGGCCACTACGTATATCATGTTGATGGAACTGAAATAATTCCTCTAATCTATAGCCGGGATTACAAGAAGCCAGATCGGCGAAGTGATGAGGCACGCCTCATTTCAACTTTTCAGGGACTAGACTTAACCAAGACGTTCTACTTCAGCTATACCTATGATATTACGCATACATTGCAGTATAACATTATAAGAGAGAAAGAGCGGGCAATGGGCTTGCTAGAAAAAGAAAGTGATCAATCTGCCGAGTATCAAAAGATGTTTCAGTGGAATCAGTTTCTTCTCCAGCCGGTTATGGCCCAGCTAACCACTGCCTATGACTGGTTTCGTCCTGTAATGCATGGGTTCGTGGACCAGGCAAAAATCAGCGACTTTGGTAGAAGTGTACTTGTCACTATCATTGCTAGGAGATCACATTACTTTGCGGGGGCCCGATTCTTGAAAAGAGGTGTAAATGATCAAGGAAATGTGGCAAATGAGGTGGAAACTGAGCAGATTGTTACTGACCATCTAACAACAAGCTTCCATGATGACAGAGATGGTATCTTCAACAGCCCGAGATACACATCATATGTTCAGCATCGAGGCAGCATTCCTTTGTATTGGAGTCAAGATGTCAGCAACATGTCCCCTAAGCCTCCAATTGGTTTGAATGCTGTCGACCCTTTCTACTCTGCTGCAGCATTGCATTTTGATGACCTTTTCGCTCGTTATGGCAGCCCTGTCATGGTCCTAAACCTCATCAAGATGAAGGAGCGAGCGCCTAGAGAGACGATTTTGGGGAAAGAGTTTTCTAATTGCATCGACTATCTTAATCAGTTTTTACCAGAAAAGTCTCGCATTGACTATACAGCGTGGGATATGAGCCGAGCAGCTAAGGGCCGTGATCAGGAAGTCATCGACTTTCTGGAGCAATATGCCGATCAGACGCTCAAAAAAACAGGGTTTTTTCACAACGGAAAAAACCTTCACAAAATGCAGATACAAGACGGAATTTGTCGGTCAAATTGCATCGACTGCTTGGATAGAACTAATGCTGCTCAGTTTGTCATAGCCAAAAAGGCTCTTGCACATCAACTACATGCTCTCGGTCTTATAGGCGAAGAGCTGAACATCGATTATGATTCTGACGCTGTCAATCTCCTTACAGAGATGTACCACGATCATGGTGATACTATAGCCTTGCAGTACGGCGGATCACACTTGGTTAACACAATGGAAACGTACAGAAAAATCAATCAATGGACTTCGCATTCTCGTGATATGATAGAATCGATCCGTCGTTTCTACTCAAACAGTTTTATTGATTTTCAAAGACAGGAAGCTATTAATTTATTTCTTGGCAATTATGTTTGGAAGAAAGACCAGCCGGCCCTATGGCAGCTGCAAACAGACCATTTTCTTCACAATTCTCCTCATGGAGTACATAGATCTGGGCGCTCTTACCAGAAGTGGTGGATTGAAGACAATTTGAAGAATCTGCATGAAAGGCTCCGAGAAGTTGAAGAGCTCGATGAGTTCGAGGACGATCCCCTAGTGCCATACCGTGGCTTCTATGACAATTACTGGAATGAGTGTTATCGGCCACGATTACTGACATCTTTCCATCTAATTTTTGCATATAATATGAACTCGACGTTGCGCTACTTACCTATGACAATCAAAGGTAATGACGTTGGAGAATCTAGTCCATTTACAGCTAGAAAACGTCAAGATCATCAATCCCATCGCTATGTGAACCAGGCAGAGAGAGAAAGACATGGAGCGAGAAGCGGGAAAACAAATATGAGGCGACAGCGAGAGTTTGATCGTAACTCGAGTGTTTCTAGCTCTGCAAAATCTGACCGCTCAATGCGCAAAACCGCCATAAAGCGAGCATCGATGTTTTATCAAAACCCTACGGGAATATCAAGGATGCTTAGTGACCGAGTTTTCTCTGCTGGTAAGCTTACAAAGTTGCAGGACACTACCATTTTTGAAGAAGATGAAGATGATCAGGCATCCGAAGCTAGCAGAGCCACTCTCAACACGGATCTGGCAAAAGGTCTAGTACTCAGAAAACAAGTGGGTAACCTGTTAGAGCCTCGAATCGATACCAGCAGCGCAGATCTGTACCAAGATTACATCGAGCAGAGCTGTAAAACTAACGACAATGAGCAAGAGAATTACAGATCGTTCTGTAGTCTCCCAGAAGAGATTGTGTCGACGGATCTGATATCCAACGAGAACTATGACTTTTACAAAGAATACTTTGAAAAAGCTCGAGCTTCTAGTGAAGAGAACTTCGTGGGTGAGAATATCATTTCTGAGCACGACCAAAATCTTGCACAGGCGTATAGCAACTGGTTAACAGCAGGAGACATCACTGGGTAATGAAAAATATGCAGAATATCTTGAGAAGAAAATTTTCATGAGTTTATCGTCCAAAGATTTTGTTCAATAGTTGATCAATGTCCAACGGAGCAGTAGTCTCGGCCTTAGTTATAGCCTCGGCAATGTTAAGAGTGATTAATGGGTCTTCAGAGTTTACCCAGATACGGCCATTGACCCCGATGGCAATTTCGTAGGGTGCCTTCTCTCCAAGTGCCTGCAAAACAGGATGTGTCCCCTTCAATAATTCTCGAGCATATCCTAATCCAACAGTCACACAGTATCCACCCTTCAGTTCTCCAAAACCTGCAGATTTACCGGACGCACTGTCGAAACATTCAATATTGACCTCTATCTCGGGATCAGCAAGGGAAACCCTAGCATAAACTAAGGTATCAGGAGCCAAGTTGGGTCTATTTTTTTTACTGGCGTTCTCAAACGCAAAGGCATCGAGGAAAACCGAGGGGGAACCCTCTTGCAGCATCACCTTATAGCCATTTGCTGCCTTTCCTATGACAACACCAATGACATGGTCTCTCAGACCAGCTACGTAGCGTTTCGTATTCGTATCTATATATGCAATAGTAGTAGATGATTTGGTTTTTTTGGAATGCTTCTGCTTGGTATTAAGAATGCCTGCGACCAGAGCTCGCGGATGGTCTAACGGCATTTGCAGAATGTTAGGGCCAAACGCCACATTCTCAGCGTCTTTGATAGCGCTCTCAGGGTTTTCACCAGGCAAGATTAGTGACATTGTTGATGGTAAGTTCGAAGAGTACTAGGTCGGATACTGTAAATTTTGGGCTGTACGGCTGTGCTGACAAAACCAAGAGTGATAAGTGAAAAAAGTGAAAGGGTTGGGATTCATCAAAAAGAAACGTGTGGATACAGTCGAGCGATGATTGTCTTTATGTGTAATTTTATTAGCAGAAAATCCAATTATATACTGATAAAAACTGCGGGAAGGTTTTGTATCGGGTTCTTCTCATTGATTCAAAGCAAGGTGAGCCCAGTTAGGCAACACGAACGAAGCCTGGTGGATTTCCTTGTTGTAATATCGGTACAACTTAGCCTCTTCTTCAGCAGAAACTGATCTCAAAGGAACAGAGACCTTGGCATCTTTATCCTTAGAGCAGACCATGAAGCCAATCTGTCCAGAAGGATAGGTGGGGATGGTAGTATAGGCATACTCTGCAACAGGGAAGACTTCAGAACATGCTTTCTTAAGATCCTTGATGATGTTCATGTGGAGCCAAATGTTTTCAGCCTGGGTAGTGATAACACCCTTCTCAGTGAGAGCACTGTTGAGCAACTCAAAGTAAGGCTTCTGGAAAAGAGTCTCAGCAGGTCCTTCGGGATCAGAAGAATCGGTGATGATGACATCAAAAGTATTCTGATAGGTCTTGAGGAACTCAAAACCATCTCCAATGTGAACCTTAGTCTTAGGGTGCTGGAATCCAACAGCCATAGAAGGCAAGAATTTCTTGGAGGCCTTGATGACACTCTCATCAATGTCACAAAGCCAGGCTTCCTCAACGCTAGAGTGCTTGACAATCTCTCGCAATACACCACCATCACCTCCACCAATAACAAGAACTTTCTTGGGGTTAGGATGGGAATTGATAGCAAGATGAGTGATCATTTCTTGATAGGAGAATTCGTCCCTCTCGGTAGCCTGGATGACACCGTCGAGAACAAGAACATTACCATAGTCGGTAGATTCAAAAACAAGAACCTGGATTGTTAGAAATCAATTGATTTGGAGCAGTCGAGCAAGGTGAGCGGAAGGGAGTCGGCTGGTAATTTTTCAAGCACACTTACATCTTGATATTTGGATTTCTCCACGTGCAAAATCTGCTTGCATCGCAAAGCCATTGCTTGACCAGGCCACATGGTATCGCTGATCTCTCGGAACCAGCCATCCTGGATGGAAGAATGAGTTAACTCAGCCATGTTTTTCCTTTTGAAAATTTCTTCACTACTTGAAAACTTTCTGATCTGTTGGTGAAAATGTTGTAAAAGATCAAGTCCCTGGTTTTTCCACTTTTATAGGCAGTTTTTCTACCCAAATAGGCAGGGTAGTGCCGAGACCAATGACAATCGCAAGCTACTGCGTTTAGTGTCACATTTAGAGGTCTTTTCAGATAAATGGCTAAAAATTAGATTCGGCTATCAATTGACTAGTGGTGCAATATTAGTTTAGCTAGCTAATTAAGCTGGTGAATCAAGCTAGTGAATTGGTTGCTGATCCAGGAGGAAGGAGAAGTCACGTGAGCATTTTTTCATCCGTAAATTGGCAGTGGAACTACTGCTTATATAAATGGCCACGTGACCTTTTTTCAATACGTTTCTAGCAGGATGTTCAGTGAAAATTGGACCACTTAAACTTGCAAGTTTCTTCTATAGGTCTAAAATTATTCTCCTTACCAAAAAAGTCAAATTACTGTACTTCAGAAACTTCCCTTCTTCCGCCATTGTTGACGGCAATCGCCCCGTCGGTCTAACCCTCCCACATCATCACTTTGGACATCTTGTCTTCATCACATTTAGAAGATTTCCGGCCCACAATGTTTCGTGATAGGACTAATTTATTCTTGTCATATCGTCAAGGATATCCTCATCATCCAAAGGCGCTTTCAGGCGGGGTATTCACCGATGACCTGATGACAATGCCTGATGAGCAGCAAGGGCTGATGGTGGCAGCACCAGCTGATGAGTTTGGAATAGAAATGGACAATCTGCCTCCTTCATGGGTGGATATTTCAGATCAGGTGGATGAAATTCTAGCAGAGGTGAAGGAGAAATGCCAGATCTTGGAGGGCTTTCACAAAAAGAATATGCTTCCTGGTTTTGATGATAGGACTCATGAAGAAGAGCGGATTGAGCAATTGACGTTTGAAATTACGTCTGCTCTGCATAAATGCCAGTCACTAGTGAAGAACTTGGATTCCTTGACCAAGAATGAAACAGACCCTGCTGAAAAGAAGATGGCTACGAACATGAAAGTCGCATTGGCAACCAAGGTCCAAGAAACATCAAGCCATTTCCGGAAAATGCAGTCTTCATACATGAAGGCCTTGAAGACTGATTCTTTCCCGTCAATTGACATCAAGCCATCGTCTAATCCTTATGCGTCGGTTCAACAGCAGGAAGAAGACCTGGATGTTGCATCTGCTCAGTCTACTCTGCAGCAATCATCTATGCTTGTAACCTCTGAGGATGAGAATCTCAGGCAACGAGAAAACGAAATCACTAAGCTTGCACAGGGAATCATTGAGCTTGCCGATATTTTCAAGGATCTGCAAACTATGGTGATTGACCAGGGCACTTTGCTGGATAGAATTGACTACAATGTCGAGACAATGTATACAAACGTTGTCCAGGCAGACAAGGAGCTCATCAAAGGCTCAGGCTATCAGAAGCGCACGCAGAAGTGCAAAATCATCCTACTTTTGGTTCTACTGGTCGTGGCTCTTATTATTATTCTCATTGTCAAACCGAAACATCATGGTAGTAACAGTTCGCCTGAACCTCCAAAGGCTGCTCCTCAGACACCTGCTCCAGAATCTGGGGGATCTAGCAATGGCGATGCACAGTAGAGACTGAAGTTGTAATTCTCTGTCGCAGTGTTGATTTCTTATTTATATTCATGCATTACTAATCAACTTGTCTATAGTGTTTTTTTCCGTCCGATTTGTTCACGGTTTTTCCTTCACAATCCGTACAGATTTCGCTCGAGAATATCATCTAATAGCCTTTTCTCATCGCCAATGTTTCCACCATCTCTGACTGCGTTGATTGTCCCCGCTAATTGGCTACTCATGTTGAAATCTCCCGAAATTTCTTCAAAGATTGCCTCCACATCTGAACCTAGCCATTTCTTGTTGGGTCCAACTTCGTTGATCAGATTGTGACTTATAGTTTTGATCAGAGAAGGAACATGAAGAGCTCGATATCGCAATGCATGTCGAATAATGCTCACAGCCGATGAGTAGCCCTCATCCGATGCGCTGGCTTGCATAACCTGGTCGATTATCTTCAACCCAACATCAAGAGACTCGGCAGCCTTGTGAGCACAAATGAATTGCAGAACAGTATCTCTGTGTGTGATCCAGTTGGAGTTCTGTGCAACAAACTCTTCCCATTCCCAGTAGAGACGATCTGATCGCTTGCATCTGCCAAGAGCACCAATATACTTCTGATAAGCCACTTGATCAGACTTCATGTCGATCATTGTACGTAGATGATAGAGAATTACCTGGTCTCTTTTGTGATCACTCACGACAGTTCCGTTAACAATCCACAAGTGAGGATTGCTCTTCTGCTCCTTGGCCATCTCTCCACTGGCAATGGGGAATTGGTCGAATACCTGGGAAATGACCGAAGCTGGAATAAGATTGTCACTTTGCATATTGAGGCGCATAGAGATAGCCCTGTACATTCCAGCAGAATTGCCATGCTTAGCTGAAAGAAGTAAACACTCATCTAAAGCTGCGGGGCTAATTCCTCCTGCCGATTTGTCGAAGCGATTCAATGCGCCAAACATGTGAGCCATTGCTTTGGCATGAATTGGAACAAAGTAGGTTGGATCCGCAAGACCAGGGACCTCTCTACCATTCCTGTCAGCATTCAACGAGCATCGAACAATCGATTGCAATATGTGAACCTGGCATGACGCCATGATCCAGTCAGAATACTCGCTGTTCATGGCAGTTTCTACAACACTGTAGACCTCGTCCAGTGTGGTAGTCCACAGTAAAAGAAATTCAATGACTGTAGGAGTGACTTGCGAAGATACAAGAAGAGCCCTATAATCTGCCAAGTCACCCTTTACAGAAATGATGAATTCTTCTTCTGACCCAGAAAAATGCATCTTCTGAGCCTCTATTCGCCGTATCAATGCTTGAATAAATATATCAGTTGCTTCTAAAGAAGGAAGCTTATTTTGCTTTAGGTAAAGCTCGGTCATGAGCTCGTCAGCCATTTCGGCGGTGCCATTCTGAGCCACCAACCGAAACCAATGATCCTGTAGATCATCATATTCCGCTGATTGGCGATTCTCCATGAAGTTATTGTAGAAGATCAAATATGGCTCCAGGGGAGAAGGAGTTTCTGAGAATTCGAGCGTTTCAAGAGAACCAAGAAGTTTCAAAGCACGAGACAAAACAGAAATTACTTGATTCTTGGCTAAAACCCCACTAGGTTTGATTCCCTCAAATCCTTGTTTCCAGTACTGTTGTAGAAACTCCATAACTACTGGTAATGTGCTCTGTGTAGAGCTATTGATCATCTCGTCAATAGCCTTTCCCAGCAGCTCCTGAACGACATGTGAGCTTTCAGAAAAAATGATATTGAGTTTAAGCCAGTTGTCGATGTCTAAAGCCGTGAGAGATCTTGTATTGGAGTCTTTCATCAGGAAATGAATTTTTTCAATGCTTTCTGGTGATAGAACTGTACCGGCTAACGGCTGGCTAAACCGGCTTTGTTCTACCGTCCATTTCGAAAGATTCTTGTTCAGCTGATTCCCATGGAATTCCACCGTAGGGGATGCTTTGTAACCAAGAGATGCTGATTTTGAGATGCGTTTTTCCTCGACTTCACGAAGTCGTTTAATTTGTTGAACAAAGCCACTAAAGTCGGCAAACTTAGACCCATCAGTGGATTTACGGGAGCTTGGTCTTAGCACAGACCTGCTTTTTGTATTGAAAAACAGGCTATGAAGCAGCCCGTACTCTTCGATACCTCTGAAGGGATGTACATCTTCCAGACCACGACGTCGTTGAGTCTGGTGGTGCTCCAGAGGAAGTTCGTCAGCTTCTATAGTGTCTGAAAATTGGCGCCTAGAATGGCGCTGGATCACGACGAAATTCTTCTGAGGGCGGCCCAGGCTGCTAGCGACCAAATTCGGCGCCTTCATTTTGCAAAGGGCTTGATTGAAGCAGCTGGATTGTGGATCAAAGATAACTGCACGCAGTGCTCGTGGTTGTGGGATCAAGTCTTTCTATATATTAATGAATTTCCAGCGCTTAAAAAACGGTTAAGAATGGGATGTTGGAAAGAACGTACCTAAAGAGCGCTTAACAAATTGGGTGTGAAGAAAACAAATTACCGCCAATACTGGAAAGGACCCGATTCCTTTTTAAGCGCGCGAGTAAATGCTGGCATGCCGTGCCTCTTTACCCTGCACCCTCAGAAAAGTTCATCCCCTTATAGCTTGTTTCATCAAATTCGAATACATTACTAAGCGAAAATCATTAATGTGAAAATCATATAGTTGCAGTAGCTACCTGGAAATAAAACACCCATTTCTCCCATAAAATAAGCCAATTCCTTGGAACAGCGCATTGTCTCTTCGTAACAAGTCGTAATCTTATCATGCGCTCAAGCGTACTCAAGAAAATCCATAGGGTCCGTCGTTGGCTCGCGGTAGATTCATCTTCTTAGCTCCTGGCCGTTTCTTAGCTCCTGCTATTTTGAAATCAGGATTGGAATCCAAAAGCCCTTCTGACAAGTTTTTGGCCGGCGCTGCCGGCGCCTGGGTTGAAACTGGTACCCCTACCACTGGCGCTCCTGGCTGTCTACCTGAAAGTGCGGAAGGCGGCGGTGCTTGTGCGTAACGGTTACCAACGGCTGGCGATCGATTGGGCCCATGGCTCGGAGGAGATGAGTTCAAAGGAGTTCCCCGGCCACTACCTGGCTGGTTCGTACTGTAGTAACTTGAACCCACTGAAACATTATCGTCATAATTCCTGGCAGGGGGTGCAAAATTATTTTTTGGGTACGAAGAATAATCTCGTCCAGCGCTCTGGTTATCTCTTGGAGCTGAATAATAGTCTCTAGAAGTCGGAGCAAGACTAGGACCTGGGGCTGGAGCTGGGGTTGAAGCTGAATTATTCAATCCACCATAGTTTTCCCTAGGTGCATAATTGTCACCGTACATAGTTGTGTCCTGGTTTTGGTTGTATCGCGAAGGGTTTTGCGGAGCAGAGTAGCCACCATATTCTGGAGCATCCTCGGTAAAATGGCTCCTCAGCTGTGTTCTGCTATTTCCCTGATCCTGCGGGCCAGAAGCCGCAACTGCAGGAGAAGAGTACGCATTGGGCGAAAAATCTACTGCTGGTGTGGCAGTAGGAGAAGGTAATGCTTCATCACTGGTTACTGCAAAACCAACCGTAGGAGCATTGTTCTCAGTAGCCCCAGAGTAAGCCGTAGCTGAAAAGTCAATGGGTTCTGCAGGTGTTCTGGAATCACTAGGCTGTGGAAAGTCCCTTGCATCATTGGAAGGCAAAGCTCTTGGGCCGGAAGGTCGGCGCTGGTTTCGCGGAGGAGTAGAAGTGGCATTGAATGGTGGAGTTTCTGGTCGGATACGAGGTACTGGAACGACATTCGGACCGTAGTTTTGACGCTCCTGTTCAAGACCAGGAACGTAAGAACCGACTGGAATATTGGACCTTGGAGCGGGGGCGGCGCCGTTAGATCTCGTAGTTGGAGAACTGTTAGTGTAGTTTTCAGCAGGGGCAGGCTGGTATCCACGATACTCTCTAGGAGCTAAAATATTGGCAGGCTGTCCAGCAGTCATGTTTCCTAGTGAGGTGTCTGCAGCATCGTCATAGCTCATATCAGCTCTATAGACAGAATCATCTCGAGTAATAGCAGATCTCAGAGGGACCCTATCTTCGGAAGTATCTCCTGCAGAAGTCTCATACTTAAGTTCGTTGAATTCGATCTCTTTTCCAAAATGACCAAAGCCAGTAGTTGAAGCGCCGTTTGGATTATTGAACGAAGCCAAGTTTTGGAGCTCCGAATTATCATCGATTCGCTTCTTCATGGCTCTCTGGGACGACAAGGTTCGTCTCATTAGACAAAGAATAATACCGCTGAAAGCGATAAGAACAGTCGAAACCAATACGATCCATCCTGCCCAGTTGAGATGGCTCACAAACAGTAGAATATCAACCAAAAAAGCCAGAAGCGATATCAAAAAGGTAGGGAGGGCCAAGACCAGCATGACTAGTAAAAACCCTGTGGATGAAGCTAGAACATGAGCAAGCAGGGCGTTTATGAACATAATCAGAGTGAGTCCAGCGGCTACCACATGCACAATGAGTAGTTTAGACAGCGAGGATCTGGCGCTTGATGGCAAAGAAATGCCAGCATCTGTTGGATAGCCTATACGTGCCGAGGAACAATCGCCAGTTTTAGTATTGCAGTAGCCAAAAACACCAAATTCAAAGTCTCCATAATTGCATAATGTTATACTCTTCGTGACTGGTACTGATAGAATCGACACCACCTCAAGTCCAAACGCTATCAGTAATACAACGCTGAGCAGCGAAGCTGCTTTGTTTGCCATTTGTGATACTGATGAGGGTGGTTGGTTCAGCAGCAGCAGCGAATATCAATACAACTCTGCGTCTCTAGTTAACTTGTATTGTGTTGAAAGTGGGCGGTGATAAAACAGGTTGTGGTCGTCTCAAGTCTTACCTATTTGAAGGGGTAACTTCAAGGATAAATACAGTAATTTCCAAACAGCTAAAGCGGCAAGCCAACCAGAGCTAAAGTGGGCAGGTGTGAAGAAGCGCACGCGAAGACTAAAAACCCCAATTTGAAGTGAAAATTTTCTGAATTATTCTTTTCTCGAGACACAACCCACGTGGCAGATATCTTATAATATACAATCAAATAGTGCTGGTTCCTGGCGTTTTGAGGACCAGCAGGTATAAATAGTGTTTTTCGCCCCTTCAGGCGGCTGCTGCTTAGCAGCCCCACCTCGCCAAAAGCAACTTGATCAAGCTTTCTTTTGGTAAGCGCTGATAGCCCCATTCTGAGCATTACCTCGATACAGCGTTTGCCGCTCTGGCTCTGCTTCTACAGTGATTTAAACAACAAGACAGATTCTCTCTTCCAAATGCAGCTAGTAGTCATACATCTTTGGTCTTTCCTACAATAATTGCAATAGTGGCTTCCCTTTCATTTGACAGCATACACATGATACCTGGGCTGTGAATCTGCAGTTAGACTTCTGAAGCACGGCGTCTACGCATGTGCGCAGTGGCAGATCCTCCAAGCTTGATAACAGGCTTCGAACTTGACCAACACTTCAACTGCTAATAGTTGTGAAATTGCTCTACAATCTGTTAACCATCACCCTGGAAAGAATTCAAGAGCAATGTCAATCGGCCCAGTCGATTTTTCAGTTATCAGCTATGTTCTTATGGTTTATCGGGTTTCTCGCGTTTATAGGTCTATTATTAGCACCGCGTGTGATAGTATACCTCGTTAAGCATGATTTTGCGGGAGTTAAATTCCCACAATATGATGCGTTCGTGGTGAGTAATAGAGTAATAGAGGTGTGCACAGCCATAGATCGCCCAAACCTCATTCTTGATATCCCTGATATTTCATACCTTGCTACTCACAAGAATGGATGTAGAATTTGTTCGGTGTGAAATATATTTTTGATCCAGCGCTAAGCTTAACGCTCACTTAATTGTCACGTGGGTGTTTTGACCGCGCCAGGCTGTTTGGCTCTCAGCCTCGCCTATCCTATAATTTTTTTTCACTGTCCGACTTATCGTTCAAAATACGCTAAGATGCCTCCAAAAAAGCATATGAAATTTGGAGACGATGGTGGAAACATTGAGATTTCAAATGCTTCAAATTCAATGGTTAGAAAGGTCTATGGAAATAAGTTGAAGAAATCTCAGGGATCTAGAACTCTGAATCAAAACCTTGCATCAAGCTCTCCTATACCGGGTCCTTTAAATATACAGCGTTTACACGAGCTTGAGTCTGGAGATGCTCTATTATCAGAAAGTGACGCCAGATTTGGGCGTTCTGGCAGCTCTGCGCCTGAATCACCAGAAAGTGATAGCGATAACAGTGTATTAACTGATATCGAGGAGCCTACTAGAGTTGATTTCATAAAAGATTTGCAGAAAACAGCATCCGTCAATGGTCAAGGTAAAGATAAGAAGAAAACAATCAGAAAATCAGGCTCTTCTGTTTATTTTTTTGACTCGGATGAAGAGGAACCTGTTGTACAGGCTGCAGATACTCCTCAGTCTTTACGGCAGAAGGCTGCTGCATTGTTGAAAGACCGACAGACTCTTCCTATTTATAAATCTCGAGCTCAGGTGATGAAGCACATAACTTCCAATCCGGTGACTGTTCTACTCGGAGAAACTGGTTCTGGTAAATCAACACAGCTACCCCAGTTGATCTATGCGAATGGCAAAAATGAACGAATAGCCATCACACAGCCTAGAAGAGTCGCTGCTATCAATCTCGCTACTCGTGTGGCTGATGAAATGGGGGTATCATTGGGAAATAGAGTTGGTTACTCTGTTAGATTTCAGAATAGATCTAATCCTAGAGACACCCATATCAAATATTTGACTGACGGTATGCTGATGAGAGAAATGATGCTGGATCCGAAACTCTCAAGATATACCACTGTAATTCTAGATGAAGCTCACGAAAGAACCGTGATAACAGATATATTGATGGGTTTACTAAAACAATTACGAGCTTCATCCCGCCCCGATCTACGCATAATAATTATGTCTGCCACTTTGGATGCCGAGAAATTCAGCGATTTTTTTGAAAATGCTGAAATCCTCTATGTGGAAGGTAGAAAGTATCATGTTGATCGGTTTTACGCCAAGTCCAGCATCGAAGACGTGGTCGATGGAGTCATTCAAACTGCTTGCCAAACAAATCTCGCGGAACCTAGTGGCGGTGATATATTATGTTTCCTGCCTGGGCAAGATGATATTGATCGCTGCGTTGAAAAAATCGAATCTATTGCTGAAAACATGCCGAAAAGTGCGCCGCTGATGGTTCCAATTCCTTTATATGCTTCTCTACCTAATAACCTACAACAGCGAGCATTCCAGAAGCTGGGGCCTGTCCCTGGAACCAAGCGAAGTCAGAGAAAAGTAATCTTTGCAACAAACATTGCTGAAACCTCGGTTACTATTCCGGGGGTAAAGTACGTAATTGATTCAGGCCTCAGAAAGATTAGAGTCTGGAAGCCGGTACTTGGACTCGATTCATTGTTAACTTGCGCAATTTCACAAGCATCCGCTCAGCAGCGAATGGGTAGAGCTGGTCGAGAGGGCCCAGGTGGTAAGTGTTTTCGTTTATATACCGAGGACACTTATATGAATGACCTTATCAAGCAGACTGAGCCAGAAATTGTCCGCTGTGATGTTGCGTCTACTGTTTTGACGCTCAAAAATCTCGGTGTAGAAAACGTTCTTAACTTTCCTTGGTTGGAGCCTCCGTCTATGCAGGCCATCACTTTTAGTCTTTATCAGCTTTATCAGCTCAACGCATTGGATGATAACGGAGAAATTACAAACCTTGGAAAGCAAATGGCATTGCTACCTCTGGCGCCATCTTTATCTGCTATTCTGATCAAGGCAGCAGGATCAAAAAATAATGAGTCTTCTCAGCAGCTTTTGGAAACAGTTTTGGATATCACCGCTTGTCTATCAGTAGATGACTTACTTGTCACTCCGCGACCTAATGAACGAGACGAAATTAATGCAAAGAAAGCCGAACTGTTTCCCCGAGGTGTTCAATATGGTGACTTGATCATGTTGGCAGATATGTATAAACTTTATCAAGAAATCCCCTCTAATGCCAGACGTGAATGGTGTAAAAGCGTTGGAATCAACTTCAAAGCTATGAAAACAGTTATACCAGCGAGGGAACAGTTAGTAAGATATCTTCACGGTATACTTCCATGGCTCAAGGATCAATCGAAATCGAATGATGAGGAAAAGATGTTTATTCCCCCGGAAGAAATTCTTCAGTGTTTTCTAGAGGGTTATCGGGCTAATGTTGCACTTGGCCAATCTGATAGACGATACCGTACAATCGGCAATGGAGGTCAAGTCCTATCAATTCATCCAAGTAGCATGATGTTTGGTGCCCGGGTGGAGGCCATAATGTATCTTGATTATGTCTTCACGAGCAAATCTTATGCCAGATGTGTCAGTGCTATTGATCCCAAGTGGCTTGTTGATTAGGCTTTGCGAAGTTAGCGTACAAGGTCCCCTGTTTCCTTCAAATAGATCAAGAATGGTTGTTATAAGCAGGATCGGCAGGATCGGGGTCGTGGACTTGCATTATGTAGTGCAACCGCGTATGATATCGTCTCGTTTCAGGGACATTTTATTGAAACCCATCTATATAATCAAGAGTCCTGCTGAAAAGCTCGATTGTAATTATCCTATAGAAAACATTTTATGCATGACACCTGAAGCTATCAAGAAGATCAGCTTATTCCACATTGTGAGAGCGATAACTGCGTGTGCGGCTGTATAGTGCCCTTGTTGGGGTGCCGGCTAAAGGCCGTTTACGCGAGTGCTTCTGTCTATAGCTTGCCAAAACAATCGTGAAAAAAAAAGTTGTGCGGCGGTATTAATCGACAACTTTAGCGGAACGGAAAATGCTTAGAAGACGCTAGAAACACATTCGTTTGGAGCAGTGCTAGATTCCAGGAGTCCCCAGCTTGCTTGTAGCGCAAAAAAAAAAAAAGATCAAGTCCGAATGCACATTTTTTAGGGCGCTTGATCTTAAAATTATCGAGCCGCTACCCCAAACATCTCTTGCCAAATTCCTGGGTCTACTACAGGCAGCCAAGCGCGGAAGATGGAATCACAAGTAGGGGATAATACTAATACATCGCCAATGGCTGACCCTCATTCCTAAATACCCTTGACCAAAGATCTTGGTCAAACCGGAGGACGGAGTTCTTTACTATTGTTAAGCGGAGTATTCTCATGTTGAATCTCTAATAATTGTTACTTTTCGAGAATTTTTCATAGAAATTGGCAGTCACTCGGCCCCAAAAGCAATTAATTTGACTTTAGGTATCGCTCAGACAGTTTTTCTCAATTTTGGTTTTTTTGATGTATTTGCTTTTAGATGTGGTTTCTAGATGGGTGAGAATTGCCTAGAAGAAACAGTCGTCAGAGGTAGTTTTGTTTCTTTTTGGTGTGGGTGTCCACAAGGGCATTGCATAACTCTCTTATAATCAATGCTGCTAATGATGAAGTACCAGAGACCAGTCTCACATTGAGCGCAATTAAAGGCGACAGTCTGTCGGCGCATTTAGAATTCGGTTGATCTAACAATAACGAGATAGTGATCCCCAGGAACAGCAAATTATGGAAAAGGATGCCATGAAGATTTGTGACGTACGTCATATTATGGTTTGATTGGGTGGATCATATGAAATTCCTAGTGAACGTCTACAAGCTATATGATGGTAATATCAATGCTGGAAATACTACCTCAATTAAAATGAAACTGTATTGCTTAGGCAATAGGGTATCTATGACTGAGGTTCGAGATGGCTATAATATTCCGGCTATGGTGCTTGTGTTATCACAAATTCTATGGGGTGTGATGTGGGAACAGCCGTACGTTGAAGCTTAGTGACGAAAATGTAGTGGGCAACAACAGCAAAAGTAGAGTTCGTCTAGTGTTGTGTTCCGAGTGGCCACCAACCGCTGGCGGCTAGCCAGCCGGGGAGAATAGAGGTGGCGTCTAAAGGAAATGACCCAGTGCTGAGAACAATCACAGGATGATGAAATTTAGTCGCACGCGAGTAAACCAAAGCATAGCAAAACATAATTCCAAGTTTGCTAGAAAATTAGAACGCCCAGGCTTTTTTCCAGTGCAAAGATACGAGTCTGCTGGACGAGGTCGGTCGAAAATGCCCTCACACCCCCCACTCGGTCCCTGACTTTCATGCTGACTATTTGTTAAATGAGGGTTAAAAAAGCCTTGTTTATTGCTTTTTCGCAGACCTTGGGTAGCGACACTTCCGTTTGACTTGGGAAGAATTGCTTTTTGCTTGAGTTTGTCTTCAAGTGGATTTGTTTTTTGATGTCTTTTCTATAATTCGTTTTTTTTTTCTGTACTGGGTTCCCTGCTTTCTTTTCTCCCAATAAATAGCCCAACGCCTGGTTGTGTTGGTCGTTGCCATTTTGTCAACTGTTCATCTCTTCCACCTCACAGTCACCTAGCCAGCAGCAACCAAAGCGCGCGCCATTCTAAGTTGACAGGACGAACAACAACAAGACACCCGGCTTGCTCAAGAATCATCTCTTATCGCACTATTTGGTAGACTGCTTTCATCTTGAACGTCATGTCTCAGCTGGGTACGGCTCCACAGCCTCCAATGGTCACGCGTCATCACACCAACGGGCAAGTTGTCTCTTCTGCCAACGGGTCAGCGATTGCATCTCCTCAATCTCAATTGGTGATACCAGCAGCAGCAGCAGCTCAGCATCAGCAACAACAGCAAGTACAGCAGCAGCAAGTACATCAAGCACAACAAGCACAACCGGTACAACAACAGCTTCAGTCGCAAGCGCCGGCTGCGAATGTTACGGGCAACCCACCACCACCACCACCAGCGCCTGGAGACAGCGCTAATTTAACGCCATATCAACAACTACAACTAGCTACAAGTGATGCTTGGCTTATGGTTGGAAATTATGCCGAGCTTTTGGATGAAACGGACAAAGCCATTGCTGCCTATGAATCAGCATTGAAATATTCTCCTTATTCTATCCCTGCCATGACTGCCATGGCCAATCTATATCGATCTAAAGAGAATTTTTCAAAGGCTATCGAATTTTACCAGAACATTTTGTCATATGCTCCTGACTCCGGCACCACCTGGGGGTCATTGGGTCATTGCTACTTGATGATGGACGATCTACACAAAGCGTATCAGGCTTATCAGCAGGCCCTTTACCATCTTCGAGATCCCAAAGATCCGAAGCTTTGGTACGGAATTGGTATTTTGTATGACCGTTATGGTTCCTTGGAGTATGCTGAAGAGGCTTTCAGCCAGGTTATGGACATGGATCCCAATTTTGAAAAGGCCAATGAAATTTATTTTCGTCTGGGTATTATATACAAGCAACAGGGCAAATACCAGCAGTCGTTTGACTGTTTCCGATACATTTTGCACAATCCGCCAAAGCCTTTGACTACTATAGATATTTGGTTCCAAATTGGCCATGTTCATGAGCAAAAAGGCGAGTTTGACCTGGCTCTCGAGGCTTACCAGACAGTGCTCAAAGAAAATCCCAATCATGCTAAGGTATTGCAGCAGTTGGGCTGGTTGTATCATGAACAATCTTCATCTTTTGAGAACCAAGACCGTGCTATCGGTTATCTGACCAAATCCTTGGAAGCCGACCCTCAGGATGCCCAGTCTTGGTATCTTCTTGGTCGTTGCTACATGAGTCTGCAGAAGTACAATAAGGCTTATGAATCCTACCAGCAAGCTGTGTACAGGGATGGCTCGAACCCCAACTTTTGGTGTTCCATTGGTGTACTTTATTATCAAATCAACCAATATCGTGATGCCTTGGATGCTTATTCTCGAGCTATTCGACTCAATCCCTGTATTTCAGAGGTCTGGTATGATCTTGGAACTCTGTATGAATCTTGCAACAACCAGATCTCTGATGCTCTGGATGCCTACCAGCGAGCAGCTGAATTGGATCCTCATAACACTCACATCCAGGCCCGCTTGGACCAGCTTCGAGCTTCTCAGAACGGATCGGCTCCTCAGGGTCATACCATGGTACCGCCTCGGCCCCAAGATGTCAATCCCCAGGCTTATCAACAGGGACCTCCGAGTGCTATTTGGAATCAACAGCAACAGCAGTCTCGAAACCAGTCTAATGGAGGTCAACAAGGCCCTCCGATTCAGCAGCTGCAGCATCCCTCGCTGCATGCTCCTCCGCATCAGCAACAGCAACAGCAGCTTCCTCCACCACAGCAGCAGCAGCAGCAACAACAGCAACAGCAACAACAACAACCTCAGCAGCCTCCCCTTTCAGGATCTCTGCCTTCTCATCAGCAGCATACATTGCCCGCTCCATCCCTGTCTCAGCCGTACGCCCACCAGCAGCAGCAGCAGCAGCAGCAACAACAACCACAACAGCAACAGCCACAGCAGCCCCATCCTCCGACTTCTACTGCAGGAGCTCCAAAAGCTCAAGTGGTTGCTACGTCAAGTACTGGCAATTTCCTTCCTGCTCCTCATCAAGCCGGTACCCAACAGCCTTCTGCTTACAGTCACGAAAATCTTCCATCTCCTAATGTGCTCAACAGCAAGCCTGCTAATGGTGTTACGATTCCACCTATCAATCATGCTACTCCCCCCAAGCCTGCTTCAACCAGCACACCTATTGCAACTCCCAGTGTCGTTAACAATACATCCAGCACCGCCACGCCAGTTCCAGAGTCTATTAACAAGCCCGCTGACAGATTGTCGACACCGGTGAGCCCTGCTGTGTCTAATTCTAAGCATGAAGAGGAAGCTACATTGAAGCGAACAATCGATGATGAGAGTAGAAGTGCCGGTGGTAGTGTCGTGAAGAAGCCAACGTTGGAGACGGTTGCCAATGGCGAAACTGTAGCTCCTGAACCCACAACTGAAGCATCGGTGGCTCCCTCTGTGTCTGGGTTAACAGAGTCTGTGCCATCTGCCCCAGCGTCTGTTGCTACGCCTGTCCCTGCTATAACTGCTTCTACTACTAGTACTGCTGCTGCTGTTCCAGCGCCAACTGTGGTAGCACCTGTAACTGTGCAAGTACCGGCGCCAATCGCAGCCACTGCTTCGCCTGCTCCAGAACGCCTCGAGCCAGTAGAAGCCCCTCAAAGGAAAATCGAAGAAGATAGTGATTATGACGCCGAGGAAACTCCTGTAGGAAAGCCAGCAGTTGACGCTGGAGGTGCTGCACCCAATGAATCCGAGTTCTCAGTCGCCGCCGCTGCAAAGGTCTCTGAAGAGCCTGAGCCCAAAAAAGAGACGCCAACGGCCTCTGCAACCACAGAAGTCGAAAATAAGCCCGAAAAATCAGACACAAAGGACGAAAAATAAACCATTAATGTGATATGGGCACGAATTGTATTATATTACATATTTATACTATTGTTAGCAATGATGAAATCATAGTCACCGACAATACAAATACAAAGTAGCCGCTTCTCCATTACCCCTGGCGCGTAGAGTATAGTTTGATTGTGAGAAGTACATGCCCGCGTTCTAGGCTTCCAACCAGTTTCTGAAAGTGTCAAACGTAAGCGCTGAAATCCTGTATAATCTCCGACTATTGATATCCTCGGCTTTTTTCACAGATTCTTCAGCTCCTCATTCAATACATAATGGTTCCATGAGTTATTTTCCTTGTTGAATTTGCCTGTTTATTTGTTCAGGGCGCTTACCATGCGCCGGCCTTTCCCTCCTTTCGCTGGGCCAACAACATTTTGGTAAGGCTAAAATTCTCCTAAGACTTGATTCACCACCTTGTGACACGCACACTGCAAACCTACCATGCATTCAGCTTTGCCGCAGGTTGATGGTCATTTCCACGCCAAAAAAAAAAATCAGCGGCCTAATGTTGTTCAGGCGTTTGAAAACTTCATCAGTAACGTCCAGGAAGGCCAGCGTCCTTATGTTTATGGCGCGTTGGCGTTAACAGCACTGGTATTCATAGCATTGATAGGTTCGATAGGAGCCCTTTTCAGCAGATCTCCACATCCCTACGTGGTCCATGATGGCTCTACGGTACAGACGATCGTGAAGTCCCCCTACATTTATCCGGATCTTGCGCGATACTCCGAGTATAAGCTGATGCAGAGTGTCACTCTGGACACTGGAAAGAAGGTCAACTCAGCTAAGCATTCATACAAATATTCCGGCGGCGAAACGCCCGAGGTTATCATGGTTTCAGGTTTCATCAGCGATGCTGGATACACCGCTGAATACTTGCAGCGGGTGTTAGATAACCGTTTGGATTTTGCTAAGAGCCATGGCCATGGTTTGTATATTCGATACATGAAGGATTTCCAGGGCCCTAATGTGGTTGGAAATAATGACGGTTTCCGGTTTCAACGTGCTGAGTTTGCCAAAATCTACCTTATTCGTGAAGCCATGTATGCATTCCCCAATGCCAAGTGGATCTGGTGGCTTGATCAGGATGCCATCATCAAGAATCCTGATTATGATATCAAAGGCGAGTTGTTAACCCCTGCTGAGCTTGAGAAGAAAATAGAACGGGATGTGCCCATTATTCCTCCAGAATCAGTCATTCATACTTATAAACGAGTGTCTGGCAGTAACATCCGGTTAATCGTGACCCAGAATGATCGAGGAATTTCTACCCAGTCTTTTATTGTTTCTAATGACGAGCTGTACGGCCATATTCTCATGGAGTACTGGATGGATCCTTTGCACCGAAACTACCATGGTTTTATTGAAAATAGTGTGAACCAGTATTCAGGTCTCGAGGCATCCATCACCCACATGGTTCAATGGCACCCAGCTATTCTATCTAAGCTTGCCATTGTGTCTCATAAACACCTTGGAAGTTATCTCAAAGAAGGTACACTCATCAAGGGTCAAGATGACCCCCCTTATAATGTTTTACTTTTACGATCAGCGGAAGAACATGGATTTCCGGGCTTTGACGCCATTAACCAGGCTTGGCTAAACAACATCCTCGGAGCCGAGAAGTCGAAGAGTTAAAGGAATTTCATTTTCAGACTAATATTCCATTATAGAATCTGAATGTACTAGGATGAATGAATTGATCAATTTTCAGTTTTTCTTCTAAATCCACCTTCCCAGTAATGCCATACCAAATGCTCCAAGGCACATGGATGTATAACAAGCAGTGACTCGTCCCACACTGGCGTTATCCATTTCCGTGCTATGCAAAAAGTCGTTGGCAATCAGCTCTACCAATGCTGTGTAAATGAGAATCCCTGCACTGACGGCATCAAATATACCTTCAGTAATTAGGGCTGTAGATGAGTCTGGAGAGTACAGATTCTGAATTCCTAGTCCAATAGCAATTGATATAGGGGTGGTCAATCCAAATGCCACGACTAAGACCCATTCAATCCAACGTTTGTCGTCAGGCCATTTGGCAACAGCAACCCGCGAGCCCAGACCAAGGCCCTCAAACGTCTGGTGAAGTGTCAGAACAATGAAAAGCATAACAAACTTGTTTGTTGCGGAAACTGCCAGAGTCAGTCCTACAAATACCGAGTGGAAAATGACTCCAAATTCCAGAAAGAGAACTGAGGCTAGCTCCTGTGTAAGTCCACTATGTTGAGGTTGCTTATCATTCAAAGATTCGCTTATGGATCCAATTACGGTGGCCTTATCTTCCTGACTCATGAGGCTGTTTTCAGATGATGCAGTGGCTTGCCGACATGAAATCATACGCTCTTCAGCTGCTAGTCGAGCAGTATGACGATGAGAAACAATGTCTGCAAGAAGAGCCAAATAAATAACACCTAAGCATATTCCAAATGCCCAAGGGTATTGTTCCCAGCCCCAACCTAGACATTCAGTAGTGAGGGCCTCGTTGGCAGGAGAAAGAAGGTGTACTGTGGCTGTTGCAAGAATCACACCAGATCCAAAATACTTACTCAGATAGAAAAACTCGTCTAGGTGTTTCCCCCAAGTAGTATTTACGGCTTTAGTTTTACTGAATTTTGATCTAAATACTGGGGTACCAGCGCCTAGTGTACCTCCAATAAGAACAATAAATATTGATAGGACTCTGATGCCCATCAAACCATTTTGACCTCCACTTATAGCGCACTCTGGCATTGTTTCTAATCTACCATTTTCCATGGATTTTTCCTGCTATATATTTCTATTCCAATCTTTTTTGAGGCCATCTCAGTTGCCGTTTGAGCCATCCCTTATGAGATTAAAATGGGCAGTACCAACCTTACGGCCTCAACTTTCTTGTTTCGGCAGCCTTCAACTGGCCAAGAAAGCAGTCTGTTTGAGTATTCCTAACTAATTAATAAACGTCTATGGATCACATTATGATCAGCATCTCTGTATGGGGCATCTAAGGCACCAGTGTGCGAGACTCCTCAGTGAAATCTGTGGGAATAATAAGAAATACAGCTTGATGATCTGCAGCTTTAAAAAGACTTCTGTCTGATCGTCAGCCGCCGCGAGCTATGACTTCCAACTATATAAGTACCGGCCCCGGACTTTAGCAATAAAAAATTGAAATGCCACATAAAGTTATTCAACCCCTTCATCATCATCTGAGTCCCCGCTGTGTACTTCAAAAGCTATCTGCCTATTGTGGTGAACATTCAAACGCCCATGTCTCGTCATAGACACCGCCGTACATCATCCGCTGTACGCACCAAGAATCGTTCTACCCTATCATAAATGCACTAAAGCTACGGCACTATTTTGCACCCCATTGACATGATCAATTTATAATAAATATTATCTCAGAATTGATTATCACTTGGATGGCAGGTTCATAATATCCCTATATGGCAGCTAGCCTGGATGCTCCTCACGAATTTATACGGTTTACCGCCTCTCCGACTTCTTTCGATGTCGGCGTCACAGTCTTTTGGCGTTAACTGATTTTTGGAATTGAGCCAGCTTCAAATTATTTCAACTTGTCAAGGCAACATCTTCATTTGGACCAGGTGATCACCGGTCAGCACGATTAGCAAAGCTAATCGCATAAAGACTTCTATATGCTTACTATTCAAAAGGCATCGAATAACACCGAGCCAAACTGCCATAAAACAAATCGTTTCCAAAAATGATGTAGCACAACCCAAATAAAATGCATCAAATCATCAACCACCAGCTGGTGGCCATCATACCAATTAATACAACTACAGTGATAATGGCAGCACCAGCTGTATCCTTGGTAGTCAGCTTAAGAGCTGAGACATATTTTCCATCCGAACCAGAGGTTCCATTGCTTCCAGCAGCACCGTCACCTTTAGATGTACCCCCAGTAGATGCGGTCAAGGGGCCTGGTTTGTTCCAGATCAATAAAGTATTGAGAACATCTAACGCACAAATCTGTTCGCCAAGTCCATAGTTTCCGTCCCACTTACCAACTAGCCAATTTAGACCACAGGTATGTCCATCATATCCACCAGTACAGGAAGTTTTTAAAGCATCAGCGGTGCTTAAGATATAAGGCCAGATCAAATCAGTAGTTACTGGAGCCAAACGCATGGTCTGACCAAGCAAACGAGCGAATATACCTTTGAAACATCTCTCATCTGTGTCGCACTTGTTGTAAGGCTGGCATGCAGCTTCATACATGACACCATTCTCGAAGAAGACGGTGGCTCTGTTCCAGAGCATTTCGATTCGTTCGAGCCAAAGAGTATCATTTGTATAATTATACAAATAAGCAGATCCAGATATGAATAATCCATAACAATATGTCCATTCTGGTTTGTCAACATTGGTACAGTTTTCTTCAATATATGCACCATCATACACATAGGTCAAGTTTTCGTTCGAAGGTGTGTAGACGAAATCAACATCAACCAACCAGTTATAAGTCTTCTCAGCCCATTCCAAGTAAGTGTTGTTTCCAGTGAATCGGGCCAGCCGAGCTGCTAGGTTAAACAAGCACCCATTACTAACAGTATTCTTGTAATCATAGCCATTGTTCCAAGTATAGATCTGCCACCTGAGACCTCCTCCACAATTCGCAGGCTCCCATCTCCAAGCCATAGTATTAAACACAGCTTGGGCCAAGTAAAGCCAGCCAGGGTAGTCTCCCGTAGGAGCCGAAAAGTTTTTTTCCGCAGCATCCATAGCAGCAATTCCCCAGAAACCTTGGTCATCATTACCCTCGGTATTGGTCTGATTGGCAGGCATATAATTCCAGTCAGAACCAATCTGAAAGAGCATTGAAGATTTAATCAAATCTGTATATGTATCATTTCCAGTGTAATATGTGTAATCAATCAAAGAACCCCATGCCACTCCAGCTTCATACCAATAATAACCATATACGAACATACCCGGTGTCTCACCAGTGTCGTTACCATCATAATAATCCAATAAACCTTGCGCAACCAATGCCTGAGCTTCATAAATAGACGTGGTATTGTCAACATCAAAGGCTAAGCCTGAGACTAACCTGCCGAACCCGGCTACAAGTAGGCCCAGAGCCACCAACACTTCACTAATCTTTGGGTGCATGGTTAAAGAGCAAAGCTCACGATCGAGGCATTTTTAGACCTGGTCCCTACAAAAAAACCTCACGACGGGCTTAGCTGTGAAAAAGCCCCCTTCTTTCTTATTCAGAATGCGGGATTTTTTTCTACGCGCCGCATCCTGTGCGGAAAGCTTAGCTTTTGGAGCGTTTTCCCGATTTGGTCCGCGTCGCTTGTGCGAGTGCGGTTGACTTATAAAGTCGTTGTCATGGCAATGGATGAAATCACACCGGCTATACCGGCCGCTCACTACCAGTAGTGTTTCCAACAGATCAATCCATCTACCTGAGCCAGAACGATAATTTATTTATCGGGATTTACCTCACTGACAGAACAAGTTCCTAAGCTTGATCCCCTTTCATATCCGTACCTCTAACCTCCTCTTATGCTTTCCTTATTTACTTCTCTCTGTTTATACTTTTCTCCACAGCCCAACTCCTCCTCATTCCAATCTCCCATCGCAATATCAATGCCCATATTGTTTATCAATCTGCTCCGTCTTGCTGCCAAACTAGCATTCATAGTATAATGTCGCGTAAAGACACGAAAAATTGCTCAATTGGAAAATTACCGGACGAAATCTTGCTGCAGGTCTTTCAATATCTGGATCATTACGATATTGCTTCTTGCTGTCGAGTATGCTATAAGGTATGTGTAATGTCACCCATCCGATACTCCGCGCTGAACAATCATCGGCTAACGGATTATCCCAGTGGAACAACGTAGGAAATGAGAACCAACTGTGGAGACATTTATCGGTAGATCTCAGCAGTTTTGACTTTCCAAATAATACTGAAGCTATAGATGCAATGGCTGTAAGGCTACAGCAAACTCACAGCTTGACATTGGATTGTACTGTGCGGCCGGTTGCGAGAGCAACCTTCATTCACTGGCTCAATAAACTCTGTGACTCCAAACTCAAGAATCTAGCAATAAGCGGTGTACAACTGAATGATCACTGCGGTCAGTTGAGTAATCTGGTGATGTCACTGTCTCAAACACTAGAGTCTCTTTGTTTGCGTCGCACCCTTTTGTCTGGTGAACTACTTGTCTACATGAGTGACATGCCACATCTAAAGAAAATAGACTTTTCGCATTCCTATATCACAGACGATGATCTAGCTTTGATACCATACTCGCTTTGGAGTGCAGGGCTGGAAGAAGTTTGGCTAGATGCGCTGCTCTCGGTAACAGCTGAAGGCATGACTGGCTTTCTTTCCAGTTGGAAACCATCCAAACTGAAGTATATGTCATTGCGTCATAACAGTTCACTCTATCCTTCAAGTCTGGAGGTTTTTGTTCGTCATAATCCTGGCTTATCACTGTCAGTGCGGGGATCAGATCACTTCACGGTCTCGGATATCAGACATATTCAAGAGATCGGCAAATGCTGCTCGATAGATCACAATGCTGTCCTCGAGGACTGGAGTGTTGTGAGTCTCAGACGTTTTGTGGATTACCTGGTAAGCGGCTTACGAGTCTCTGGGAATCAATGATGATCTTCTTTATTTATTATGGGTAGGGATATATATATAACTTGAAACGTTTATTTATTAGAATGATAAACTGGTTGATAACGAATAGTTCCTACGATGACCTGATATGGGCCTTGATTTCATTAAGCAGATAGTGATAATCTCACTTATAGCTTTGTTCGGGTGTATCTCATATTCTTCTGTTTGAAAGAATGAGAACTTGATCTTTTTTTCCGTTTGTAACAAGTCCAAATTTCAGATGCTTTCTTCTGTCTATATCTATAACTTGTTGCTGGAGACTGTTTCACAGATTTATTTGACATGTCTCGTCGTATTTCATTAGCACCAATATCACCAATATCTCAGTCTGCGCATAACTTCACTTTAACGTAACCTATTTTTCAATCAGTGTATGGCTTATTTTTCTTTCAGTAAATTGATTATTTGTTCCGTCCAGAGATATGTAGTTTTAATATTCATCCATCTATGACTAGAGTTTGTTGGCCAAAACTAATACACTGTTGTTCTCGGCTTTAAACAACCTCGTTATTTGCCTTGGTTCGAACGCCCATTGTCAGTAACATCTCACATAGCCTAAATCATTCTTCAGAGTCATTTGTGGGTCGAAGCAATATCGAGTAACAGGTTCTATTCCTTTTTGAAACGTGCTAATGTTTTGGAGTTTGATGGCAGCTTGGCTTTACCGACTTTTCGTGTTGAACATCAATTTAGTGGACCTTCTACATGAGGTAATCCAGGGGGATAATGTGTGGAAACTATATAGCCTACATTGCAGAACAAAAAGCACAACCTTGCAAAAACGTTTAAACTAGTCAAAAACGACCAAATAAAACTTTCAATTAAATTATATATAAATACAGTATACCGAGTGGTTTACAAAGAGGCTTTGATGTGTATCTATTAATGAGCCTTTGCGCCACTAGAGCAGATGCAATTTCAATAAATAAAATGCAACAGTAAAAACCAACCCTACTATTTGATGCTTATAACAGCAGGAGTCTCACCATTCAACTGAGGAATATCACCCAGCTTCAATGACATCTTTATGGTTTCGTTGTTGATAAACAAACGAGGCCTTCCAGTATCAAACTTCTGTTTGGTCGACAAGTCAAGCTTATTACATGCGACATCCAGAAGTTTACCGGCTATCATTTTCTTACTATAGAAAACCGGTAATTTGACACCTTCTCTAGTGCTGGTCGAAGGCCTCTGTAAATAAAAATACAATCGGTCTTGCGGGGCGACAGAACTATCACCCTTAGCATTCTTCTTGAGCTCTAACATCGGAGTTACAACCGGCTTTCTAGTTTTTCCAGCAGAAGGAAAAAGCTCTTTTAATTTCGCAAGAGCAGCAGCGGAACCAGTGGGCCTTGTAGGTTTGGCTAAATTCGATTTAGCTAGGCATTTCCTAGTTACCTCGGCTCTCGGACACCTTGTAGGGGAGGTCATACGAGAACTGGATTTAGAAGTAGAATCAGATTTCGATCGGCCCGTCTCTTTAATCAGCTCAGCGGAATCGACACACGGATGATCTTTCCTATGCTCGCCACAAAAGCTCTGAGAACATCCAAAGCACTTAAACGGGAGGAAGTCTAACCGTCCACATGAAGCGCAATGAACTCCAACATCCATTAATCCCTGATCTTTTGTACTCATCTTGTCTATAGTTTGCTGTGGGTCTGACATTTGCAAAATAGGATATCAGCAGGTATTTATATAAACCGGTCGGGGTAGGATTACAAATATGGTCATGTGGCGAGCAAGAGTCAGCAGTAATAAGCGGCCGATGATGGCTGAGCCTCACGTGATGTGACACCCCACCCAGAAAGTTGCCAGAGGATTCCATTCCATACTGAAATTTACCCGTAGTAAGACGACCCAACCCTTCCCAAATTTCACCAGGACTTCGATGAGCAAAGTTTTTCTTTACAACACAGCTAGTACTATTTAGATAGTCATAAGAAACCCGGCAAACACAATGTCTGTTGCTTCCAAGGTGGGTAGTTTAAACCGGTACTGAAACACTGTTTTTTGCGCGATTCCTATTAGTTGACTGGGTGTGGTAATGTTGGATTGCTATGTTAAGCAGGTGCGATTTGAACCCACCAGGCTCAACTGAGCGACCTCCAAGAACGTTCAGTCCAATTGGCTTTGATTGCTATCAATCTTGATCCATTGTCAAATTCATATTATTGGCAATTGATAATCTCCTTTTGATGTATATTCTGACTTTCTAGAACCTCTTTGCTATTCTCGGCAACGACGGCGAGACCTCGACTACTCCCGAGTTTACCTTGCCCAAGACTAAGGCCAATACCTCGACCAAGAAGCTTGATCAGCCCCCCAAGTCTGATCCTTCGCGAGCCAACCCCAACCGAAAGAAGCCCACTGGAAACGAAGCTGCTTTCCGAAACAAGGATACTGGCCGAGAGAAGAACAAGTCTAAGCCCACTGATTCTGAAGAGCCTGCTAAGGGTAAGAAGCCTGCTTCTCGACCCCACGACCGATCCAAGTCTTTCAAGACTGACTCTCAGAAGCAGGTCGGCAAGTCCTGGGGATCTGACAAGACCGAGGCTGCTGACGAAGTTGCTGCCAAGAACATTGCTGCTGCTGACAAGACTGCTGATGCCATTGAAGACTCCAACGCCAATGTTGAGGAGTCTGATGAGGATGCTAACAAGAAGACTTTGGATGAGTACTTGGCTGAACTCAGTGTCAAGTCTGCAGGTTTGAGTACCAACCGACCCAAGCGAGAAATTAGCGGTGCCGAAGATCCCAAGTGGTCTAACGCCAAGGTTGTTGCCCCTGTTGATGAGGAATTGGTTGTTGGAAACAAGAGCAAGACCTTGCGGGAGAAGAAGAGAAAGGAGAAAATTATCATTGAGACTGAAATCACTTTCGCTTCTCCTAAGCGAGAGTCCTCTCCTCGGGACAGCCAGAGACGTGAGGGAAAGCGACCTTCTGGACTTAAGAACCCCAACCGATCTAAGGGACCTCGAGCTGCTCGACCTGCCGTTCCCACTATTCCTGATGAGTCCAAATTCCCTGCCTTGGGTGCTTAAATTTCTCAATCTACTAGTTGTTTAGCTGAACTTCACATATTCCCGTTTTGTATGTATTTATGTAATTACGTCGATTCATGAACACAATGCAGTAAGACTATCAAATAGGGGAGAATTATTGGTAGAAGAGCCAATGTGGCTGGAAGGAGAGTGATGGTGTAGAAGGTAGATACGAGGTAGATGTGGAGAAATTGGAATGTGGATAGAGACGTAAATATACACAAATATCTGGTTACATGAAAGACTTTATCGAAGATGAAGGATCTTGAAATTGAACTTTGTGATAGATTATCCTGAGCCAATGCATCTCTTCTCATCAAATCTTTATTTATATCATACTCTAGCGAGAAATCCGTGAATATCTTTATACTGTTATGACACATACATCGCATGATGCATCTTGGGGATACTGCATGGAAGCAATGCAGCAGAAGATTGATGAATCTTAAAGTGAATCCTGATAATAAAGAACCACTCTTTATAAGCCCCCTATCTAATTAGAAGCCTCTTAGATGCATTTCTTCTTTTCATAATAGAGGCAATGTGGGGATAGAGATGATCGGAGCTAAGATTCCATTTGAGGCTAAAGTCGAGGGTGGAACAATAACAGATAAGGGTTGGCGATAGTGATGCGGTGATCTCGAGTACTGATAAGAATAACTCAGAGGGATTTACAGATAGGAGATCAGCAGAAATACTGGTGAAAACATCTAACACACTCATGAAAATAACCCATGAATGGATAGTCCATATTTTAGTTCTGAAGATACGAAGAAGTGTATAGTACTGTCCTGTATCAACTAGCCTAATATCTTTAGCCACATCGGGAATGACTAGTCTGGGGCCTTAAAAAGTGCGCAAATTGACAGTAGCAATGATTTGGTGCTCACTATTATGGTTACTGTTTTTTTCATGTGGAAAATTGTTAATAGTTATAACTTATATGTTGATAGCTAGCACTACTATATAACAAGCACTTCATGCCGATAGCTATTACATCTCAACCCCTACATGGTGAGAACCTTCAGATCACATACTCTTTCAAGCTACTGTGAGCATTTTGTTAAATTACTTTTTACTGTATCCCTCTTTATACTGATTGTAAACATCCAAAGTCATTTGTTCCTTTTTGAATATTCACCATTTAAACTATCACCATCGTCATTTTTAGCACAAATCGGCATCTCATAATTATCATCGTTTATCAGTTTATATGATTTTTTCCCCTCCTCGCAGTAAAGATCTATAATCGAGAGAGAAGACTAGCATTCCGTTGCAACAAACAGCCGCTTACTGAATATCTCAGCTGAGTAACAAAATGTCAAGCAACTATGTACATAAAAAAAAAAAAATAAAAATAAAAAAAAGGGATAAAGAGGGAGGCAAAAATCAAAAAAGTCTAGTGGTGGTATCGTCAGGCTCATTAAAAGGACTCAAAGAATAGGTGAGGTGATCAGATTGAACGCAGTTGAACAAGGGCATCAATGGCTTCCTGTTCTCTCTTGTTGACAGGAATCGGGTTTCCACGTAAGCCCTCTGCTCCCACAGATTGCCAATCCTCTTCATCGGTGTCCCCGGCTGTTTTACGTGTAAAGCTTTCAGCACCAGTAGTAGGCATTCGCAACTTGGCTGACGCAGACAGAGGCACTGGTCTACTAAAACTAGAAGAAGCACCAGATTTACGGTAAGGATAACCGAAATCATCACTCTCGTCTTCATCGTCGTCTTCATCTTCATCTTCATCGGAAACAACGGCAACATCATCTATGTCATCGTCAAACACCTGACCAGGAATTCGTCTCTGAGTTTTGCCTCGAATCTTCTCGGTTGAATTATGGAACATCATGTCATCGTCAGCAAGATCTACGTCGTCCACAGCCCAGGATGATAATCCTGATTTTCCCAAGGTATTAGAAGAGGCTCTTCTAATAAAGCTTGATGGTCTGGAGCCATCGTGGGGTTTCAATACCGGCGAAACAGGGGGTCTAGTAGGAGTGTGAATAGCAGAAGAAATAGATTGCCTTCGAACTTGCTTTGAAAGCAATTTATGATCGACTTTACGAGCTGCCCATCTTCCCCAACTGATCTTCTCGAAAATGACATTGTTGACCGAGTCACCAGAGTCCAAGACGGCAATGATGAGTCGTCTCTGTTTCGACGACGACAAATCAGCAAAACCCGTGATGGTCAAAGCCAAATGAGAAGTGATGTGACGAATAGCTAAAGGACCCTGAGTCAATAATAGCCGAGATAATTTATCAGGAGTGACCTGTGCGGCGGCTGCCAGAGCCAAAGGAGAATTGGCATTTAATGGCCCCCCTGTGGAAGATCGGTACGACTCTTTGGCAAGGGATGATAAATGATCATTTTCTTGCAAAGAAGAAGGCACCGAGGCTCCGGCACTAAGCAGTGATGTGCTAGGGCTATTTTTGAACCTTGAAGCAGTAGAGGAATTAGAATATCGGTGACGATTCGCACTTATAGGGCCGACTCCCGAGGACGGCGATGCGCGGTGGGCCAATGATTGTGGGTGGTGGTAGGAAGAAGGGGATGAGCCAGACAGAATAGTGGCAGCCGCGGACGACGAATGAGACAAGACGGAAGCTGGCGCAGCACCGGAATTGGAAAATGAGGAAGCAGAGCCTGGAGCTAAAGAGCTCAAGGATGGCAGTGGGGATCCAGCAGTGGTAGGTGCAATAGGAGGGGTGGCCCTTGCAGCATTCGGCACGTGTAACGGCAGAGGCTTGGGGGAAGACGACGACAACACCAAGTTATGATGGTGCTGGTCATAGGAAGAAGGAGGGGTTCCAGCATCGGCATTGAGAGAATGTCGCTTAGCTGATAATCCCAAAGAAGGAGACACTTTTCTCGAGTTATCAGTACTGGTCGATCCAGTTCTCTGTCTTAGAAGTCCCGATGTCGGGGGGCTATGATACATGTCCAGCGTATCAGTGGTGGAGGATTTTGGAATATCCACAATGGATCGTTTAGATGTTTCATCGGCACCTCGGCCGTTGTCAGCACCTCCCAGTGCCATGGAAAGACCAGACATTAATAAATTTGTGGTTGCTTAAAAGGGGGTTGTCTTTCCTGCACTTTAATAGTAAAAGGAGGAGGAAGGGTTGTTGTTGAGACTGAGACTTAACCGGCGGCGTTCAACGAAATTTCACTTCCAACAGCCTGAAATTCCACTTGGACAATAAGCAGTGAGTAGTGAGCAGCGAGTTAGCTATGTGGGGTTGATAGGGGCGGCGGCTAGGGAGCTGAGCACGTGAAATATATGAGGCAAATGGGTGAAAAGCTACCAAGTAGAGAATTGCCAGATTCTTAAGGTTACTGGCTAGCAACGGTCGATATCTGATGAATTAAACGGTCGCCTGTTGCTACAATTACAAAGCCAAGTATGGTGAGCTTTACGTGAATTTACAAGGGGGACGGTACGGTTGAGTTGTAACCCGGCCGCGTCAAAGGGCAAGGGTAAGAGGGAGGGGGGTGGTGGAGCACATGACCTTTAGAGCGAAAACGTCAAGCAAGGTAATAGTAACAAGGGAAGGAAAGGAGATAGCATCAGAATAAATAGACGAGAACATGTAATTGGCTCATCTTTTATTATTATACCTTTTTTTTATACGTCGTAGAGAAGCTAAAGCCATTTGTGATTCTCTTCGAATGGAAAATGGTGGTGAGATGGTGGGAACTTTTTCAGCAAAATCAAATTAGGGGGACAAACTTGGGGATAATTCTTCAAAATATAAAACAGGAGAAAAGTCCCAAAAAGCCACACAAATATGATTTTGCAGATTTGAAATTGATAGATTGCGTCGTTAACAGGAAAGAGATTCTTTTTGGAAATCTCTAAAGAAGACTTACTCGGTCAAATGGGGATCGATCTAAAAGCAAGCAAATGATGCATTTAGTAACCCAAAGTCTTGAGCTGCTTAGCGGCAGAAGAGCCTTCCAAAGAAGCCTTAGCAGTAGCAACCTTCTTCTGCTGAGCAACCTTTTTAGCGTAGTAAGCGGCAGACTTGACCTTTCGTCGCTCTTCAAGTCGAGCAACAACGTCCTCGTACTTCCAGCCAACGGTGGAGGAAAGCTGACCGACAGTGGTGAACTTTCGACCGGGCTTGAGTCGCAAAACTCGCAAAGCCTGGGGAACGACAACTCGCTTGAGCTTGTCATAAGGAGGAGGAACACCCTCGAAGACCTTTAGTCGCTCCAAAGCAGCCTTACCTCGGGCAGTCTTGTGGGAAATCATACCTCGAACAGCCTTGTAGAAGATTCGAGAAGGAGCTCGGAAATGGAAAGGACCGTGGGTCTTATTGTATCGAGTACCCTTTCGCAAGTAGGCGTGGTACTTTAGCTTTGATCGGAAAAATTCACCAGAAATGTTGAGAGATTCACATCGGACAACAACAATCTTCTGACCGTTGAGCAACTGCTTGGCAACAGTGCTGGCAAGTCGACCGAGCAAATGGCCCTTACCGTCGATAACAACTTGAGATTCGAAAGAGTCCATTGTAGGATTACTAGGAGGTGTTGATGTTGTGTGGGAGGTGAAGAGGAAAGAAAAAAGAGTTTGACAGTGAAGATGTGTGTGGTGAGTGGGAAGCCTGAGAGTGGGTCTACTGAAATAGGAAATAGCAGTCACGAAAGCGTGGTCGATGAATTTCCATCTCACGTCACGTGGAATACTCAGGTATGCGGCTTAAGATAAAATGCTTTTTGAATTTTGGTTGGATTCGATTAGCTAGTGATATATTTTGACTGTATAAACGAGTACCCGGAAGTGTTTTGTTGGCTTGACTTTGATAAATTCATGCTGACATTAATATGGTATTGGAGATTTAAGGGATGGCATTGTGGTTTCATATTGTATGTTTAGTGAATGAGTTCGGCAGGCTGTTGTAGAGCTTGGCTGATCTGGCTTATCTTCCGAGCTAAGTACAATGAACCGCACAAAGCACAGCACAAAGCACAACACAAATCAAGCATAAAAGCCTTCGACAGGGAAGATGGTTATTTTGAACAGTGAATATATGAAAAATATGAGATAGTCCTTGAATATGCTTTTCTATTTGTCACATTATTTCCGGTTACCGGCAGAGCCGCACTGTAGCATTTCTAGCGTCCGTCGTTCCCCCCCCCTGAGACCTATTGGGCAGTCCAGCCTGACGATAACTGGGGAACCCAGAAAAGAGCATTAGCAATAGAAGAGGAGCCGAGGGCAACTGAAGAGGGAGATCAGGAGAAAGGAGTAAAGACGAGAGCTTCAAAAGGCAACAGAAGATACAAAAGAGATAGTTCAATCAAAAATTCAGTAGATAACGCAACAAGAGACTCAGTGGAAAACTGACTATACCTTACAATAGACAGACTACAAGGAACACACAGCACAGAACAGTGGCTTCATCAGCAGCTCGATGCCATTAACTCCACCGTTATGCGCACAACGGGTCTTACCTTCACAGTACTGGTCCAGTTCTAGCATGATTCCAACTTTCTTTTCTTCTCCAGGCCAAATGGGTGGGGATTTTCTCCTTGTTCTTCATCCGATATTTATCGGACCAGTTGCCTAAGACGATCCCGGCAATTCTCCTCCACCGCTAAGCGGCCTTTGCTAACCACCTCACTTTATTATTACAAACAAAACAAAAAAGCCGCCAGAATCAGCCCAGTTTGGATCCGAGCGCCGCTGAGAAATTTGCTCTAGGCCCTTGACAATTTCGCCGCCCACTACTAGACCTTCTTTTCCAGTCCTAAATCCCCCGTTTTCTCACCTATTTATTTGCTCCTTTGCCTCGCCCGAGCCACCCCACCGTCGTTGCCGTACTCCCCCTTACGCTCTCACCCACCTAAACACCCCGGCACAAGCTTGACAATCCTTAGCAGCGAGAGACGTTTCTTCTCACCAGGCACTGCACTACCTGCTTGCTTCAACCCAGCACATCTACAACAAAATTTCGGCCATATGTCGTCGGAAAACAAGAACGACACAGATATTGATGTGTCGAAGGAGGCGACAGGAATATCCGAGACGGATCCTGTGAGCTCGCCGTCTGTTCCGGTCGCTTCTGTGCCTATACACATCACTTTACTACTAGTCAGTGGTTTACGAGTCCCTTTGACTGTCGATACCGATTTTATATCTAGTCATGAATTGCCCTCGGATCCTCCTCATTCTCTGCTGATTGGATCCGTTAAATCCGCCTTATTTACCGATTGGAAAGAGGAGTGGGGTATTGCTCCAGTATCTCCTACTAATATCCGCTTCATTCATTATGGAAAAGTGCTCGATGACTCTCAAACTTTACAAGGTAAGTAGAAACTTTCTTTGAGATTCCCGGGATTTGGTTTTGGACCTGATATGCTAGTTGTTGTTTTAATTTGGTTTGTTTTCATTTTCATGGGCTCCAGCCGTCTATTACAGCTAAATCACCTTGTCCGCAACCCACCTCATCCCAGGACCGGTCGCTTTAACTCATTTTTCATCCCCAAATACTAACTTTGTTTTTCCTTTTCTCAATCTAGATTGCGGACTTGCTGGTGACTCTCCTCAAAATGTTGTTCACATGTCAGTAAAACCGGCTTCTTTTGAACTCGACATTGCTGCCAAACCTCAGCGCTCGAAATTTAGCAGACCTCGTACCACCGAGGACGACAATGGCTCTTCTAATTCACGTTGCTGCATCATTTGTTGAATATTTATTAATCTTTGTGCTACAGTACGGTCTAAACCTATCTCTCCACTTTAAGCCAAAGCCATAATATCTCCGTCCATCTAAATAATAATAAATATCTAGCTCTTGAGCTGTTCTGGTGGTCGTTCACCTGTCGATTGGTTATCTCCTCTCCAATTTCCTATTTGGCGGAATCCTCTTGTCAGATCAACATCCTGTAAATCTCCGAGAACATCATCTGATCCTGCTTGTCGATGATCATCTCGACTTGGTGGTGATGAATACTTGCTTGGACTCAAATCTCCTCCTCGTACCGGGGTAGATAGCTGCATGAGTTTCCAGAATGGCGCAGGACTACTGGCCGGCATGAAACTGCTTGGAAGCTGCTGAGTAGCTGATGGTGGAGCCAGCTGCAGCCGGGTACGAGCTGGCGTGGCCTTAATAGTCGAAGGAGGTGCAACTGCTAATGTAGACTTTCCATTTCCGTGAAGTCTAGCAGCAGGGCTTTCACCAGGTTTCAATTCGTTCTTGATATCCGATTTATTAGTAGGGGAAGCGGGGTCTCCTTGTCCTGCATTGGAGTTTGTTCGAGATGATCCTCGATCCGGGGTATATGCTTCCAATTGGCTAACGCCCAGATATCGGCTGTTTGGAGGGGATGGACTACCTGCTAGACCATATGTATCATTGTAATGTTGATCATAAGGAAGCTTGGGCTTCTTAGGCGTAGCATAGCCCAAACGAGGTGCTGTACTATTGTTATTTGATCCACTAGCCAGATAAGTAGCGGTCGAAGCAGTATTATCGTCGTCATCTGTATCATCAGAAAGCTTCTTGTCAGCACCTGATCTGCCAAATGTCTGCTGGAAAGCCGCCGAAGGAATAGCCTGTGCAGAGGTCTGTGCCTGAACTGACACTGGAGTTTCTGCGTGTGATTGTACCGGTATTTGTTCCACTAAAGATCCTTGTTGGAAGTCGAGTGAATCAGAAAACTTGCTGGGAGATGATTTTTTCGGAGGTCGAAATACATGCTCAAATTGTTTCTGTTGCTGTTTCATAGGAGAGTCGCGCAGTCTCTGCTGCAATGTGCTACTTCGGCCCTTAATGAGTCGTCCACATGATGCCTTTCTGATAAATTCCTCCTTAAACTGAGGGGTGATCTGCCATTTCATACCCTTTCCTGGCTCGTTGGCCTTTCGAGGGACCTTTTCAAATGCTTTGTTCAATGACAGATTGTGTCTGATGGAATTCTGCCAGCCTGATCTCGAGTGACGGTAAAACGAATATTTGGATGATATCCAATCATAAATATCTGATAATGACATCATCATATCATTTGTGGACATAATGGCCTGAGTGATCATTGTGGCATAGCTATAAGGCGGTTTGATATCTTTAGCATCGTCAGATGATAAGTCCTGATCGAAAATGTATTGAGAGCCCTGACTCATTCCACGAACCTGAGGCCTTGTGATGATGGCAACACCTTTCGGATATGGCATGTTAGCTGTAGGGACAGGGGGGCCATTTCCGTCGAAAACAGTCGACGAGGATGCAGAAGGAGCCGAAGATGCAGCAGCAGCAGCAGCAGAAGCCAGCGATGACAAATGCCCATCTGAGTCAAAAGTATTAGAAAGACTCTTTGTATGGCCATGTCCTTTTGTTTTGCCATTCGGCGAGAGGGCGTTTTTCTGGTTCAAAACAGCAGCTTTCATGTTCGGAGCAACCTGAGGAGTCACATCAGGCAAAACAAACATCATTTGCACACCACCGATATCGAGAATATTACCAGAGTACAATCTGACTGATCCATCCTTATGCGCTACTCTGTCAATACGTACACCGTTTCTGCCAAGAATCGACATTTCCCAAAATCGTCCCTTCAGATTATATTGTATGCAAGCGTGTCTTCTTGAGACCACTTTAGAAGGGCTCAGATCGATTTGGACGCTCTCATCGTCATTATCACTCGTTCTTCCAATGACTATAGAAAGCATTTGAACATAGTAAGTCCAGGTGGGTCCAGCAAGCTTTGCATAAGCCTGCACCTCAGTATTAGACACATGATTCGCGTGGTCCACGGCAACAGCGGTTTTGCTATCAGGAAGACTGAGATTTGAAATGATAAAATTCAGATCTTCATCACTCTCCGCATCATCAATATTATTGATTTCTGGCCCTTGTAGCTTACGTCTCTTGCTTGCGGGATTCGCGACGTCTCCGTTCCGCTCGGCCTTGGATGACATGCTTAAAAATTCTAGAAATATTCCAAAATATCTGACAAAATCAATAAGATCTAATTCACACAGTTGAGTAGCTTGACTAGTTGGTAAAAATGTCTTTTTTCGCTTGTAGCTTACAAACAAAGATATTGCTTGAATGACCTTAGAAGCACCAGATCAAAGGCCCTGAGATATTTGAAAACACAGGGGGAAAAAGCCAAATAACAAAGCAGCTCCAACTGACACCGCTAGCAAAAATCCCAGATTGTCGGCTGCGCTCGTTGGTTCTTTTGATTCCAACTGTCGATGGTAATTAACAAACTTGCCGGTTCAAGGTGCTGTGTAAACAAATTTGTTGTGGGTGGGTTGTCGAGGCAACTGTTTATTCCGAGCTTCCATCTGCTTGCTAATTGCGGCAAACAGCATTTGAAGATATACAAGCTGGGAAACTCAGCAGTCAAATTACGGTTGCAAGTGCTAGGGAAAAGGTTCAAAATATTTCTTATGCCATGACTCATCTTTCTGTTTATGCATTTTTTCCTCCGTTCCTACAGCGATCCCATGTTTCTCTGATCATCTTTTCTATTCATGTTATGCTATTGCTTTGACTCTCTCTGACCCTGCGGCTATACCGCTGCCGATCACACCGGTTTGCAAACAGTTGTCATACCAACAGGCGTGGCTGTTGCTGTAAGGCTGAAAGATTCAAAGGCACAGCAAAAGCCTCTTCCTCCCAAGCAAGCATTCAACTCATATTAGTTTTCCTAGTAAACCTTTAATCTAATATCAGATAGAACATTCACAGCCGAATAAACGCTGTAAGGGGTTGGTCATGATGGACGGCCATCCTGAAGAGAATTTGAAAAAGCGAAAGAGGGTCACGCGCGCTTGCGACGAATGTGAGTAGGCTACTTGCAGGGCAAACCGCTAGCCGTCAACCGGCACCAAGGTTGGCTTGACTCATGGCCTAAGAACGGCTTAGTGCAAGGGCCTCGGCTGGCAACGGCTTGAAATAATTTTCATGATACTAACAAGGGAAAACAGGTCGAAAAAAGAAGGTCAAATGTGATGGACAACAGCCTTGTATTCATTGCACAGTATTCAGCTATGGTATGTATCAAATCATTCTACAAGGGGCTGGTGTGGTTGATGATTTGGTCAACACCTCGCCCAATCCAAGCAAGTGATTGATTAAGTATAACATGGTCTGAGTTATACAACCACCAAGATCACTCAACTAGGAATCAGATTGCTAATATGAAATTTAGAGTGCACTTATGATAAACCGTCTTTCCGGCGAAAAGCTAGTGAAGCTACTAGGCTAGAAAGTAAGCTTAAGCATGCCGAATCCATTCTAGAGTCGTTGCTGCCACCGGGAACAAACATCTATGCTAGCAATTTTGACCTCAACACGGCTTTAGAGCAGTCAAGCCAAGCAAACAGTCAAGAGGCTTCCCCTTCCAGTGGTGCAGTGCACCCTTTGGTTTCAAAATTGGCGAGGTCGCGCTCTTCTTTGCGTACTGCTACCATTCCCGGCTACAACGGCATTGATAGTTCGCTGTTTGCTTCTCCCTCCTCAATTGAAGATTCTCCCGAATTTCAGGTCATCTTGCCACCTAAGAACGTCGCCGTAGAGCTTTTCGAAGCAGTATGGAGTAACGCTTGTGTTTTATTCCGATTTTATCATCGTCCTCAGTTTATTCGTGATGTTGATTTGCTCTATGACGTGGATCCTGATGATTATACTGACAGAGAATATAAGATTCTCCCTCTGGTCTACTCGGTAGTTGCCGTGGGACTTTTATTTACTCATGGTAGTAAAGATGTTCATGGTTTTAAAGATGCTTCTGAAGGTTATAAATATTTCGTGGCTGCTCGTCAACTGCTTGATATAACCGATACTAGAGATTTGTATGCCATCAAGTCGGTGGTGATGATGATAATATTCCTTCAGTGCTCTGCAAGATTGAGCACTTGTTATTCATACATCGGCATTGCTCTGAGGTCAGCGTTGCGTGCTGGTCTACATCGTAAGATAAATCGAAATTTTAATCCAGTCGAACTTGAAACTAGAAAGCGTTTGTTTTGGACTATACGAAAGATGGACATATACGTGAATGCCATGCTTGGCTTACCGAGATCCATAGATGAGGAGGAGTTTGACCAGGAGCTACCGGTCGAATTGGATGATGAAAATATCACTGAAGATGGATACTTCCCCCAAAAAGAGGGAAAGCTTTCATCAGTGGCTATTTCTAATTCGCACACTAAGCTAATGGAAATTCTCCATCTTATTATGAAAAACATATATCCAATCCGCCCTAAAGATGGTGATCAACATATCAATCGGATAGCTAATGGGAAAATTGAGGAAATGGAGGCGGAAATATTAACATGGCATGAATCTTTACCTCCTCAGCTGAAACCTGGTGCCAATGTTGCCCCAGAATATATGAAGGCAAATAGACTGCTATCTGTTGCATACTGTTATGTGCAAATTGTGCTATATCGGCCATTTATTCATTACTGCTCTCCTCGCTTTGGCATCCATACCGGTGACGAAAGGCCCAAACTCTACGCTCGAAAATGCATCAACGTTGCCCGTCGAGTCATGTACTTGGCAAATGACTTGGTAGCCAAAAACATGCTCCATGGAGCTTACTGGTACTCGATATATACCATTTTTTTCAGTGTAGCATCACTGGTGTATTATGTTCATGAGAATGCTATGGATGGTGATACTTATGGAATTAGGCTGGATGCGGAGATGGGTAAGAACGCTTTGAAGAAGTTCAAGGAATCGTCACAATCTGCTCAGAGAACCTATGATATTCTCAATTTTATGTTTGACCAGTTAAATAAGTCAACAGCCAAAATCTCCAACGACAATAACCAATTGGCTAGTGTAAGTTTACCTGGCGCAGCGGATTATCATCACAAGAAGGATGAGAGCCAAGGAGGAATAATTACAGATGAAAATGATAATATCATGCAGATTGATCCTAACTATCGCCCATCTCTCGGGGCCTCGGATGATTCTGCTTCGACGAAGAATATGGTAGACATTGGCGGACCTAATAATTTTGATTCCAGCTTTACCCCTTCCATTACTGGAGGAGATGTGGCGGGCAGTAGTCTTGACGGTGGCAAGATCGCTGATTTTGATACCAGTCTTTATATCCCTGGTATGGTGGATCAGTTTGAGACACAGGTCTTTGGCCGATTCCTTCCACCTTACATGATGACAGAGTTGTTTTCTAATGGTCATCCAAATGCTAGCGTTGAAGATGATAAGACTAATTTGGAGAGACGAGACGAAGAAAAAGGTAGCCTTGAGCCGACAGAAAGTTTACCTGATGCTGGGGCACCGCTAGGTGATCTTGGACTAGGTGATTCACTCGGAAACTCTGAATTCAGCACTACCGAAGAGGCAGGTTCCAAGAAGAATAATTTTCCCGACAACGGTCTTTTCAATAGCAAAAGCTGGGATGACTTTTTGTCTCAACATGTGGAACTTTCGGGTGTCAATATATGAAGTGCTTTATAGAACTGCGTAATTAATTCTGCAATGTAATTTATTAATCAAATTAGTGAAGATGCTGTGAAAGTGTTATGAAAATGCAAGAAATTGTCATCTACAATATATGTGAATAATATCAAATGAACAGGCCATGACAAAATATGATCATTGAATTCATTTGTCTGGCAGTGCTAAAGGCTGAAACAACAATTGCTGAGCAGAGTTAGGCCATATTAAAGCCGGTAAGTAGTAAGCTCAGATAGTTAAACCATCGTGAAGCATTGCCAAAATGTGACAGTTTGTGCACTAATGCAAGTGTAGTGCCAGCAAGGTGTTCAGGAGGTAGTGAAGCCCACAAGAGCTGACAAAGTATAACCAGGGGATAGATAAATGAATTGAAAAAGCGAAGCGGATAAAAAAGCTTGCAAGACTGATGCTGGAAATATGTGGCATTACGTCATGCCGAGAATACGGGTCGACTGGTTGAGAGATTCATCGTCTAGATTGAAATAGACATGCCCAGCGAAGTGGATGACGGAGCCCAGGAGATAACAAAAAATTCAAGAGCGAGTCGCGGCAAAATTTGAAGCGCTCTATTTAAAGGGAAACGCAAATCAAACCCAAAAAACTCACTGGAAAATCATATCTTATACAAGAAATGCCAATAATAGTTGTGATTCTCAGCCTTTAATATCCGAGTTGTGGAGCAACCCAGTACGTTCCATAACAGTGACTATGAAAATGCAAACCAGGCTGAGAAGAATTGCTCAAAATTAGCTAGCATTTGAAAAAGCCAATGATGGTTGTTTCCCGCCCGTTAATAATTGAATCATCACGCAATCAGTACGTTTCAAAGCTGTTTCACGTTCAGCCCAATGAGTTATGATGTTTCTCTGCTAACGGTAAATCAAAAGGACGTTTTGTGAAATGATGACTCTTTTTTCGGGCCAAATTGGCAATTCCATTGAACATTAGTGCAGGCTTGTAAAAGAGAGACCCGAAGAAATAAACCAACGCAGCAACAACACCAATAATGAGAAACAAAGCAACAGGGCTCATGGTGGTATTCTTGTCCACCTGGGGGCATGCATAAGGTGTATAAACGTTGAAGAAAAAAGAACAATCGTTTTGAGACGCAATATATGAAATATAGGCCTCTCTTTGAATGGCATGCACATTTCGATCACACTTAAACACCAAAGTAGCAGATTTTCGAAACGGTGTAGGTTCACCACTAGGACCCATACATCTCGAACCGTTCTTGTATTCGAGAACCAGATTTTTGCCCCGGAAATACACGTCTGAGGACGGTTTTCCTAACGAAACCAGACGTCCAGAATCGTCATAATAAAAAGCGGCAGTCTTATCTGAGGCCCCTTCGGCATTCTCAACTGCAGAGCAGATTGACATGGTGAAATTATGACCATAATCGAATCCACGGATCCTCCAATAATCGTCTTGTCTGATAAGGGGCCTCAGATCATAGAAATTTCCAGTTAGAGCATTAGCTACTGTACAAGGAACCGGAGTTGTGAGCGGAGCAGCTGGCATTGCAGCAAAAGCGAGGCTAAAAAGACTGAGATAAAAACAGACCAAAAAGCCAATATGATTCATTCTTATCAAGAGCACGCAAACGCTTTTTTCAAAAACAAAACAGAGCAATATTGGTTGGTAAAAGGCAAGTTTGGTGCACGAAGAAATGGTTGGTTTTGGGTTTCCGGAAATAGAAGTAAGAGAATCTTGCTTAGTGGTCACGTGCCCTTCCGCTGTCTTATCTTGAAGTGGTAATAATTAATTATACGCAGGACTTAGTTGAAATATTGACGATAAATGTTACAGGGGTATTTGGAAGCCAAGACTGTAATTGTAATTTAATTTACTAAGCCAAAATTTATCATGCAGTGAGACTAACTGAAAATGGCCAAGTTTTGGGGTGCGATGTTATTAGATCAAAAATACTAATGAAAATGAGAGTTGAAGGCGAGTGGAGAGCAGGTATGAGAGATGAGAAGTGGTGAGATCAAGTTAGATTATTCTAATAGAACAAATCGTAAAGGTGAATATTACATATTACATTGCAACTAAAATGGAAGCACAAATCGGATTGGATATTTCTCAGAAGGTTAGAGACAGGCTAGAATTCAAACAAGGAAGCAGAGCTGGCACAAATGCTTAATACAAGAAACTGGATTTCACAATCAAGATAAAATCAAGATATGAGATAAAAAACACTATATGATATCAACATCTATTTGGAGCCAAAATTCGGAGGCGGGGGCTTCGATCGCTCTTCCTTGGGCTTTTTGAATGTGAAAGTAGCCGCAATAGGAATATGATCAGAAGGATGATGAGCATTAGGAAATCCGACAAAATGATCAGTGTAAGATTTGTCAATGCCTCCAAGTATGCTGGTAACCTCCATAGTGGGTGTAGTGTACCACATTTGATCAATAGGTTGCACAAAGTTGGGGGTGTAGTTTGTGAAAGGAAGCTCACCAATGTCAGCAAATGCGGAACGCAAAGCAAAACGATGGGACATTCCATCTTCGGTGTATTTTCCATAGACACGCTGATTCAACTCGGGATGGTTGGGAGGACATCGGCCCTGTGAAAATAATTGATATACACCAGAATCTGGGGTTGAGTTGAAATCACCGGCAATGATCATGGGGATCTTCTTACTATCGGTTATCTCTGGATATTTGGAGTTGGAAGCATATTTTGCAGCGACGCGATCCAGTTCCTCCAACAAGAGGGCCACCTGAACGATTTTCACATCGCTGAAGGTCGGATTCCATAGTAAATGTGTGGTAGTCACAATAAATAACGTAGGACCTTCCAAAGGCTCTTCATCATCCGGTCCGCTAATTCGTTCCAAGACAGTGATCAGTGCAACATTATCCTTATTCATCACTCGATTGTAAATGTCATCGGTACGTTTGAAATCATCCTTCCGTAATGACAACGCATTGTATTCCACTGGACAACGCTCAATGAGTCGGAATTTGGTCGTATCATAATAAATAGCACAACCATCCACCTTTCTTCGCTCTTCCGACTGTAAAGTTCGGGCTCTAGATTTGGGCCAATATAATCCTGCAAAATTTCTGTCTTTGAGAACAGCTGCCCATTCATCAAATGCAGACTGATCCACTTCCTGTAAGCATATGATATCAGAATCAATGCTCAGGATTTCTTGTGTTATCAAATCTTTTCGATGTTTCCAAGCTAGAGCCCATGAAGGAGTATATGCATACAACTGGGCATTAGCAAGATTGTCACATAAAGTGTTGTAGCTCATTATCGAGACCTTGTTGGGATTATGTTTCCTGGATTTGGACTTGTTATCAGCATCAGCATCATCAGTATCTTTCGTGACTTCGTTATCGCTCTTCATCTTGTTATCATTGCTCAGATCCAGCCATTTTCTAGGAGGTGACTGTACAGTAACAGGAGCTCGTTCTCTCAAGTCGATGATGACACCTTTGGTACCTTGCTTACCCATGATTTCTCGCGTGTGCTCATTAATGGGGTTTCCTTCAATTCCCAGCATTTCCAGCTGGAAAAGAAAACCAAACTCATAAGGTAAATTAGACAAGCGATTGTCAAATAGAAACAGATATCTCAGTGTATACATGTTGCCCAAAGAGGGAGGTAACTCCGTCAATAAGTTATCAGACAAATCAAGTACTTTGAGCTGAGTCAATCTAGAAATTGAATCAGGAATTTGAGTCAACTTGTTATGATTCAAATATAATTTCTGCAGAAACGTGTAATTGAAAATCTTTGGAGTAATTTTGATCAGGCTTTGACCCGACAGATCAATGGCAGTCCAAAACTGCTTGTTAATGTCTTCATTAATGCGTCTTTGCTTCTCTTCCTCTAACTGATCCTTCTTCACCTGAGGATTCATCGTCGCTGATGATCCTGGACGTCCTGGAGTCTGAGGTCCTCCATTATTTGTTGATCCATTAGAAACAGCTTGACCTGACTGTTGATTGGCAAGCTGAGCAGCTAAATCAGCAACGGTCAAAGGAACCTGAGAGGAATTGGCAGATCTCGAAGCTGCTGCTGCTGAGCGAGCGTAACTATGAGGAGAATTGATTTGTCTAGACAACTGGGCGAGTTGCATTTGCTGCTGCCAGTACAGCGATGTCAACCAATGGCCCTCCTCCTCCTTATACCCGTAGTCACGGGTGGCCATTGTAAAAAAAGGAATCTTGAGAAATGCAAAACAATAATGCAAAGATGACTAGAAAGCTCGATGGGGTCCGATGGGTTCGATAGCTCCAATTACGATGGAATCTCATGTAAAAGTTCATCAAAGGACGTGCTTGCGAGACGGGTTTTCTGGGACCCAAGGAGGGTAACCGTTGCTCCAGCAACCATCTTACACCTTTCCCTATCTACTTTATACCGTCTGAAACCAAGGCTCTATCAAATGGCCGTCAATATTTATGAAATAGTTCTCGAAGTATTGTCATATAAGAATTCAACTGCTTAAATATCAATTTCAATAATGCTGATTTCCGGTTCCGGATGCTGGTGACGGCTTTCATTGAATCCAGATCTTCCATTAGTAAAGCATACATCAAACAGTTAGGTAGGCCGTCAGTCTAACAGGGCCAGGTAGATACCAATAACCCGGAGCCAAGCCAAGAATAATCATAAAAAGAAAAAATGGACTCAAACACATTCAGCCAACTCAGTCATACTGTCAACGGACTCAGTGACAAATATTAATAACTCCAATGCTTATTAATTTTGGTCTAGTCTTCCATGTTACAGCTTCTACGGGTCCTCTGGATGTGGTGTGGTGTAGTGCGGTACTGTTGCGGTTATGGTGTGGCAAGTTTAGGTGTGTTTATTGCTATGACAACCATCTTATCTAACCGCCGCTGCCGCCTCCTTCTAGCTGGTTGGGTCTAGCCTGATAGAGTGTAAGAAACGACATTAGTAGCGTCAGCTATTGTGAAATTTGTCTTGGGAGCCAGGAGAGCCCGATATACCAGCCAACGAACTACAAGAAGCTTAGAACTAGCGTTTGCACAATTGACATAGGAGAAAAACATCCTGATATCTTAATACAGCTCAATTTCGATCCCGCCCAAAAAAAATTCCAGTCCTACAGACTGTCAGTATAAAGCCTAAATGGGCGAGGCTCTTGGATGTAGAAAGGTGTGGAAGTTCTAGGCCGGGTGTTCCCATTCGGGGTTTGGCCGTTCATTAGTAAAAACAGCGTGGTCTGGACTCCGGCCCCTGGGTGGTATATATAACGGGGCCGATAACAGGTTTCCTAGAATCAGTTTTAATTCACACTCAATTGAATCAACACAACTATTTGTATAAAAACCATCAAAATGCCTCTTAAGATCAGACAACCCGCTCCCGCTTTCACCAAGACTGCTGTCATTGACGGTGCCTTTGAGGAGGTTTCTCTTTCTCAGTACAAGGGTCGATGGGTTATTTTGGCCTTCATCCCTATGGCTTTCACTTTTGTTTGCCCCACTGAGATCATTGCCTACGCCGATGCTGCTGAGAAGTTCAGAGAGCGAGGTGCTGAGGTTTTGTTCGCCTCTACTGATTCCGAATTCACCTGGTTGGCCTGGAACAATCAGCCTCGAAAGCAGGGTGGTCTTGGAAGTGTCAAGATTCCTTTGATTGCCGACCCCAATCACACTCTTTCTCGAGATTATGACGTCTTGATTGACGATGCCGGTATCGATTTCCGAGGTATCTTCCTCATTGACCCTAAGGGTGATTTGCGACAGATCACTATCAACGACACTCCTGTCGGTCGATCTGTTGATGAGACTTTGCGATTGTTGGATGCTTTCCAGTTCACTGATGAGCACGGTGAGGTCTGCCCTGCCAACTGGCACAAGGGTGATGCCACCATCGACACCAAGAATGCTTCTGCTTACTTTGAGAAGGCCAACTAATAGACTATAGACAGTAGACTAGATTTTGTGAGTAGCGTTCAATTTAACTACTTTATCTACTTGCTGTGTGGCACTTATGTACGATGTGTATGAAACGTAATCGTACCTGTACCAGATACCTAATGGTCCCGTTTCAGATCACAGTGGCTTAGAAATGACCGGTAAAATAATCAATTGCAATGAAAGTCGTTTGATCCATACAATTGACCTGTTTCTTACAGGAATTGATCTGTTTTGTGGATGTTGAGGTATCAGCATGTATCTTGACGTTCATTACGGCTGGTCACAAAATGGCTACAGTATTGACTGGTGTTATAGAAATCAAGGCTACAGGCACTTACAAGCATGGTTTATGTACCGCTACCTGCGGGCACTTACTAGCATACTATGAACATTGCGACCCATGGGCACTTTTTCTTATTTTATAGCTATTAGTCGTTATTTATTAATATGTTAAGTGTCAACCTTTACGTATCGATCATTCATGCGTGCTTTTATGGATCACCTCAAGCCAATTCTCCCTAGTTTACCATCGTAAAAAATGTTATTAAATATCACTTGAATAAATAAGATTAGAATATTAACTGAATGCTGGAATGAATGCCAGTCCTATCAGACCATAGTCATCTCGACTGGCATTCCCAGTGATCAACATTGATACTCAACGCCAGAACAATAAATACTAATTGTGCCTAAACACATTGCAATTGTAAGCTTTCAATTAATCTATCAAAGCTTTTCCAGCTTGATTATATATACATATCGTCCCCTCCATGGGGACCATTGGGGTCTACCTTCATGGTTTTGGCGACGCTCAGTGATTTCCACCTGCCCATGAATAGTTCATACTTGACCACTCCACGGATTGTGAGATCAAAAGGGTGTACTGACACTCGGGACCATCGCTTTTGACCATCATCCTTGCTATCATCGCCATTTGGAGTCTTCAAGTCTATTGAGTCGTCCTCGTCAATGGTGCTATTCAACCCAGGATGCTGGAGTCGCACGTCGGCAATCGCCTTGCCGGGCCGTCTATTGAAAAAACCACCTTCAAAGAAAACAGGGACATCAAATGACTGTATGTTTCCAAGTTTCATGGTATGAGGGCCTTCACTATTGCCATCTCCCCCTCCAAACCATCCGCCTCCTCCACTTTGATCGTCGTCCACATATGGAGACCTAGCAAAGACGTCCAGGTCAACGTTCTCCAATGTTACAGCGAGAAGACCAGGGTTGTAAGCTTCAACAACAATCTCAAAAGCCAATTCATCATCACTGGCCAAAACGTCAAATATTCGACTGAACTTTAGGTCGTCGAGAGGTTTGCTGGTTGCGTATAAGAATCCTAGCACAAACCCAAATCCAACGACAAATACAATAAATAAAGTAACCCATAGCATCATTCGCACATAGTAATAGCGAGAGCTCAAAGCCCGTTGTTCTTGGTAATTATGCGGGGAATAAACCATGATTCCACCATTTTTTCGACTCAGCCTTAGACTCCTTCCATTAGTGCTGTTAGCGCCATTGTATGTACCTCCGTAACCAGAGCCTCCAGTACCACCTACGCCTGACTGAGTCTGCTTATTATGCCGAAGCGGAGTGGCTTCCGTGACATCCAGATAGTCATCGTCGTCAATATCACCCTCAGCCTCGTCTTCGTCATCCTCATCCATATAGGCTGTTGAAGAGCCAGCGCCCGAAGGTCTCCAACGACGCGAGTTTTTATTTCCATTTCCCGTAGAATTGTTTCCGACAGATGTTACAGCAAACATCCGAGAAGGCTTGCCCCGTAAACTGGGCAACGGTAGCTGGCTGTCATTGGAATTCAAACTAGAATATTTCAAAGAATTTCGGCTACCGCTAGTCGAAGGTCCGGTACCAGTTGCAGCTGAAGAGCCATTGGAACTATTGGCCCTTGGTGATGACAAAGTTTTCCTGAGCTGCTTCGGATTAGAACTTTTATGCTGTAGAGTTCTTGTAGGCAGCAGAAACCCCTGGTCCTCAGAAACTGAACCTTCAGTAGCAGATAGATTTTGATGCAAGTTTCTCTGGCTGAGATTTCCACTTCCCCTTCTTGGAGCGTTAGGTAAACCAAATGTTAATGGAGGAGTGGTCACCGCAGGAGTTACCACATTGCTCTGAATCTGATTGATATTAGGTATAGAGTGTTGCGGTTGCTCAGGAACCGATAATGACGACGTGGACATGTTTCTGTTTGGAAATCGTGGTCGAGGAACCGCACCAGCAGCAGGATTCGATGCAGAGCCTTGAGTCGAATCAGTATGGGGGTTTGAATCATACACGAACGTCTCGTCCGAATCGGAAGAATCAACCTCGTCCACGGCCCGAGCTATACGAGCTGCAAAAATTTCAGCCTTTGTAGTGCCAGCAACTCTCGAAGGCTTTTTCTTTTTATGCCTTTTAATTGTGTTATTGGAATTGGACGGCCCAGCAGAATTGTTCAAGGCCACATTATCAACGCTCTTCTTCAGTTTGATATTATTGGGCGCGGTCAGTAAAGTGTTTGGAAGATTCAGGGGAGTCTGGGAACCAGTAGTGAGCAATTCATCATTGTAGGTGCTGTTTTCGTCGGAGAACATTGGCTGGTCAGAAGCATAAATTTCAGGATTATCTTCGCTCTCGGTGACCATATGATTAGGCTCCGGTTCAGTTATGGTGGTGTCTTCAGCACCAGCGACGGCATTCGGAATCTCAGCACCAGCAACCGCGACCGTTGGCACTGCTGCAACCGTTTCCGCCTCCACCGTCATGTTACTGGTGGTGTTTTTTGATGAAGGTTTCTTCAGGGAAGTATGACCATGATTGTTAGTAGCCTGTGGATTGGCAACAATAGAGGATTGAGCAGTGGTGACGGCAGTTTCAGAACCTCTGGTGGTGCTGGTTGAAGAATTATGCGTAGCAGTATTCGTACCAATACTGGTATTAGGAGTAGCAGTAGTAGCAACAACAGCAGCAGTGGGAGTGGGAGTAACAGCAGCGCCAACATCGGCAGCAGTAGAAGAGCCACAAGGATTCTCAGCGTGTATTGAACTTTCGTGTCTTAAGCTTTTACCAGCTTCGTCGTTGCTAGGTTCACTATTGGGTTCAAAAGTAGCATCCGAATCCGATTCCTCAGTGTAACCGCTGTCTGATGTAGGAGGGAAATATGGATTGAAATTGGAGTCGCGGTCAGTTTTCCGAGGTGTCTCCTGGCCTGTAGGCAGCAGTTCACTGTTGCTGGGCATTCTAATGAACTGGCGGCCTCACTATAGCCGAGTGAAAGTTGTCGGGGTGGAGCAGTTCGGTATACTATTGGTAATGGATGGACTTGGATCGATTATAGCAAGACTGTAAGAGAGGTGACGGGGTGAAGAGTCGGTCACGTGCCGTTCCCTTTTTTTTTTCTCTGTATTGTGGCGACAACGACGACTACGGCGACTGCGGCGGAGGACTGCTTACTGCGTGGATTTTGGGGGAGGATGTCGAGTGGGGGGGGGGGACGGAAATTGAGGTAGGGCGACGATAGGAAGAGGGAATAACAGGGGGAATGGGAGGGAGGAAGTAACAAAGAAAGAGGAGTAAAGAGGAAAGAGCGAGAGAAAATAGGAGGGAAGATAGAAAAGCAAAAGAAAAAAAACAGGATAAAAAAAACAGGAAATAGAGAGGATTCGGAGAATCATCCAATTATCACAAATACCATCTGGCATTCAGCAGCATCCTTCCGTTGACACTCCTCATTGTTTACTCACCATATGGGTACCCAGCCAACGTATCGGACCATTCGAGCCTATCTTTCATCACCATGCCTCAAAAACACCCCCATAAACCCCCTGAGCTACCCCTTATAACCAAGCTACTACGTGCTACGTGCTACGTGCTGTTACAGTGCGAAACATCATAATAAACATATCCCGTATACAGCCGCCTTGTTATAAACTATACAAGCATCTACAAAATAAAAAAACCCGTTGCCACAATCCTCCACTTTTCCAATTCAATTATATCAAATTATTATTTATCAACCAATCTGCATGTATACATGGAAGGTCAGTAATTTCTTTGCTGCTTACACCTTAACAACTGCCTGCCCTGTAGCGTGGTAAATTGCTCTCGTTCCCCATGGAGCCCTTGGAATGTACGGCTACGGTTCATAGCAATAACACAGGGAGTCCGAGAACAACAGCAGCAAGTAAAGAACAACGACAAAAACGACAGCAACAAGACCAGCAATAAGCAGAAACAGCAGCAATAGCAAGAGGTAGAGCTAAAGCTACAAGAAGAGCAAAAGCTTGCAAGTAGAGTCGGAGTTGGACCCCAAGTAACTTAATCAACTGCATTTACTGGTCAATGAAAACCATTAGGCTCTTTCGTTGCTAGATACTTGGTTTTGACTGTAGTTTCCTTGTAATCTTTGACTCCCTCTGTACCGCTTGTAGTGCAGCTACCAGGTGCTTAAATTCCTGGCTCGACCGGTTGCTAGGTAACTAGAAGCCGTGGTCATCAACAAACCTTTGAAATCAAGCCTCAATCAAGGTTTTAGTCTACAATCAACTTACCTTGTCATTTCTTTGTCAAAGTCGAACTTCTTCTTACCTCTTCTTCTTTTTCGTGGCTTCTCTTGCTGCCTGGTAGGCCCCGGTCGCTCCCATCAGCTCACCTCTCCTTCGTTCGGTTGTCGCCCGCCCAACTCCACTTTTATTCCCACGCGCCTAATCTTCCTCAACACTAAACCTTCATTGTAACCCCCCCCCCCCCCCGTTCACCGGTGCTACCGGAACGCATCGTCAACTAAATCCCTAGAGTCACTGGCCTTGTATATAATATTTTACACGCCAGAACGCTTTTTTCCCCGTTCACACATGGCTTTGAACTTTCAGAAACGCCACTATAGCGGCGGCCAACCGTCTCGTCGTGTTGATCTACACGAAGACCAAACTATGGAAGACCAAGAAGCCGCCGATTCCACCGCCAACAGCAGCAACAACATTAACCTGGATAACAGTATCGACATCCGATCTTCTCCAAGCAATAGAATCGCTGCTGGACATGCACTGAGCTCGTCGACATCGTCCCGTTTGCACGACCAGGATCTTCATCTACGAATACAACGCGAGAATCCACAGCCTGGGCCAAGGCGTAACCAACACAGGCCTCGTTCTCTGAAACCAGTCAAGCGATATTCAGATGCTCCTGAATATGGCGACACGTCCATGATTTCCCCATTAGACGCCAAAATCTCCCCTTTTTCTGCAAAAGTGTCGCCGTCTTCGTCTCATACAACATGTGTTCAGTCTGTTAGGCATCCACACCAAAACCAACAACCAACCCGAAGCAATAATAACAACATGCCAGTTGAAAACCCGCGAAGACCTTTTCATCATCAAAGGACGAACTCCTCTTTAGGTATGTCTGAAGAGGTGGCTCCTCCCGGAGTTGGCTCTTTGAAACGCCCTCTTCCCTTTGGTCAGATTCAAGACCCGGTGCCTTCAAAGTTCATTTTCCCGCGACCAAAATTGCCACTAGATGAAATCCCACAAAATATTAATAACTCCGATAGCCCTGGAAACTCCAGGCTTCGGCGGCTATCTCACAGTGGGTCTTTGTCTATCACTCGGCGTGAGTCTATGGAGAATCTCTTCTCCAGTAGTGCTATTCGCAATGCTTTCTCTCCAGACAAACGCACTTCCAAAGATTCTCAGGTTTTCAAAAACAGCCTCTATACAACCAGCCCTTCCCCGTCTCCTGCTTCTAATAAGCATATTCATTCATCTGATTCCTCGGTCTCGCATATCCATCATTCTCCAGAGCTTTCTTCTTCTAGAGCCTCCATGACCACACGGCTGCCTATGCATAAGTTCAACGCGTCATTGCAACAGGATTTGTCACACAATCAAGAGGGGTTTCACACCCCAGATTATCAGCAGGTAAAACCACTGCAAACTGCATTTGTGAGTACCGGTTTGTTGTCGAAGCGCAATAGAATGTTGTCTGCTGATAATTCTATCACTCCTCCACGATATAATACCAGTGCCCCTGGGATCATGTATACTACACACACAACGGACACTGACACTAGCGATCGGTCGTTCGGTTCAGGAAATGATAGCTTCAATTCCTCATTGCATTTCAGTGCTGACAAGCCCTTTTTTGCTACTTCTTCTCCTATGCCGTCGTCATTTGGCAGAAACATCCAGTTCTCAGACTTTTCAGCTCGCAACTATAAAATCATTCCCGATACCCCAGTTAAGCGACCAAATTATAAAACAGTTGCGAACGTTCCTGGTAGTAATTCTTTTGCTGCGCATAGTGGGCGAAACAATCGCCGAGGTCTAAGAGACTCTCTACTCAAATTCAGCATTGATTTTGGTAATAGCTCAAGTGCTGCAAGCACCCCCACTAGAGATTATCAGGATAATCCAATTGCTGCTGGTAAACAGGTCTCAGATGCTAGTACGGTCACTATGGACACTCCGTCTCATTCTTCTCGATCATTTTTATACGGACGTAGAATGTCGGAGAGCTATGGGCCTGATGATTGCTCTTCTTCTTCTATGACGCAAACACCGACTCGGGACTTTAGCATGCAGAATGAGCTGGATTCTAGTCTCGATAAAGACTCTACTTATGCTACATCTGTCGATGAGCATTCTTTCACCAGTGCTGGATCAGAGCCCAAGACACCAGCTAAAGCATCAGCAGCAAACTATTTGCCAGCAAGTATAGTTCACAAAGAAGATGGATTGGACCTGTCTTTGACTGAAAGATTCGATCGAGTTATGATGATGGGACAAGGGGAGTTTTCTGTGGTGTATGCAGTTTTAGAGCAGAACCAGGGTGGGGCTAGTGAGCAAACTTACGCAGTCAAGAGAACTAAGCATCCATTTATGGGCATCAAGGAGAGACAAAGGAGATTCGAGGAGGTGGAAATTCTCAAAGAACTGACCAAAAACAATGACGAGACTGATGAGCCAGGTAGGGAACATATCATCAACCTAGTTGATGCCTGGGAGTCAAGTGGTAATTTGTATATTATGACGGAATTTTGTGAAAACGGAAATCTGGATACTTTTTTGCTTGAGAGAGGTAATGTATCTCGACTGGATGAATGGAGAGTATGGAAGATAATGGTTGAATTGGCAATGGGCGTGAGATATATCCATCAACACGGGTTTTTGCATCTTGATTTGAAGCCGGCCAACATTTTTATCACTTTCGAGGGTATACTGAAGATTGGCGATTTTGGCATGGCTGCGAGGTACCCAGTCCCAGCTGGTACAGAACGAGAAGGAGATCGAGAGTATATTGCACCGGAGGTGTTATCTCTACAGCAGTATGATACACCGGCCGATATTTTCTCACTGGGAATTATGATGCTTGAGACGGCGGCCAATATTGTCTTACCAGATAATGGTATCCACTGGCAAAAGCTGCGATCAGGTGATCTGACAGATGCTGGAAGACTGTCATCAGGAGATCTGAGTATGATTGACGATGTTATTAGTGACGCAGACTCCATGAGCTCTTTTGAAGATGATGATGACTCTGCATGTACAGGAGCCACTTCTTGTTCGTCCAATAAATCTGGATCAATGGATTTGATGTCGCCATCGGATCCGAGCAATCTTTTTGAGCGGAAGCCCCGAAAGCATCATCGCCGACGCCATAATTCCTCATTACATAAAGCCCCGTCGTGGGCACCGAAGTTCATGATTGACAACTCGGGGGCTCTTGATAAGCTGGTGAAATGGATGCTTGACCCCGATCCGTTGAAACGGCCTTCAGCTGATGAGATTCTCAACTGTAAGGAAATGCAATGGGTAGAGGCCACGCGGAAAGCTGGAGCTATCATTTACGAGGGAGACTATGGGCCTGAGCCAGATGAAGATTCGTTTGTACCAAGCGAATGGCGACGAATATGACATGTCAGATGTTTATTTATTATAGCATATACAACAATACATAAAAATTATGACAGTGGAGGAAGACGAGCGGTTGATATTGGCAGGACTTAGATGCTGAAAAGCTGACCTCTCGAGGTGGTCTGTCGCTAGGAGACTGGAACTGAGGCCTGACAAGAACTGATTTGTTAGCTGACCTGTCAATGGTCTGTCAACAGGTCTACTATTTGATAGATTTATGTCATATGATTGATCAGTAGATCCGCTACGTCAACATTTGATCTGCCGACAGTGCCTTTTCCCCCAATTCGTCTCTACATTTATCTACGCTCAATATTTAATTCTCAAATCTTCCAATTGGCCCATATTGAAGTTGTTTTCTACAAAATAAGCACATGTGGGACCCACGTGACCGATACAACTATATTGAAACGAATAATATCCTGTTTGGGAATAAAATATCAGCTACTCAAATTGACGTACTACAATGATTTTCGCTAAGGATTGAATGATGCCATTGCATGGTGGATCTTTTGCTTAGTCCTTCTCTTCATTCTAGCACACTCTCCACCACTTTCCCTGATAAAACACCTTTGAATGTTTATTCTCCGCTTGTTAATTCAGACCATTAAAATTTTGCCTATTTAAAATAAATCCAACTGATTCCACTCTCTACATATTCATCTATTCGTTCTTTACGGCCGGTAGAACCGGGGGAAATGGAACGTCTGTGTTAGTTGCCATGCCAACCGAGTGGTGTTTCTTCTATCCCCCTCTCCATTCTCTAACCTCCACAAGTTCCGTCCCGACAAATAGATTTAACCCTCTGTAATACAACAGAACGTCCACCCCCCCACCCTTCCTTCTCCCCCTTTAGACCGAGACGTAATGACGGAGCTGTCGAGTGAGACATCAGCAGAGTATGCTAATGCCTTGTTGCCGAATTATACGCCGACGAAGAGCGTGGATATTATCCGGGAACGGTTGAACGGAGCAAAACAACTCAACGACGCCATAGCAGAATGGATTCATGAGCGGGCAGAAATCGAAGATCGTTATTCTCAGGAATTGGAGAAGCTCGCTCGGAGAAAACTTCAGATTGGCAACACAAAGTCTGCGCAATTGCACGAACAAGTTCTTGGGACCTTTGCTCAACCGTGGGCCGATATTGTGAGCGCTGTCCGGGCCAATTCTCAAGCCTCTTCGGCTTTGGCTCAAAAGCTTAGAGCTGATATTGAATCTCCTGTTAGAAAGTATAGTAGTACCAATGCTCAATGGGGTGATATCCGGCAGGTTCACGATGGATTGTTGGCTATTGCTGATAAGTTGGATTCAACGAGCTCCAAGAAAGACTTCGGGTCCGGGTCTGGGTCCAGGTTGCAAGAAACCCGTTCTCAATGGGAAAATCAAGCCCCTTATGCTTTTGGACAATTTCAGAAGGTCGATGAGTCTCGCCTGGTGTTTTTAAAGGATGCCTTGACTCGTTATCAGACCTTAGAAAGTGATAAAGCTCAAGTTGAACAGAAGGAATCGGAAAAAGTTCTTAATTCCATTTTATCATTTGAGCCAATTGAGGACATTCGATCTTTTACTGCTAGAATTGTTAGCGGTGATTTGGATACTGACAAGACTCTTGGAAATGGTAGTGCTGGTCTTCAGAGACCTCCAAGACAGCCACAGCACTCATCTAGTGGACATAATCATTTGCCTAGACATCATACCAACGACTCTTTGGCATCAGATGACTCTAGTAGTTTGTATTCTTCTGGCACTGCTGGTACTAATGAAGGCAAGAAAGACAGTGCAAGTGGTTTCCATCTTCGGTCCAAAGTCGGTTCTATATTCCGTGGAGGAAGAAAGAAGAAGGAGTCTAATTTCAAGACCCCTGCCTCGATTCCCGAAAACCCTTCTCCTGTCAATCATCGTGGCCCTCCTGCTCCTGCTTCTCGTCAGAGCACCTTTGATCAGCCGTCAGCAAGAGGTGATATCAGACGAGGTCCTTTGGTCAAGACTTCTGTGCCTAACAACTCCAGTGCTGATCACCCCTCAGCTGCTAGACCTCCTCCACCTCCTTCTAGAAGAGCAAATGGGCCTTCTTCTCCGAGCAGTGAAGAATCTGAAGAGTTTTTCGGATCTGCCGAGCCTGGTCAGGAGAATTCCCACTCCCAAGGTATCCGTCTGAACATCAGAAACCAGGCCATTGAGGAGAATACAGCTGCTGAAAAGGATGATGATGACGTTGCACTTTCCACTCTGGCCACCAACCTTCGCGCACGTTCAACTATATCTGGAAGAGGAAGCCGCGGTCGACGAGACATTCACTCAACCCTTTTCACTAATATCGAGCCATCTGAGGAAGAGGCTCGAACGAGTTATCCTACTAGCCGATCTACTGGTCCTCTCATTTCACAGTTGCAATCTTTGGGCCCCCAATCTACTGGACCTTTACCTGAGAATGGTGCTACATCTTTTGGCAGTATTCCAGAGTCTCCTCATCAGCAGGTGCCTGCGTCCAATCCTGTTTCTGTCCCGTCAGATACTCAAAGTATTAGATCTCTACAGTCCCATGCTTCTACTTTGGCTTTGGCACCTCGTCACCCAGAGTTGCTGCAAAACCCTGGTTTATCTGGAACTGTCATTGAGTTAATCAGCGCGACTGTAAAGGATGGTGTAATTTCTAGTCCAACTGTTGCTGGTGAGGTAGCTTTTGGTTACAGAGGAGAGCCAGTTGCTTCTGGAGCTGCTTACTTGCGTTTTGTTAATGCTGGATTAGACAGAGTTATGCCGAATCCACAGTTTGTGCAGGCTGTTTCCAATGGTGAACTGAGAAATGGTACTTCTACACCTGGAACCACAATATTCCGAATCAATCTGGAAAATATATATAATAAGCAGTATGGTGCAGTTGGTTTGAAATACTCAGGACCATATGGTGGAGTTCCCGTTGTTTTCTCTCCCATATGGCGAGTTGAAAAAAATCAAAGCTCCCTTATGCTCACATATAAACTGAGCGATGAAGTTTCTTCAGTGATTGATCACATTGTTCTTCAGGATCTTGTGATCACAGTACCTGTTGAAGGAGGTCTCGCTACTGCTGCTCAATCCAAGCCTCCATCTACTTTTAACAAGGAAAAGCAGAGAATTGTGTGGAGATTCAACTCCCCATTCACGGTGAGGAAAGGTTCGGAGGAGCGACTGCTTTGTCGCTTCACCACCACAGGAGATCCTTGTTTTGAGGGTTCTAAGGGTATCGATATCAAATTCAGAATTTATCCTGCTCCGACATTCCAGCTAGAATATCTGCCTATAAGAAACGGTAGCGATCCTTTCAAAGATGATCCCACCAAGAGTATTGAGAACCTCACAAGCAACGGCGAAAGCTGGATTCCAGTGTCGACGCTGGGAACTCTTGCTACTGGCAAATACGTGGCCAAAGCCGAGGCCAATGTTCAAAAACGGCTGGAATAGTTGTGTATAAACCATGGATCCTGGACAGTTAGGTTTGTTATTTTGATGCTGTTTTATACTTAGTTCAAGTCTAATGTTATCTTGTACCTGATTTTTTTTTGTTTTATTTAGAAAGTTATGCTCCAATTTTTATGTCATGATGCAAAGGCAACTACCAATTGGTGATAATTTCCCGAGGATTAGCAGCTTCTTGTTCGTACTCAATTTCCACTCTTGGTCTGCCCTTTTTGCCCTTGGTAGGCTTCTTATGTTGTTTCTTGATTGTTTTACTATCGTCCTCATTCTTGTCATCGTCGCTCTCATCCGAATCAGAGTCCTGATCAGAATCATCTTCCTCGTTCTCGGACGACGATCCGAGCCATTTCTCGAGATCTTCAAGTTCAACCAGCTCATCGTCTTCGTCATCCTCAGCTTCGACATACTCAAGTTCTCCCTCATCTTCCGATTCCATTTCATCTTCATCTTCCTCTTCCTCCTCCTCTTCAACAATACCCTCGGTTTCGGCAACACCATTAAGAACCTTATTCCAAATCTTCTCATCAACATTAAGAGGCTTATCTCCATAAGCACCAGACTTGAGACGATCCAGCAATTCTTTCTCGATGTTCTTCTCCAGCTTAGCAGCAGCCAGAGCCTTTCGTTCCCGAGTAGATTCTCGTCTCTTTACTTTCGGGGCCGTACTAGTATAATGCCTTTCGTTTTCTTTCAAAGCGAGTCTTCTCTCGGTTATAGCGACCTGAGTAAGTCTTGTCAATCGCTGTTTACATTTGTGTTTGAGAAAAGACGGCCAGTATATGAGATGCTCATCAATTTGTTCCAAAGCCCTAGAATACTGCTTGGAAAGCTTTATTCTTTCCCACCATTTGGCAGGCATATGCTGTCTTTCTGCGGTTTTCATGTATAAATAGAGTCTGCCATTAACGTTCTTGACGGTAGCGTATTTGGCATTAGCTAAAGGGCATGACTGACGGTTGCACAAGCCACTGACATTATATTCATTTCTGCAGAAATTTTGATCCTTGGTAGTTTTCAGTTTGAATGCACAGAACTGATGGTTTAGCACTTGCCAAATGATTTCATCTGACATGTTTTTTATTCCAACGCTGTAACCTTTTCCGTGGGTGTGTAAAAATGCTTTGAATTTTTCAAAATATTTTTATTTTTTTTTTCTTCTGTCCAGCCTGTTTTCAAGGAACGGCTGTGCATACAACGGCCCCCTGGTGCAATCAAAGCCTTGCTGTCAGCAGCAAAATACAAAGCATGATTGGACAATTATTACTATATTTAATTCTATATTGATTTTCCGTCTAGCTCGTCTCGTAAAAAACCCCTAATTTTTTGACCAAATTTCTCTTTTCAGCCGTGGTCTTTACCTAATGGTGACTTCATCTCCATCTGCTGTCGGTCTCGGCTACTTTTCTTCCTACTTTCCACCACCCGCACCTGGACATGACTATCAGTGATAATACCGTAGAAAGTAGCAGTGAAAAGAACAGTCGAGCTCAGCGACCTGTTTCGGATACTGCAGACCGCCAACGTGGAAAACGCATGTTCGGTGCTTTGATCTCATCCATCGGTGCCAGTTCAAAGACCCGCTCTAGAATTCCAAAGGAGACCATGGAGGTGGAAAAAGCGGACGAGGATGCCGAACAAGATGCCTGGGCTGCTCAGAGAGAAGACAATCGGCAGAGAAAACATGCCTTTGTAGAGAATATGGTACTTTATACCGAGACGTCTCCATGCATTGCTTATCGTCCGAAAATCCTGCTTGAAGAACAGGAGAAACGATTAGAGCCTTCTCCTACAGTTTAAAAACAGTCTAGGGTTGATGAGTATATGGAATTCATTAAGTTTGAGAGCTTGTCTCACATGCTATTAATTTCTCTTACACATTGATCCATTTCTTCGACGGTCAGGCTGTGAATGTACAAGCATTTAGCAAGCAGGTCATAATCTAGCTTGTACTGACCGTTGTTAGAAGACCATTCGATGCATTGCATCAGAGATCGAACAATAGTAGCGGTGGTACGCAATTTGTCCAAGTTGATGATGGTATTGGCTTGATCAAGATAAGCAGGACGTTCTTCATTGGAAGTCAGATCCGAAAGGTAGATACCAATGAATGGTGTACATCCTTGGTCGGGATCCAATTGGCTGATTTCATTTCGAAGTTTTTGAAAATTTTTCATGGGGGAAATCAGGTTAATAAGCTCCTTCAAAGTCAACATATCACCGGTAGATACCTTAGCCCAAGTGGCTTCGGAAATGCGGTTTTGAATCAAGTCGGAACTGAGACCCAAAACTAGTTGCATCATAGTTGCGTAATTCTGCATATCACGAGCTCGTTGAGCCATTCGAATAAATTTCGCTATTGTTGCTGCTCGAAGTTCCATGTCTTTGGTAAGCACAATTTCCGACTTCACCCAGTTCACCACGAGATTGAATCTTGAGATTGCCAGATCCGCCCCAGTATACTTCCTTTCCAGAAGCATGGAAAGCCAGCTTCTTACAGGCTGGAGTTTTTTGCTCCACTTGAGCTCCACCAGTTCATTCCAGTCAACTTCTGCCAATGCATCCCGCTCAATCAACGCTAGCTGATCGCAAATTAGATTAGTGTTATAGTACAGCACAAATGGAACGTGGGTTTTCCCAGCAGATCGTTCGAAAAATGACGATTCGGGATCAGTTGCTTTTTGTTCCTCCGCATTTGACAAAATATCCTCCTTCTTTGGGGAATTATTGGTATCTGCAGCACTTCCAGCAGATCCGCTATCGAGAAAGTCGGAAACTAGGTTGACACTTTCCAGTTCAGAGGTAAAACTTCTCCTATCATCTGCTTTCAGAGTAGGTGGAGAATTCATCGGGACAGCTGACATCACTCGGGGGGTGCCGGTGGCTTCAACCTCACCAATGCTTTCGCTTGCATCCTCGTACTCACCGAGATCAGCAGAGGAGGCATCATCGCTACCCATCGTGCTTCCGCTCATGTGACGGCTAGCCATTGAATCGTGTCTCGTCAATGATGCAATGTTGAATCTTGATTGAAATGCAGCATTGTATAAATTAGAATTGTGGGAGGTTGACGTGACCAGATGCATAGAGGCGAAGGATTTGTATGAATCGGATACAGGAATATTAATAGACTCCGTCTTATTCCCAAAGTAATTACTTTCGTGCGTTACCAATGCCAAATTACTCTCCGAATAAAGATTGACAAATCTCGAATCACGCAAGGCCGAAAGGCCCGGTTCCTTCTGTCGCTCAGCTTTCGATTGCTTGAGATAAACTCCTTCGAGTTTCTCTAATGCAGCTCGGACTGCATCGTCATCCGGTGTATCATCTGGAATAGCAGCAAGCTCTGCGGCTATCTCAGCATCTACTCCTGGAGGATATGGGTCTCGCTGTAGATGGTCTTCCTCTGACTCAAAAGCACTTATCATAGATGCACCATCATCCGACAAGCTCAGAGATGAAGAGCCTGTATCGATTGAAGTACCTATGGAGTCGACGGTTATCATAGAAAACCGAGGCTCGGCCAGCCCAGACGGGGCTTCGATAATTGAAGATGTCAGATTAGAATTTGTTTTGACAGCGTCGTGAATATTTTGTAAATGAACCTGACGTCGAAGGCCTCTTACAATTGAATGGGGCTCCTCGACAGAGGATTTTGACACCAAGCTCAGGATTGACTCGGCAGATTGGTAAACGGATCCAGGAAGCTGTCCTTGATTCTCATCAGTGGATCGGTTCTCAGAGACAATGGAGATTTGTGCTGATGACTCCTGTGAGTCATTGGAAACGAAAGGCATCTCTATTTCAAGATCCTTAGTGATTCGATCAATGTTGACACCATTCAAGCTAGACTGGTCGTCGAGGGAATTTTCGCGCTCAGAGCTTTGATAATATGATAGCATTTCTCTTGATCTAGCGAAATGCTTTTGAATGCACAAAGAATCAACAAAAGAAGCCCTTCCTGTATGACCCTCTGTGTCTAAGCAGTAATCAGAACAGACGCTGGCGACTTTCTCGCTTTGTGTTTTTTCTTTCAGCAAAACAGCCAACTCATCAAGAACCTGTTGGCTCAGTAAATCAATACCATCATCTGGTATATTTAGCGGTTTCACTGTAGCAGTAGATAGATCAGAGCTGACGGATTGCGACTTGACAGGGGGATCACTGATGGTGGAAAGAGAGTTCGACTTTGTGATCTTATGCAATACTTTGTGTAAGAAAGAGCGCTTCTTTATAGGGCCATGCACAGGAGATTCGAGATAGAACTGTTGATAGATGTCTGGGGTTTTTGGAATGCAATTGATTTCTTCAGTAGTAAGATCACAGTGTTCAGAGGGGTTTTTAGTGACACTATCGTTGAGAGGAATGCCACCACCAATAATAGTGCCATTGAGTAAAGGCAATACCTCTTTAGATGGAGGAGGAGATGAAAGAATTGGAGATGCGGAGTCCTTGTAAAATGCTAATAAAGTGGAGCGACGGTTCTCAGGAGCATTTGATTTCTGGATGTTCATCAAGCCACCAAACACTCCCCCTGGTGACAAAGGCAAAGCCAGAACATTGGCTTCATCGATAGTCGATTCGCCAGGCCAATACATTGCCGACAATCTTGTCCAGCCTTTTTTGAGTTGCTCGAATATGCGAGCAATGGCAATGTCAGATGCAAAGCTGTGGTTGTTGCCAAGAGCACTCTCAGTTGAGCCTGGAGCAGCATTTTGTCGGAACCAGTTGTATAATTTGTTAATACCTATGCAAAATTGGGATCTGAGTTGAAATCTTGGAACAAAGTCGTCAGGGAAAAAATTGAGAATCCAATGTCGTAGCACGACAAAGGTTCGGACAGCTACATCTCTGCCGATTTCAGAGCCAGGGTTGGCGATGCGACGATGCAGAGCCCAAGAAAACCGAGCCAATAAGTAATTGAGTAGATCTCCGGGAGTAACATAAGATCTGTAACAGAAAAAGAAGTCCAGCATTTGGGAATAGTCCAAAACATCATGTTGGGTGAGGAGAGCCATGAGACGAGGGACTGAAACAGCGACAGTGAGATTGGTGAGTGGATTTTTGCGAATCAACTGTGGAGCATCTCGCTCAGGGGAGAACGAGAGCTGATCGAACATGCTAGGAGGAAATCCATCGGCAAGCTGTAAGGGTTCTAATACGCTTGATGTTATTCTGCTGTCCCAAGGGCCTGTACTTAGAGACGCTGAGGATTCCAAGCCGCCAGCCGACGACCTGAAGGAATCGGTTGACATTTAGCCACAACGACCGCAGCAGCTTCAGGCAGAGGATCGGAGGGGGAAAGAAGAACCAGAGCTAGAGCTGTATCCAACAAGGAGAGCGCGGTTTCCGTGTTTCCTATGGCGAGATGTGGAAATAGAGCTTAGCTGGAGGAATTGGTGGAAATGGAAAGCCTAAAAAGCCAGAGATTTTCTCAAATCCCAAGGTTTGGAGATGTTTTAATGTTTTGGAACGCGGTCACCAAGGAAACATAAACAAATCCCTCGTCCCGGCGCGTGAGCAACGTGCTTGTGGTGTAGTGGGGCTAAGTGGGTGGGTCTTAGAAGAAATAAACAAGAGCTGAGTGTGCTTGGGGGGGGGGAGTACAGCAGGGAATGAGAGAGGAGGGACTAGTTTTCTTAACAACACGAACGTACGATCGTTGGCATTTGAAGGTAGAGTCTTTGTTAGCAAATAGACGCGTCTGTAGAGCTACGCATAAATTGTGGATACAATCGTTCCGGTTCAAGGAACTGTGGTGAGACATACATGTTGAGCTGGTGGGCCTGTCTATGTTGCATGGTTGTCGTGGCAACCTCTATGTAATCTCTTAATATATAATGTGGCTCTTCATGTAATAATCTGCAGTAGAGTAAAGTGACAGTTATAGGAGTAAGGGGGTAAATCGATACGCTCGTGGGTTTCTGCTTGGAATGCTATGAGCAACCTTCTTCTGAATCAGTGGCAACTTTTTACTGGGATTCTGCTGGTCTCGCTTGTATGGCTGGTCTGTTTAGCATACTCTTTTGTTCCCTCCAGTTTAGTCCATCGTGGGCGGATCACGGGGTCTGTGGTACATTCCAGATCAAAGTAGGCTAAATGGAGGACACATATGAGGTCTCATTTGCTGCAGTATTATTGGTAGAATCTATTTCTTATTCTTGGCAATCCGCTGAGCTTTGACTAGGGTTATGGTCTTGGAGTGTATGGTTTGTGGTCGGTTCTACTCTGGTGCTTCGTGCTTCTTGGTGGTCTTTGGTAATCCTTAGTGCCTCCTAGTGCTCCCCTGGTGCATCACTGGAAAGTTCCCACCCATCGGCAGCAGCGTCGTCGGATTGGGCAACAAACAGACAACGTTCCAACAGATATCATCGGGATTTCATCAACTTGACAGCCACTCAATTATTATAATATCCATGTCAACTCAATCCGGAATCACAGCATCGTCGGAACTGCAGGAAAAATTTAAGCATGTTCAGTCGTCAGGGGCTAGGGGTCTCATAGTTCAAATTGACAACGAAACATGTATTCCAGTGCAGACCATCACGGGATCCGACAATCTACTGGATGATTTCGAAACCGTCCATGGCCATCTCAGCGAAAAAGAGGCCCGATATATTTTATTGCGTAGCGATGAGACTAGCAGTGGCAGTCGTGGAGAGTCCTTTTTGTTCATCTCCTTTGTACCAGATTCTGCCCATGTCAGATCAAAAATGCTCTATGCTTCATCTGCTCATACTGTTCAGCGGCAATTAGGAGGCTCTGAGATTTTCTCCAGTGTGATATTTTGGAGTAGTTTGGCTGAGGTCAGTGCTCGCGGCTGGAAGGACCATCAAAAGCATGAGGCGGCTTTGGCCCCTTTGTCCGAGGAAGAGTCGGCTCTAAGCAATGTTCGAGAAAAGGAAACGGTTGAAATGATGGGCACTGCTGGCAGAAAGAGTCATTATGTGACTAAAAGTTCCCAAATTGAAATGAAATCCAATGACGAAGTCATTTCTCAATTGTCCTTACTGGCAAAGGCTGAAAATCCTATTGTTTTAGGTCTTGGTATTGATCTTACAAATGAGACTGTGATTGTAGCTCACCCAGCAACGCCTTGTGCTGATGTCCAACAGTTGGTGTCCACTATAGCTGCTGATACACCCCAGTACACCATTTGGGCCAGCCCTGAAAGAGTCACATTCGTTTACACATGCCCTATGAAATCCAAGGTGAAGGCTAGAATGGTATATGCCACCAACCGAGGTGCCGTTATCCGACAGGTGGAATCATTGGTGACTCCTCGTCAGGTCCAGGTATTCGAAGCCAGCGATAGAGAAGACGTCTCGTCTCTATTAACAGAGGCCCAGAACCAGGCTGAGGGGCCGACTTCGGCCCCTGCCCCCGTTTCTAACCGATCCAATTTATCATTTGCTCGGCCGAAACGTCCTGGACGAAAATAAATTGGAGGTTTGCCGAGGTGTGGTTGGTCGGTCAGCTGACTCTCCCCGTAGACCCTTTCCCCCGGACAATTAACGTGGGGAATCTCGGCATTACCATGACTCTGGGGTAAAACATACACCTTATGACAGCAAAGTATAAATAGTGAGGTGGACCCCAATTTAATGACCCCATATATTTCTTCTCTTCTCCCCTGATCAGATAAGCTCTCTTGATTATTTTTTCCTGGGGCTTTACTGCTGTTGTTTCCACTCCTTGCCTCTACGTTTTCTTGCCTATAGCTAGCTGCCCTGCTCTGCTTATCAGATCACGTTTTTGCCAAAGCTACCAGCTCCGCAGCACTCCCACAAAAACACACTGGATTTAACCTACCTGTGTGATATATTTGGATATTTGACCCTGTAAAATTCTCTTTAGTAAGGGTTTTTTTATATCTGGTATTTTCTCCTGATTTTCTCATTGAAACCCCTTTATTTTTTATATTGACAAGCATCTTCAAATTCATCTGCGATGTCTCAGAAAAAGAAGTCTGGTAACCCCGTCATCGACTTCGTCGCCGGTGGCACTGCTGGCATGATGGAGGCCTTGGTCTGCCACCCCCTCGATACAATTAAAGTGCGTATGCAATTGCGTGCCAAAGAAACTGGAGGAAAGCCAAGAGGCTTTATTTCCACTGGTGTTCGAATTGTCCAGCGTGAGACGGTGTTTGGTTTATACAAAGGTTTGGGAGCCGTCTTGGTGGGCATCACGCCGAAGATGGCCATCCGATTCACCTCTTACGAAGAATACAAGCGATTACTTGCTCCTGCTGATGGCTCGGCTCTCTCCACCGCTAGAACCTTTATGGCTGGTGTTGGAGCTGGTATTACCGAGGCTGTTTTGGTAGTCACTCCCACCGAGGTTATTAAAATTAGACTGCAAGCCCAGTCTCACTCTTTGGCTGATCCCTTGGCAACTCCAAAGTATAGAAACGCCGTCCACTGTCTCTATACTGTCGCTCGTGAGGAAGGTGTTGGTGCTATTTACCGTGGTCTTTGGCTGACGGCTGCCCGTCAGGCCTCCAACCAGGGTGTTAATTTCACTGTTTATTCTACACTCAAGACCAAGCTCCAAGAGCATTATGGAGGTGGTGATGTTCAGCTTCCTGGCTGGCAAACCTCTATCATTGGTCTCATTTCCGGTGCTCTTGGACCACTTTCCAACGCCCCCTTAGATACCATCAAGACTCGAATGCAGCGAGAAAGTGGAGTATCTACCGAGTCAGGATTTGCTCGATTTGTGCGAATTACTCGAACTTTAATTAAGGAACAAGGTGTATCTGCCCTTTACAGAGGTATCACCCCTCGAATCATGCGGGTTGCTCCTGGTCAAGCAGTCACCTTCACCATTTACGAATATGCCCGAAATGCACTGGAAAAGACCCCTGTGTTTGGACAAGCTCCTACTACAGCCAACTAATGAGACAAAGCTCAGGCTGCTGGTTATGATGTTCAGAATTGCATAGATAGAAGCTAGCTCCACCAGCCGGCTGAAAAATGAAATAATGGGAAAAAACACAAATAAAACCATAACAAATTACTTAAGACCATGTTTGGGTTTTGACTCATCAATAAGAGATCATTTCCGTTCAAAATTTATACAGGCTAATTAAACACTGGTGAGCTGCTGGATGAAGCTTTTAACATCTGCTGCTTTCATGAGAGCTTCGCCGACCAATATACCTCGTACACCATCAGCGTAGTATTTTTGAACCTGTTCTTGCGATGAAATTCCACTGAGAGCTGCAAGAATCGTGCCTTTAGGAACAGAAGCTACCAGATTGCTTGTAGTGTTGAGATCAACATTGAAACTGTGAAGATCTCTATTATTTACACCAATGACCTTTGATCCAAGAGCAATAGCTCTTTTCATTTCCGGAGCATTAGCAACTTCGACAAGAGGCTCCATACCAAGAGAAACACTGTACTTGTAAAGTCGGGAAAGAAGAACATCATCAAGCATTTTAACGATCAGAAGAACAGTGTCGGCACCAGCAAGTCGAGCCTCAAGAATTTGGTACTCATCAAAGACAAATTCTTTTCTCAATATAGCTGGACGGTCGTTGCCAAGATGGTCAACGGCCAATCGAGCTAACCTCAAATCTTCAATATCTCCTTTGAACCAATGAGGCTCGGTTAATACCGAGATGGTAGCAGCTCCAGACTCGGCATAAAGCTTAGCCTGACTTGGTGCATGGATGTTCAATGCAATGGGACCTTTAGAAGGCGATGCTCGTTTGATTTCTGCGAGAAGACTCAGCTGCGATTTAGATAGTCTATCGACGAAACTAATCAGCTTGGGGGCCAGGCCAAGTTTGAGAGATTTTTCAAGATCTTCAAAGCTTTTACCGGGAATCTGTTGGGTCGCAGCTACATCTTTCTTTCGCTGATCAAATATCTGATCGAGTATGCTGGTTTTAGTATCAAGGCCAATAGCATGAACTGCAGAAACATTAGCAGTGGTATTTTGAGCCAGTTTTTCATGTTCTTTCCAGGTTCCTCCTCTTATTTTCAGCATATTTCGAACCATACGACGGCCTTCCTCGGTGAGAATACTCTCAGGGTGGAATTGCACTCCTTCGACTGTAAACTCCTTATGTCTAACTCCCATGATCACCCCGGAAGTTGATTTTGCAGTCACTTCTAGACAGTCGGGAATGCTCGGCTGCTCGGCTGCCAAAGAATGGTATCTGATGATAGCAACATTCTGAGAAACTCCTTCGAATATTCCTTTAGCATCGTGGGTAATGACCGAGGTCTTTCCATGCACGATCTCACCAGCAAACCCAACGGTGCCTCCAAATACTGAGGTTATACACTGCTGGCCCATACACACACCCACTACAGGGATTTTGCCTGAATAATATTTGATGACATCTTTAGAAATTCCAGAATCAGTCAAAGGATGGCCGGGGCCTGGAGAAATGAGAATCGTATCAGGCTCAAGCTTGTCGATTTCCGGGATTGTGATTTTGTCATTTCGATGCACAAGTACCTCTGCACCTTCTCTACAGAGATACTCGTACAAGTTCCAAGTAAACGAGTCGTAGTTATCTATTAATACCACTCGAGTCATATTAGGGAGGTGATGTTGGTGAGTCAAAAAGGCGAGCCTGAAATTTATCAGCATGTCACGTGAGTTGTTTTCACAGCCGCATATTCATCTACACCTATATCGTTTTCCGTCGCGACCTTCCTGACAATCATCTCCATCGTTCCGGTCGCTTCGCAACATCTGCTTAACAAAATGTCCGATTTATTTCTTGCAACTCCGCTGATCAATGCTAGCTATCTGTCAAGCTTTCCTGACAAAACTGTCAAGATAGTCGGCAAAGTCAAATCTCTTGGAGAAGTGGCAACCATCGACGCGTCCGGTGACGTCCTCGTTCATTTAGCACCGGATGCTCATTTACAAGAAGGAAAATTTTATGAATTTATTGGACGAGTAAATAATGACTTGAGTTTGAAGATGCTCAGTACGACACAGACAGAGTTTTCCGAGCCTATTAGTAAGTATTCTATTGAATGTGGAAGGGATAGGAAGGGAAGCCTGGTATTGATCTGGGTCTGATGGTGATTCCTGTCATATTGATATATTAAACAGATGAAAGAATTTGGGGATACTTAAAATATTGCTTGAATTTTCTTGTTTAAATCCTCTTGGCTGAGTTTTACTAACTTCTAGATGTTGAAAACCTCAACAAGCTCATCTCGTTGTGGCATAAGCACAAGGAGATATTCTACTAGGAATGTCTTCGTGTGGGGTTGATGAGACAAATCCGATAATAATGGAGAGTAAATTTTTTTGTTGGACCAATTGATAATTGTAGATTTTGCTTTTGCTTTTGCTGGGTGTTTTTGAATTGGTAGCAATTTTACTTGCTCGGCAGCTTTTCGGAGACGTGCTTTCATGGCAATTCGGGGTGTTCATTTTCAGCATGGAAGGATTGGGCAGTAGCACAATCTGATTGAGTTTTCCTTCAGCAGGATACACATTATTGAAGCTTCAACGATTTATGAATATTTATTGAGCAGTTGGGATTACTATGTACAAACAGATAGATCTATACAATGTTGCATCTCAATTGAAATTAGCTGAGTAAAGGACATTGTTCGTTCAAAATTGATAAACTTGGGTGAAATATGAATGTGGTGAGATATTATAAGTTAACGGCCGAATAAAATTAACAGGAAATAAGAGAGAAAAAATAGTTTTTCTTGAGGGCGAATGGAATTTATAGTTATGTATAGCATATATTCAGAGCTCGCTTCATTTACAATCACGACTATTGGTTCTTTGGTATTTTATGGGTGTATTTCATTTCTAGAGTATCGTGAGCCATTTTGTCGGAACGGTCAAAATAAGTATTTGGTTCGCACCAGCTAAAAGATTCTCTCGTACTAATCCAGCTCTAAAACTTTATTTCAGCTATTTTCATGTCAACCTTATATTCTGGTCACGCAATAAGAATACTTAAATTTCACATTTTCCACATGGCCATCAAGAGTAGGACAAGTCAGTCCTATTTGTTCCTATATGCATGAGACAAAATAAGCAACAAATAGAGAGGGAAATCAAGCAATCAGTCCACCAAGCAGTCACTGCTTTTTGTTCAAATCGAACAAAGACTTTACAGGGAATAATATTGGTCATGTATCAAACAGTAGGCCAGAACTGACAGTTAGATGCTTTAGCATGGCCGTTGAAGAACACAACGATAGTAAAATGTGATAAATAAATTAACTTTCAAAGTTAAAAACCTTTGAAAACCTTTGAGATAGGCTAATGCCATAAATGTGAATCTTGGATTATGTAGTGATGGCTTATTGGGGATGTCCAGAGCCAGACCGATGGAGATTAGCTTTAGACAGCTTCTTAACAATCTCAACTCTCATTTAAACTACTAGTCACCTGTTCCTCAATGAACTCAGAGGCCACAAATGCATCCTGGAAATTATTGGCCACCACATGGCTCAAAAGCCAATTGTCGCTGGTCTTGTCAGCTATCTTCTTTTGAACAGACACCAGTCCATCATCCTCCAACGCCTTGTAAGTGACAACCTGCTCCACTGTTCCCATTTTCAAGCTTCTTGCTAAGCGTTCGATACTTGCAAAACATGCGGCAAGATCTTGAATAGTCTCATCGTGTTCTTCCGTTCCATAATGTATAATACGCTCCCCTTCCGAGGTTGTCAGTTCACCCTCTGCTCTCAGGTTCGGCATAGGAAACTCCATGATGCAGTAATTCACTAAATAAGGTATGCGATCAATATATTTACGGTCCTGTTGCTGATTGGTGACAGTCTGATGATTTAGTAGGCTGATGATTTCTGATGGGGGACGGTTGAAAGGATCAACTAGGCTGGTTAGTTGGGTCTAGTCAAGTGATGGACAGGAGATCATCGGCAAATCAGGCAAATTTATCAAAGAGGTGATATAAATAATCAGTGACAAAAAGGCGAAGAATTTCTTAATATGGAATATAATTTTTGGCCAATTTTCGCGGATTTACTGGTGCGTTTTCTGATGGCAAGGAACAGCAATAAACAGCTCTTTATCCGAAATCGCTCCGATTTATAGCTGTTGGAAATCATGGCTGGCGAAACTTATAACTGATAAAAGTATCCTGCGATACATGGAACTTTTCAGCTAAATAATAGTATAGAGTTAGGATACAATTCACGATAATGTTTGGGGGTGGCGTAAAAATCAGATCTTTGAAAATTGGTATTAAGTGTAACAAAAATGATCATAAAACATAATGTATTTGCGAAAGGTTTCTAAATTCAACTTTAACAATTAAATAAATCAGAAAATGCTAGGTATGGTTTGATTGAGACAATAGGACAGCTTTTACCAAGCAAAGGCCTCTTCAAAGTAATCAAATCGTCCATCTGTGTTCTCGATATTCTTGGCGATAGCATACCTGACCTCATCATTGAGAGGTCCCGGACCGCAGCATACCAAGCATCCAGTACCTTTGGCACTAGCAACTTCCTCCGCAATGGCAGGCTGAACGACAAATCGTTCGTAATGAACATTAACTCTGGTACCAACCAACTCCTTTCTTGTGGAGTCATCATCATCTTTTTTAGCTTCACTAGAAACTTCTTCTTCGCCTTCTGCAATTTCATCAATGGATTCATTTCCAGAGCTAGAATGGGGTATAGAAGCAACTCCATTGACATATATGTTAACATCGAAGCGAGGATCAGCTGCCAAGAATTCAAGCTCCTTCTTGAACCATACAAGAGGTGCGTCTGTAGCAGTACACCATATGAAGCTGATTCGCTTGGTAGTAATATCCTTTGATCGCGCAAGTCGAGATGCATAACCGTAAATACCAGTGATACCAATACCACCAGCGACAAGGGTGACATTATCATATTTGTGAATATTGTAATTTTCTCCATAAGGTCCTTCAAACAAAACGGGGACTCTGATACTTCTTGTAGTACTCTGCTGCAACTGATTTGCCATAACTTTGGTAAAACCACTTCGAACTCGAACAAGAAGAACAAGTTTCTTCTCTTCGCCAGGTACAGGGGAGTCGATGATAGTGAAAGGATGGGATTGCCAGAAGCATCTCCAATTGAAGAAATAAAGGAAGCCGTAATGGCCGGCTTTGAAGTTCCATCGATTGGAATAGTCGATCTTCATCTTGATGACACCGTCTTCATACAATTCAGCATCAGCTTTGCATGGGAGACCGGTCCAAGCAATTCTAACCATTCGAACTACTCGATCAAAAATCCAAATGGCACTGGCGGCCCAAACCCAGTTGACGTCCTGTTCTTCCAAAAGATAGATGTGGTGATAACAGCTGGCAAGGAACGTTGCAGCTAAAATAATATGAACCACAAGGAAAGCTTCATAGAATCTACTTCGCAAGAAATGGAAAGAGAATATGATCAATCCAACACCCAAGAAGCAGGCGGATATTCCCCATAGCCAGTAAGTTTCTGACCATTCCAATCCAAGATATCCTTCTTTCTTGTAAATAACGGCGTAAGAAACTGCATGAATAAAAACATCAAGCATCATCCATCTGGCAATCCACTTGTGGAAAACGTTGAAAGCATCCAATGGCCAGCCAGTGAGCCAAATAAGGAAATTGTTTCGTCCACCGAACAGAACCAAGAGAGGAACTTCAGAAATTGCGAAAACACCAGCTCTCCATGGGATCATATACTGATACTGGTTCCAGTTACTAGAATACCATAATGAGCCTGTGTAGATGGGATAATTTGTAAAATAGACGACGAAATGAACAATACTGTATCCAATGAGAGCCAGAGTATGAGCTCGCAAAGGAATAGAGAAAGTATAACCCCAAGCATTGACTATGCTGCTGTGAACAAAACTGAAGGTAGGAGCCAATACAAAATGCTTTCGAAGTTTTCTAGTGAATTTGCTATCAACAGCTCGAAGGAGAGGGAAAAAGAAATGCTGGACGACGTTTGAGATAAACTTCAACAGGAATACCAAGCCCCAATAAGAAAGGAGGCCTCCACCGAGCTTGTTATCGATGGTATACGAGGCAAAGCTCTCCCATACAGAGTCGTGACCGATAACCCACATGTCGTTAGGAATAACAAAAGGCTCGGTCACGTTTGTTGCAAGAAGCTCAGTAGATGTAACATTGGTTCTGGCATTTTTAGCACCTTCAACAGCAAAGTTGTGGTAATCCGCATTGGTGAAATTTGTGCAGTAGAAAGCTAAAGGATAGGCCATATTTCGATCTTTCTGAGAGGATATATGGCTGTCAATGCACAGAGCCACTGTCTCCATGTATGCGTCAGAGGTACAAGTACATGAAATCTCAGAGTCGTAACCGCAATCGAAAAAGACATTCTGGATTGCTGCAGTACAAGCGTAAGGGAGCTTGCTCCAATACGGGAAGGTCTCTGCATAGCAGACTGAAATCAGAGCAGTCAGAAGCAACAAAGTAGGTGCTCGAAATTGCATCTTGAACGATCTTTCTCAAGTAATCGTATTACATTTCAGGGAATTGCTAGGTTTATATAGAAGGCGGGCGATTAAATAGAAACAGTAGATCCCGTGGGATAAACTGCAAATCTGGCTTTCTACTGGATAATCAGGCGGGAAACGGAGAAAAAATAGGAAAAAGGCTACTGTAGCATTACCTCAAAAAAAAGCAATCATTAGCATGTTCATACTTAAACGGGGAAATGCGTAGTCTGTACTCGTGTAGAGACGGTTTGGGTTGGTTATGTATGTAGCAGTCATCTCATCCATAGCTGAAAGCTTGAGTTAGAAATAGTCAACCTTGTGTTAAAAATCATCCATACGAGAAAAAATGACATCAATATTCTCGTGTTTTCAAACCCAAGATCACGGTTAAAATTTAGCCAATATTCTTTTTTTTGCGTCAGCAATCTGATTAGTTTCAGCCTAGATTTTCGAGGTTGCCCACCATACTGCCAGAGGTTTCACTTCCTCTTTCAGTAATTTAGCAGATTATCTGATGGTATGGGCACAATTATCTGATGAATTTTGTCACTTTTTTTGGTGGGCGGTCGTAGAAATGTGTGACAGCTAAGCGATGGCCATTTGCCCTACATATACAGTTTTCACAATTACCCCTAGGAGAAGGTACAGCCAAGGATGGACAGAATGTGCAAATAAACTTTTACAAAACTTCAGAAGTGCAAAATTCTCAATCTTCGTATTTTCCAAATAATCAATGCTCCTGATCAGTCTAACTATAATTATCATTAAGTCCGTCTAGGCTGGCTCCCCGAAACCCGCCGGGAACGTACCCCGTCGGATCTGAGCAATATGCCAATATTCAACATTTATTGCCAGGAGAAAAAGCAAAATAATTGAGACACCCTTATATCCGTCAACATCCGCTTGTACACTACGCATGTACTTAGTCTCACTCGGCAAACACCGCCAGCAATTGCGACAGGATCAGAAAAAGTTCTTGGCATTAACCAAGTTTGGAGGTACACCCGTTATGTAGTATGCTAAGCCAACATTTCTTCTTACAATTAGCTTTTCACCAGCACCGGTACCTGCCAATTGTCAGCCGAACTTTTCATGTATAGCACCCGACTAAGGACGTGGAAAAGAAATTAAAAGACCCACATTATGAGATTCGATTAACGGTAGAATAGCGATTTGAAAGAACGGCATATAATCTGAGTTTATTGGTTATTAGATTAGATGTAGGCTGAGAGGCCATGTCATCCAGCTGAGGAAGTGAGACAAACAAGGTGTAATCTATAGCAGTATCAATTGCTGTTTGATGACTCGGGTGTTGCTAGAGCTTAGAAAAATTCTCCGCTTTTAGGCTAGCCTGCATGTGAGGGTAGAAGAAAAAATCGTCTCCGTGGTCTGGTATTGCCCAAATTGCCAAACCACCTGAGTAGAGCACTACTCCAGTAACCTGTCACATCCAAAAGGAAATAAGCAGCTAAATTGTAGGTGAAAATGTTTGGCGTGATCCGAGAATGACTATTGCCTATAGTCAGATGTTTACGAGGTATCCTTTGAACGCTGGAGTACTTTTTTACAGTTTCACAGGGACGTGTAGCTTTTGACAATGTGGCTACCCGTGATTAATAGCTGCTGGGGTTGTTTTTTCCATAATAACCCAGCAATAGTCTTCGCCAGTGCCGTGCATCAGTATTGGATATGGTTGGCTGGTAGATGCCCTTACCGCAGATTCCTATCTAGGAATATCTGATTTCACCAATACCCAGCTTCCTAATCCGGTGGTGGATCCGAAGATTTTTTATCAAGCCTGGGATATCTTGCGTAAGCATATGTATGCATATCACTTCACATGATCTGTAAATCGACTGGGAGATCTGTCCAATAGCAATCAGCTTGTAATTTTATCGTGATGAATCGATCTCTGGTTCAACAGTTTGAGTCCCATCGTGGTCATTATCGTGACCGTCAGCAAATATACCAAGACCTTTGGAATTCTGTTCACCGCTGCCTTCAGAATTGTAGAAAAAATCAGGGGGCGGCGATGAAGGTACAGTCTCGTGTGTAGCTTCTGAGTTGAGAAGATCCTCGTCGAAAGATGTAAGCTGAGCGCTGAAATGGGCACTATACTTTCGGCTAGGTGACTCCATAAATGCTGTAAAAATATCTTCCTCCTCGCAAAGTTTGCTGCTTTGCTGCTGGATAAACTTTGAAATCCATTTCGATGCAGGCGTGAGAGATCCTATGTCCTTAATTGGGCTGGCTTTTTTCGGCGTCATGAACAACGAGTCAATATCAAAATGATTACTATCCCCCATCCCCATAGGGGATGGTGACTGTGGTTCATAAGGAGGTATGTTTTCTTTATCAGCCTCCTCGTCATTTGATACCGTACTATCTGCAATAGATTCTTCTCCCGTATGCCTCATATGCTGATCACTCTCATTGTTTGTAGTGCTTGAACGTTTGCTTGTATTCGCTGACCTCGTCACCTTGTTAGTTGGTAGTGGTTCATCATCAGCCTCCAGTTCAGACCCTATCTCTGCAGTATTGAGATGCTGCTTCATGATTGAGGGATGGTCGGATAGTTCCATTCCATGTGGTTCAGACATAGGGAAATGATGTGGAACAGAAGCCATGGCTCGAGATATGCTTCTCACAGGCGATGATCTGATAGTAGCAATGCTTTCGGGCTCTTTGATGCCAGCATTTGCTGTGGCCCTTAGCGAAGCAACAACACTCTTGACTGGTGATGACAAAGGCATCTTGGGCTCATCATGCTTCGAGCGGCTCTCCTCTTGTCGACTTATTTCGTCGGCAAGATATGTATTTATATCTTTAGCATTGGTCTTCTTGCCTTTCTTAGGTCCCCAAAGTTCTTTGGGTCTCATGGTCTTCTTGACGGACCACCACAAACCACATGGATTACAAAGAGTGAAGTCATCCTCTTCTGATTTGAACCGTCTCCAAGTAGCTGTCCGTATACAGCCGCAGTTTACACAATACGTTGGTATTTTTCCCGCAGCAAGTGCCGCTACAAGTCGCTTATCGATCTTATATTGCTGACGGCTGGCACGGTTTGAATCTGCAGAACTATTCGACAAATCATCTGGTGAATCAGTGTTTGACTTTGCACTTGTAGCATCTTTCTCTGCTTTGGAAAGCGGCTTGCTAAATTGGCCGTCACTTGCTGGTGACGATCTTGCCGAAGAAGTTGGTGCATCAGACCGAGCTGATTTACCATTATTGGCCGCAAGGTCTGGTGATGACTTATTCGATGCTTTTCTGATATCTTCCTGTGGTGACTGATGATCCAAATCATGCCTTTCGTCTCTAGATGCAGTTATTGGGGAACTTGGTTCCTCCAGAAAATCTCTTCGATCCTTATCTTGAGCAGGTCTCTTGCGAATTAGTTGCCGAGACTTTCGAGCGCTCAGAACTCGAGGATCAGGCATTTTGTTGGTAACATGAGCGGGGATGGGGGTTGATGCGTCTGGGATATATCCGGAATTGGTCATTAAAGTATGCTCGCGATGTGCGCCTGAAGGAGGAGCTCTTTCTCTGAAATCAGACAAAGAAGGCGGGCTTGATGCAAGATATTGAGAATTATAGTATGAGTGCACGGATTTTTGTCGCTTGTTCGACAAAGACGAGGATTCAAGGTCAGCAACAGTCAATGAACGGCGCGCTGGAGGGGGCGCTTCCAAATTAGACAGAGATTTGTATTGACGAAGAGAATCAACGTAATGCGACTGCAAGCTTCTGAGTACAGGGCTCAAACGAAGATGGATTTCTAAGGTTTCTTGTGTGTAGATAGGAAGTATGTTTTTTGAAACTTTTCCTGTGACATAAACTGGCTCGCGGTTTTGATCAGTTGGCTCTTCATTTTTGCTCAGCAAAGTGGATAAAAAACCATGTCCGACGAACATTCCATCAGCAGCGAATCCTTCGCTCAAATCCTTGGAGTAAACCACATAATCATTGCAGTCAGTGGAGAGAATTTCAGGACTCGACCGGCAAACTGTTTCTAAGCAAGCGCTTATGTCGATGAATCCAACGCTCGTGGGGGTTTCATCCTCACTGTCAACAACTGGCACGTCAATTACTGCTGGACCTCGAGCTAAATACGGGTTCTGGTGGGTTTTATCAAAAGTGTATATTATTTTGACTGGTAATCGAGTTAGTTTATAGATTGCAAATGAAGAAGCGATTCTCACGACTACTGACCCCTCATTTGCCGGGTTGCTAAGCTGCTGAGCCCGTCCATTGTGCAGCGCGTAGTTGGTAGGTAGAAAGCGTGGTGATGATGATGGTTGCCTTGCCGTATGTATAATTTACGCGCTTCGAACGTGGGGCGTGTATTCTTCGTGCCTGGGAAACAAATTGGGTTGGGCAGTCTTACAAGTTCATAGGCGGCAAGCAGGTGGGCAGGTGGGAAACTACAACTACAATTCGGAGGCTGGAATTTGGTGGCTAAGCCACTAAGCGCTGACCCCGGCCATCAGAGCGATATTGCGAGCAATATAAAAATCTAACTGGTAAACCCAGTAGTAGTGGAATTCGGTGTATCATTCTCGAGGCGAATTGGATAGTATTTGAAAACTTCCACTTAAGCGTTCGGTATTTAGTAGAGGTCTCAAAGTTTTTTTTTGTATCAAGAAATTCGTCCTGTAACTATTAATTCGTAGTCATGAGGGAGACAGAGCAATTATAGACTATTATCAATCTTTCAATGAGGAATGGCGCTAGCACAACAACTGGAGATAAAGAAAATATTGAATTATCAGTTTACTGCTTATTTAACAAATTTGAAAGCGTTTGAGCTTTCTAATCGTCTGGATCACGTGTGCGTGGTATACTTGTTGCTGGTTGACCTGATAGTTGAAACCATGAAGTTGACCCCAAAACAAAATAGTAGCATAGAATCATTCTGTTGTTTATGGATCCCAGATATTATTGAATTAACAAGCCAATGATTGGGGCAACGGCTTGCTAGGAGTGCTTCACAAAAAATATATAGCTCACACTTGCACTAAAATAGGGCGGCTACTATGTCAATAGACCATTTGATCTGATCTGAGGGAAAGCAAATAAACTCCTCCTAGCTAGCATGTTTCAAGTAGGTATATGTAAAGCTCTAATTAACAGAACTTGGTAATCAAGACCCTGCTAAAGGAGTCTCGGTGGCCGAACTCTAATGTGCCAGCCGTATTCTTCCAATAAAGGAACTCCGCATATCCACTACTCACACAGATACGGGCAGTAATTTGCGATATTATTTCATCAATGCCACTGATTATTATATCTTGAAATTAGTATAAGTACATAGATCGAGAAATGTTCTAGGCTGGTGGCGATTTGTCAGGCGGGCCGATCTGCCATTCATCATTGAATCAGAAAATCGTGGCATGTATTGCTTGGCTGATGATTTTTCACATGAGCACATTCCTAAAATAACGAGCCAAAATATAAGGAGATTTGATGATATCTGAGAGCGTTCGTGTTCCATGTCATCGTAGAGCAATCACGGTCATCCCGTCCGATGCTTATCGGTCTCGAGAAAGCAGATTCTTCGATCGCTAGCAGCAAATTGATCAAAATATCTACATGAAGCAATCTCCAGCTGTGCATCAAGCACCGATCGCCAAGCAGTCTGGATGTAATTGTTTATTCCGGGACCGATTGGGTCAAAAGAATCTTTCTTGAAGCCACATCCTAGGCACGTGAAAAACAAGGATCACTGGATCGGAATACTAATTGAGATCTAATTAGGACACGACAGCCCTCAGTAGTGGGGAAAAGCAAGCGAACGCTTATCAAACAAATAAACAAACAAGAAGATAGCAAGGAGACAGCAAATACTTCATAGGAAAGCCTACAGAACCGGAATAGAAAAGAGTGAGTGGGTGGGCAACCATTAGGTCTGCCACTGGCGCTTTTATTACCATGAAAAATAGCTTGCAGCTCCTATATAGAAACGCCTGCCTGTAGTTGATAATATAGGGTAGTAGTCATAATTCTGGAAACCCCTTGGTGTTGCTCAAACCAGGGCTGCGCGACCTGTATCGACCAAGTCGGACGATGGAAGCGGTTAGTCATATTGTGTTGTAACCGTAGCGTCGATCCCACAAGCTCGTAATACAGGATAACCCATTATGAAAAAGATCAAGGCGGGTGCGGTGAACAAGCGGTGAACAAGCGGTGAACAGCGAATCTCAAACAAGCCAATAGAACGACACCTGAACGATCTAGCCAGCCATTCCTCAATGCTCGAGAAAATATTATGAGAATAAAAAAATTAATCGGAGTTCAACATTATTGCATATGCCAACGATATTTTCCGCCTAGTACCACGCCCTATAATTGTGGGTGCTCTATTGGCCCGACTTCGGTGGTTTGATTTTGACTGGGCTGGGTCGTTTGGTCCAACGGGACCCATGCTATATCATACTATGGGTTGCCGACCGGGGAGTGATACTGGGGGGGACCTTTGGGCGGCAAGAATACAATAGCCGGTAAGATTCGTTGGAAAGGTTTACAGAAAAAGCCACTCCGCTCTCCTCTTCCCCGCCCCATCATGTAGTTTGTGAATCCTTCCCATATTATAGCTCCCAGACATGACGGTTTTGGCGCAGCAGGCAAAAACAAAAAGCAGGATTTTAATGTAGGCTGCCGTCAACTAGCGATTATATGTTTATTATCAGCATTACGGTGCGTGAACTTGCTTGAGATGTGGTTCAAAAGTCCCTTACTTCCGGAAAAATGCAGCTCTCACATGCAGCCAATGCATGAATTTCAACCCATTGGGACAAGAAAGGGGCCTGCACCACCTAAACTAGGTAAAGCGAGGAGGTGAGTTCCATCAGGGAGGATAGGATGCGGTTCACACATTGACAATTGCACAGAAAAGTTGACGGGTAGCATAGGCAAGTAAGGGGTTGACTAAAAAGGTGTTTCATGTCAGATAAGTGACACTTCATGTATAGTTTTACTGGGTTGGCAGCTGAATCCTGGTCTAGGTTGGTGACAATTTACATAGAAATGGTAATTTTCCGTGCTCATGGGCAGAACTCCAAAAAGGTCAACTGGCAGTGCTCTCCATTGAAGCAGTTGATGCAAAAAGTAGAAAGAGCCTGGTCCGTCCAGACGTTTCCGGTAATGTTCCATCGAGTGGTTATTTTCGTCATTGAACAAGCTTATCTGTAGAAGCACCTGTTTCCTACCCTCTCTTCCATTTTGCATCCAACCGGTGCCGATCAAATTGGTCACAAGCCAACGACTTGAACCGAACAAGACAAAATCTTTCCCCTAGTAAGATCGGATCTTCAAAAACTCAAGGCATTGTCATATTACCACCAGAAGCAATAAGTGCGAAGATCTGACAAGAGCGGTCGGTCCCACAAGCTTTTACAACTGCACAGCTGTGAATCCCCGTCTTGTTCAGGATGGCCTTGATCGGCACTCTAATGCATGATCAGCTAGTACGCTTTTGTTTCAATAGTATCGAGGGTGATGTTTGCTTGTCCCCTGCCAATGGGACGGATGCCATCTTCTAACCGCTAACCAGACTGGCCAAATGGTCATCGAGGATCAACCGGCGTTTGAATTAAAAGATAAGCGTCCTTCTATGACAATAGCAACGCGATCATCAGCCTGACGTTTAATTCGGTGTCCGCGTCTACAACAAGACCAGGCGTGTGTGCGCTGCGGCCGGCCGAGTTGGGGTGGTGCCAGCTTCTGCACTAAGGCTCTGGGGTGGCCCTTGCAATTAAACTCAACTTTATTAGCTATATACTCGCAACTTAAACGGTCGGTTCCGCAACTCTATTTGATGAAGGTTTGAGAAGCCTTTTTAGGGGGACAAAATACAGTTTCATGTTGTACCAGACCATAGTATCATGCAATTCTCGCCGGGACTATGGCAACTAAGAAATATGGGTCGAACAGCTATTTCGAGGATTGGGCTGGTGTGGGCAAAAGTATCTGCCGCACGCCGCCTCGTCGGTCTGTTTACTACGTCGATCGTCAGATCGACATGGTCACAATTGAACTCGGACAGGTCAATGGAGTCGATTGAAAGACCAAAGAATCACAATTTACGAAACTGTCAAGCAAAGGGGGGGTGATAAGCGCTGGCGCTGAGCTAACCTTAGCGGACTCACTGTCTGCTGCTGCTAATCGTCATAGGCTGAGTTACAGGCGAGAAATGTCTCCCAATCAGAAGTTGTGCCAACCGGAGGGTAGGACCCAACTGCAACTGCAACAGCATAAGCAAGTAGCAGTACCACTTACGCCAGTGGATTCACGCAATAATCCAGCTTTAGCCCTCTGTCAGTAGCTCAGTCGAGCCCCGCCATATTCCCCTGTTTCAGGTTTACCCACAGTGGGTCGGTTTTGCGCCGACAGTTTTGTTGGAGGTTTTGGGCCAGCGACTAAATGGCATGGTCAGAAACTCGTATGTTGCGCAGCGTCTCCACTTCCAGGGGCCTCCTTGCCCAACCAGGATTAGGTTCAAATGCGGTAAAATGATATTTAATCATCATCCGCCGAGAAAAAGCAACGTCAATGTCGCTTGAAATCAAACAAGGATATGACCCGATGAATAAATAAATACAAGGGGTGCTGCTGGCTAAAATAACGCTTTTTAAATTGTATCAAGGCTTTATATCTCACTTGAATTGGACAGTCTCCGCCTCCTATCTTTGCTTGGTTCCGAACCTTATCTGCTTATATATCCTGGCTCTTTGAAGGGTTTGTTAATGTCTGACAACTCTTCTCGTCTGCACAAGGCCCTGGCAGCAAGGTCTTCAACATCATCTTCGTCTTCTTCTACTGTCTACAATAACTTAACATCGTCCTCAGATTCCGTTATGAGCACTGTATCTTCGGTACGAATGAGCACCCACAGCACTGGCTCTTACAGCACCCAAAGCCAAAATAGTTACATGTCTCGACGTTTGCTTGCATCCCCCGTCGAATCTCTTCAACAATCTGAGTACAGCTACCCTTCGTCTATCAGTTCTGGCGGCTCGGGTGCTGCCACGACTTGCAGTGCTAAGCGTCTGTTTGAAAAAACTCATACCAGCTATGTGGATCATAGTCCTATGGTAGACTTAACAATGCCTATTGATCACGAAGACCAAACTCTTCTCGATGGCTCTAGTGAAAGGAATTTCTCAACGAGTTTAATGCATTCTAATACTGTGGAGGTTGATGAAGATGATCTGGATGAAGATGGAAACTACCAGACCAAACCCAGCATCAACGACTTGTTTCTCCCTATATCCAAATCCCAGATTGACTTCGATCTTGACAACGCCTTAACGAATGCCATGGTTCAGAGTACTCTCACTACTGTGGAGTCAAGAGCTCACCATCAGCCTACTCCGGAACGACATTTGATCGCTCCTACCGATTTGTCTCCAGAGCTCAAACGGCAGCAAAGCCATGCCCAACGCAGATATTACATTCCCCCCACCTATCCAGTTAATGTGGTTGACCATTCGCAGCTTCCCGACTTGGACAAGCACAGAAAAAATGGCATGGCTAAGATGGTACGCAAATTTGCCAAAAAGATTGGTACTTCATGATGCGTATGACTATTTTACAATGTTTTTATGTGTGCTTTTTTTGCTTCTTTTTTTTTTTGTAATGGAAGTTGCTTGATTTTAGTGTTTGAGTTATATTTTACGAATGCATGATATGATTTTTAAGCAGGTCTTTATTTTGATAATTGATTTTTTCTCTACCTCATAGCTTATGGTAGTAATTTAACCAGGTGGTTTTCATCATGATTGACAAATAGTGCAATAGAGATTATCAATTCTTTGGCACATAATGAAAGATCAGACTCAAATCATCAATTATATCAGTGAGACTCTTTGGGTCAAATGAATGAATTGATTATATGTATGCAGGACCGGTCTGCTTGTCCGTTGTAATCTGAAACTGGAAAACCAAATCTATCGAAATGGCTTCCTTCGCTTAACTTCTTTTGGCAGAGCTGTCAAACTTTCGGAATTTTCACTTTAGTTCACACTCATGTACCAAGCTGTCAGTCGATGAATGGCCTGATGCTGCCCCTTTTCCCGCTTCAATAAGAACTCCTACATCTCGATCTTTACTCTTAAGTATCCCACCTGATCTAGTCCGGTCATTGAATGTTACTTCTCCACATTTTGTGACAAGATTGCAGATGCTAGCAATCATCAAGTGACACTAAAATATGCTTCGTGCAATATTAGCGAGCGTCACAGGGCTTTCTGCACTTCTCAAGTGTTATCCATTATTCTGTGGTGCTTATGCTGGGTCCGGCCCACCGAGGGAGCCAGACTAATTTTTCCTAGCACTGCTTCCTTTATTCTGCGGTGGGTCTCCTGAATTACTCTGTTTGGTGAGGGTTTAACCCATCGACGGTGAAGCAGGGCCTTTACTCAAAACCCGCTGCAATGTTAGCTCCAGGGATGAAGATCCTCGTGAAATGGCATGTTTCCTGGCCTGCGATCTTTTCCAATTCGGCTTGCTCATGTACCGCATCGTATAGGTGGTATGATACCTGTCGGTGTTTTGGGAATGTATGCAATTTTGACATTTATTGATTTGAGCTAGGACGTGCATTACACGTCCTGCGGGATACTATGTGTTTGCCTGCATCTCATTGGCGGCAGAGATCGAGGTGTGCTAGTCCATATAGCTTTCTACGTTCATGAATTAGGTAGCGATTATTTTTTTCTGAAGCTGAGCGCATTGAGACTGGGGCATTACTATAGACAATGTGGTGTTTTCTGCTGTGTCAAAAAAATTTTGACTCGGTCACGGCACTGGCTATTCGTTTTGTAATGGTAGGTGACTTATCATACATGTAAACTTACAGCTGCATATGTAAAACTTTAAAATGTTAAATAAAACTGATCATTTGATCGTAACGTATGATTATTTGGGACGATTTCCAGCCTACTGGACTCAGTGCAATCAAACAAGATTCAGGCCCCCGGATGGATTTTCCATAGCCGAGTGTGCAACTTTTTGGTCTTGTCCGTGAAAGTGAGTGGTGAAATGAGCCACATCGTTGCCATGGTTCTGCGTTGCGCAGGATGATAATACAAATCTTTACAATATCCCGTATGAGTGGGCGAGGAAACTACGGCGTAGATGAAACTTTCGAGTTAGTAAATGTTTTATAGCTTCCATCATTGTTCTTTGCAGAAATCCAATTCTAGAATTTTGGTTTCTGGCTTGTGGACCTTGCTCATTTTACTATTTCAGGGGTACTTCATTATTCTCCCGTAGAAGAATTTAGCCCGATTGTGGTTGTGTGGAAACAATCGATCTGGGCTCGGAGCGAGCTAGCACTTGATTACTTCGATCTGAACTTGAAATAATGATTTCAGTAACATTTGGCAAACCTCGATCTAAGCCAAGAGGCATAGAATTACAGTAATGTTTTCTACCACTCTACATTCAATTCGGGAAGTGAGATTGGCGCTTCTCTCAACAGCCAATCGTCGAATCACCGAAATTAGATTGTGTTCCATAAGCTGATGATAACAGTAAGAAAAGGCTGCAAGTTGGTGATTCGAGAGTTGCTGTACGTTGCAATCTTTCAAGTCCAGTTATCAGCGTCATGGAAAGCCTCGGACACCAAATGATCGAAAAACCGCTAAATTTTAATGTTCCACGACGAGAAGTTCCTCGTACCATTGGCTTGTCACTTTTCCCTTATATTCACTATTGAATTCTATTTTTTTCGATAAAGGCTGCTCAGCCGTTAGGGGTCAAGACTGACTTACCAGAAATGTGTTGCTGTGACAACGGGGAATCGAAAGATGTCCCCTATACCCTACCTTAATTTCCACTGTCGCATCCTTGTTAACTTGCAACCATGTCTCACGAACTTGCTTCTGGTACCAAGTTTCCTCCAATTGGATTCGGAGTGTATCTCATGCCTCCTGAGGAGACTGCTGAGGCAGTGGAGCGGGCCTTGGAATACGGCTATAGGAATATTGACAGTGCCAGTTGCTACGACAACGAGCGGGAGTGTGCCGAAGGAATCCAGCGATTTCTGTCTAAGAATCCAAGTGTTAAGCGTTCGGACATCTTGTATACCACGAAACTCTGGGAAGACGATTACGGCTATGAAAAAGCCAAAGTCGGCATTCAGAAAAGCTTGGATTATGCCAAGAAGCTTGGATATATTGATTTGATGCTTATTCATTCGCCGACTGGTGGCCGTGAAACACGGCTAGGCAATTGGAAAGCTCTCCAAGAGTTTGTTGAAAAGGGTGTTATCAAAAACATAGGTGTTTCTTGTTATGGGGTAAAGCATCTCGAAGAATTGTTGTCCTGGGAGGGTCTGAAGGTCAAGCCTAGCGTCGATCAAATTGAATTGAACCCTTGGTTGCAGCACACCGATATAGTTGACTTTTGCCAGTCACATGGTATTATTGTTCAGAGCTTTTCGCCGCTTACTTGCGGTATGCGACTCAATGATCCTGAATTGTTGGCGTTATCGGCCAAATACCACAAATCACCGGCTCAGATTCTGCTGAAGTGGAATATTCAGAAAGGAGTAGTTCCATTGCCCAAATCTGTTCAGCCTGAAAGAATCAGAATGAATATTGATCTTGATGACTTTGAGCTGAGCAAGGAGGATTTTGAAAATCTCGGTGACAAGAACTCATACTTTGTCACAGTACCATCGTGGGATCCTACAAAAGAGCCTTGATGAACGAAGAGCTAGTAATATTTTTCTGTTTATAATTTTCGGGAAATTTATATATATTTGTTTCAGAATTTGCTTATTTTTCTACCTCATATGTCAGGTTGTGCTTTGAGCGTCATTTTCTCATAGAACATTAAAGAGCGGCAGTCGTGGCTGACCTTTCGTGGAAGCTGCCAGTGGCTCGTGGCACAAACTTTGGAAGGTCAGTAGAAGGTTTCCTCTCATCGTTTGAGCCAACCGCTCCATATCCACCACCTCCGGGAGTCATGACAATCATGTGGTCGCCAGTGCTCATTTGAGCAGTATTTTTACCACCGAGGTTCATAACTTTTCCGTTAGCCTTCTTCCAAAGGTTTCGGCCTCTCTGACCATCTTCACCACCACAGATTCCGAATGGAGATACTGCACGACGCTCACTGAGAATCGATACTTGAATGGGTCGTCGGAACTCAATGTCTCTGATTACACCATCACCACCTCGGTAACGGCCTTCTCCGCCCGATCCTTCTCTGATAGAGAATTCTCTCAAAATACAAGGATACCGGTTCTCAAGAACCTCAGGATCCGTGCTTCGAGTGTTGGTCATGTGCACCTGTACACCGCTCTGGCCCACCCAGCCTTCTCCAGCTCCAGCGCCTCCTGCGATAGTTTCGTAATAACCAAATCCCTTGAAGTTGCCTTCTTCATCTTTGTCCATGAAACCAAACGTCAAATTGTTGCAAGTACCCTGTGAAGCTCCCATAACTTGGAATGCTTTGAGGACAACGTCCGTGATACGTTGAGAGGTCTCCACGTTTCCGCCCACGGTTGCAGCATCTGGCGATGGAGACAGCAAGCTTCCTTCGGGTATTGTGATGAGTAGAGGCTTCAGACAACCTTGATTCAACGGGATGTCATCAGAAATGATACTTCGTAGGACGTAAAGAATGGCTGAGTAACAGACTGCTTTTGGAGCGTTCAGATTACCATAAACCTGAGGACCTGTACCGGTAAAATCAAACTTGGCATCCCATGTGTCCAAATCTATATCAACAGTGAGTTTGATTGGTGTTCCATCGTCAATACAGTCTTCAGCAGAAAGATGAGCTCCAAATCTTTTATAAACACTCTTGAACAAATTTCGAACACTAAGCTCTGCATTTTCTTGGAATCCCTTCATGTACAGCTGTACAACCTCCAAGCTGTACTCGTTGATCAACGAACCGATGAGCTTGATTCCTTTGTTGTTGGCAGCAATTTGCGCCTTGAGATCGGAAAGTGAGTCTGACAAACTTCGTGATCCAGAACATCCCGGATATTGGGCTGGCTCATCATACAAATATCTTACCAATCCCCTCTCATCAAAATGATCATTTGACACAATCTTGAAAGCTTTTATCTGAGCTCCTTCCTCCCAAATTTCCTTGGAGAATGGTGGCATTGATCCAGCTGTGATTCCACCAATATCGCTATGGTGTCCTCTGCTAGCAACCCAGAAGATGATCTCCGGTTTAGCAGACTCGCTAAAAACGGGAGTAATTACCGTGATGTCAGGCAGATGCGATCCTCCATAAGCTGGATGATTGGCAACAAGCACGTCTCCAGGCTTGAGCGTTTTTGAAGGATCTTTCTTTCCCTCTTCTTCCCAGAATTGCTTCTGGAATGCAACAGCACTGCTCATGGAACCCAAATGGACAGGTATATGAGGTGCATTAGCCACCAGACCTCCATCAGGGTCGAAAATGGCACATGAGAAATCTAAACGTTCTTTAATATTGGTGGAAATTGAAGTCTTCTGCAATGTCTGACCCATTTGTTCTGCAATACTCATGAATCGATGACCAAATACACTCAGCTGAATGGGATTAATTTTCTTGCTGTCAATTTTAGCCCTGTGATTCTCAACGTCAATGACAATATGATTAGGAAGAGATGTTGCAACAGCATTGGGTTGGACGACAATTGTCTGGGTGTTGTCAAGAATCATTGCCGGACCTTCAATTTGTTGGCCAGGCGAAAGCTCCTCTACAGTGTAGACTGAAGCATCGGTCCAACCCTCATCAAAGTATACCTTGACGGTTTTTTGATCCTTATTCTTGGAGGTGAAATTTTTAGCTGAGAAATCCGGAAGCAAATCACTCTGGAGATAGCTTTTGCCCACTCCCCTGACTCGGACATCACCCACAACGATATCTCGCTCCAACGAAAAGCCAAACTCCTGTTTGTGCTGTTTGATGAATTCAGATGCAAAATTGGGTCCTTTTGTCATGATAAATGATTCTGTACCTTTGTATTTCACATTCAAGTACTTCTCAAGCTCGATGCTTTCTTTGCTGAAGCCTTGAGCTACCAGTTGTTCAGTAGCACTCTCACCAAGGGCTTCCAGTCTCTGTTCAAGTTTTGGAAGCTCCTTTTCGGTCAAAGTAGATGACTCGGGCTGCTGAACCTCGACCACAACGTCCGCCAAAGACATGCCAAATGCTGAAAGAACCGAAGAGTATTTGTGAATTATTACCTGCTTGATTCCAAGATTTTCAGCAACTGCACAAGCGTGTTGTCCCCCGGCACCTCCGAAGCTTGCCAGAATGTGCTTATTCGCTTCGTGTCCTTTGGCTTCAGTTAGAGTTCGAATAGGACGGCACATTGCCTCGTTTGCAACCTTGAGGAATCCCATGGCCACTTCCTGAGCAGTCAGATCTTTAGATTCTGGGTCTTCTCTTCTTCTATCACTGTTGATAGTATTAGTGAGCTCCTCGAATTTGGTCTGAGTTATTTTATAATCGAGTGGCTCGTCTTCGTTCGGTCCAAAAATTTTTGGAAAGTGTTCAATGACGATTCTTCCTAAGAATAGATTGGCGTCCGTAACTGTCAGAGGGCCGCCTTTTCTGTAGCAAGCTGGTCCAGGATGTGCAGAAGCCGATTCGGGGCCGACATTGAAAAGGCTGTTTTTCCACGATAGAATTGATCCTCCACCTGCTGCTACGGTGTTGATATCGAGTTGTGGAGCCTGGATGGTCACTTCAGCAGTGGTAGTCTCAAAAATGTGCTCAAGACGACCGTCGTAACGGGATACATCTGTAGATGTGCCACCCATATCGAAGCCAAGTACAGGTGTATCTGAGAAGTAAGATGTTCTTGCATAGCCAATGACACCACCAGCGGGACCAGATAAAATGGCCTTGAGACCGGAAAATCGAGACCACGAAGTGAGACCACCGTCAGACTGCATAAAAAGAAGCTTGTGACCGACTTCTTTCAGTCCGCCTTTGAACCCCTGACCAAAATTGGCAATATATCTAGACGTGATAGGTGATAGATAAGCGTCAGCATTGGTAGAGTTTCCTCGAGAAACGAGTTTGATCATAGGCTGAATTTCAGATGACACCGATACATCAGTGAATCCTATTTTTCGAGCTTTCTCAGCAATGAACTGTTCGTGCTCTTGATATGTATAACCATGCATGAGACAAATTGCCAGGGATCTTATGCCAGAGTCCCATATTTCCTTTAGAATAGCTTCTACTTTTTCACCATCAGGCTTTTCGAGAATTCTGATTACCTCCCCTGATTCGCCCAAAACCAAGTTTGAGTCTGAGTTTATGTCAATGGGCTTGGGATCGGGATCCTCCGAGTAGCTCTCGATTGTGACTCTTTCATCAATCTCATAAACAGTTTCATACAAATGACCAAGCTTCTTGACAGATAAATCAAAGATATCTGGCCGAGCTTGCTGGCCAATTCGAAGTATATCTTTGAAACCTTTTGTAACCAGAAATGCGACTCGTTCGCCCTTTCTCTCCAGAAGGGCGTTAGTAGCAACAGTAGTGCCCATTCGAATTGACTCAACAGATGAAAGGTCGATTTTTTCATTTCTGGGGATTTTCTTGTTTGTGATCCTTTCTATGACCCGTCGAACTCCCTCCCTGGGTGCATCGTCATAGTTTGCGGGGTCTACCGACAAGAGCTTAAACATGAACTCATTGTCATTTTCGTCTCTAGCACAGACGTCTGTAAAAGTTCCGCCTCGATCTGACTTGTTAGCTTATCATTTCCTCAAAGAATGATAATTTTTTCCGCTTACCAATAGCAATTCTAACACCCATGATGTTTAGGTTGGTATATCTTGGCCTGGTGCCATTCTTATAGTGTCTGACATTATATTGCGGCTGTTCAGTTGCCGCCAAAATGACTCTCCATGAAGGAAATCAATGGCGATACAGAAAAGTCGCTTGAAAGGGAGCATTTTTTATTGATCATTTGCTCTTGTGTGATTTGAACCATTTTGGGTCGGGCGATTATGCAATTAATATATTCCTTCCTTTGGTTCGGTGATGCGATGGTATACTGCCTAATTATGGAGCGTATGACTTTGGAGATACCTATTAACCATTTCCAAGAATCTGGCCAAAAAGACCTTGATAAGCAAAAAAAAAACCATGATAAGCGCGAATAAAAGATGGCACACATAAAGAAAAAAACAACAACATAGACATCAGTCATCTTTTATAATGTAGATGTTCGGCAGGTGACGGTAGATCATAAAAGATTGTAAAAGACGGTCAACTGCAAAGAGGTTTTCACAACCCCAGAAAGGCCCGCGATCTAGCGCAATACACAGATCACAACGTACATAAATACATATCACAATGCATATCTATAGACCTGAAAACCAGACAACAAATGGCTTTTTTGTTCGATCACTACAATTTCCCTCTTCTTAAACGGCTACCAGTCCATTGCTCAATGTGTGCGGTATCCATGACAACTTAAGATATATACCAGATTGGGTCAGAAGAGGAGAGGCACGGCTGATGACATAAGCAACACCCAACCCAGATAATGGTGTACGTAGACAACCCTTTTTCTTCAGGACTCAACATCGAGTGTGTTATCAGATAGTATCATCAGTCATGGACAGAAAATTCCGTCCAGCTGGGATTTGTTTTTTCCTGGTGACTATACTCACCATAATCAACGCGGTGATAGCAGCTCCTCCAAGCAAAGATGACAAGCCTGGTGACAACGATCCTTTCCACAGGTTGCTCAAAGGTAAATACGAACCCGACGCATCGAAATTGCCACCGCTTTTAAACCACACGAATTTTCTTGATACGATAGCGTCGGATTTCTGGCTTGTGGAATTTTATTCCCCTTATTGTATTCACTGCCAGATGTTCGCGGCCACATGGAACCAATATCACGTGGATTTTCATACCCAGCTCTCAGAGAAAGGCATCAACCTGGCGAAGGTTGACTGTGTTGTGGACGGGGATTTGTGCTCTGCCAATGGAGTGAATAGCTACCCATCGCTATTTTTGTTTGAGGGAGGAAAGCTCAAGGAGAAGCTGACCGAGAATCAGAAGACGTTCAAAGTCATCACCGGATTCCTCGAGAAACAAACAGGAAAGGAGCTTGGCTTGACTATTCAGGAAGAGGGGGAAGATAAGAAGGAAGGAGACAAGAAGGAAGGAGACAAAGCAAAAGAGGAGACAACTAGTAACAAGGCCGAAGGCGCCAATTCTGCTATTGTGTCAAGTAAAGAGGTGACCAGCGCTTCGCATGGCTTCAAATCCGAAGAGAGCACCGTTACAAAGGCTGTGGACAACAAGGCGAAACAGGTCAAGACTACATCGGCTATTGCAACGGAGACAACTACCACCGAGACCACAAATGCCGTTGCAACAGAAACCTCTTCGAGCGAGACTCGGCTGTTTCCTCAATTTCCTGACAGTACCGAAAAGGTCAATGAAAAATACCCCTCACCACCTGAAAGAGTGCTGGGAGCAGAAGTTGACGAGTCGTTACCCAACCCTTACGGACAGTCTGTTGATTTGGATCATTCTGCGTTCATCAAGAAAGTTACCGCAAGCGGCGAACCTTGGATCATCAAGATGTACAGCCCCTATTGCCCTCATTGCAATAACATGCGCGCTAGCTGGGATCAAATGGCCATAGCTATGAGAGATCAGATAAATATCGGTGAGGTGAATTGCGAGAAAGAGCGTCAGCTATGTGCAGATATGAAAATCAATGCTTTACCCAGTATTTTCTATCTCGAAGGAGCGAACCAGAAAATCGAATACGAAGGATTGAGAGGTTATGGAGACATGCTCAAATTTGCTAAAAGTATGGTAGCATCTCGAAACATCCAAGAAGTTTCTACAGTCAAGGATCTGAACAACATTCTTGCTTCGACTTACGAGACGAGCATTTTCCTCTACTTTTACGACGACGCAACTGTGACGGAGGATTTCGAGGCTCTTTCTAGACTATCTTTGGCCACTAATGATATCGGCAAATATTACAAGACCGACAGCGCCGAATTAATCAAGAACTTCAAAATCAGCAGGTTCCCAGCACTAGTTGCCGTATCAGACACCAAGCAATTTTGGACGGAATATGCTAATAAGGGTCCTAAAGATATGAGAGACCACGATCGACTGGTTGACTGGGCAACTGATGCATGGTTGAGCGTTGTCCCACAGATGACCCCCATCAATGCACGCAAGATCTTTGATCATGCAGAATATATCGTTCTTGCAGTGATTGATCCCAGAGAGGAGACAGCTCGAGATGCTGCCATTAGAGAAATGAAGGTCACTGCTCAGACCCACTTGAGCAATACCGAAAAGGAGATGCGACAAGAAATCGAAGAGAAGAGAATTAAGAAGCAACTCAAGATTGACGAGGCAAAGGATCGTGACGACGAAGATGCCGAGAAATCGGCGAAGAAGATCAAAGTTAAAGCTAGCGCGAAGCCGTTGGTGGGGTTTGCATGGATCGACGGTGTTTTCTGGGAACGATGGCTCAAAGGTCGGTATGGACAAGAAAGCACCAAGAATCGGGTGATTGTGAATCAAAAAGCAGCTGGAGCTACTCGATACTGGGACGAGGATTCCGGCAAACATAGCATTGATGTCGGTAGATCAAAAATTATCGACACTCTTGAGAGCATCTTACAGGGTAAACAGCAGCCTAAGCTTGTAATAGAAGGTTTCAGGGGATACTTCACCTACATCCATAGCAAGATAGTCCAGCATTTATGGCTCTGGATTCTTTTCGGCTGTTTTGTAGCCTACTATGGCTGGAATAGATTAGCTCTGCAAATCAAACGAGCCAATCTTAAATTGGGAACCGCACCATTGGACGTGGGTAAGCTGGATTGAAGAGAAAACCCACTGCTATTAGGCGAAAAAGTAGATTATGCGGAGTATCATTTAGAACAGCAGGGAAAAGAAATATTACACGTCAAAAAGTACAAAAACTTGTTGCCCTGAGCCTTTTCAGGGGCTTCTTCATCTCACTTATTTACTTTTGCCTTGTCGGAATGTTTTAACTCAATTGAAGATTAAAGGCATCAGCTGGCTGAAGCGGTTGACCTGGCACAATTCCTTTTTGCTGTATTTATCCCTCTTTCTCTGCACTCACCTGATTTTTTGGTTTTGTTTGCTTTCTCTTGTCTCTGACCCGCTGGATCTGATCTGTACTGGCAGGTCTATGAAGATCCCTTCAATTCTTAATTAGTTGACTTACCACTAGAGTTTCAGTTTTATGAAAATACTGAGATTCTTCCGGAAAATTGTTTTAGGTTTGAATCGATAAAAACGTTGAAGAAATCTTAGAATTTAGCACGATTATGCAAATGAAAGTCAAATGCTCACTATAATTCACACTATATTTCAGCATTTGATAGTCAGCTCTTGGCATGAATGTTCACCTGCGACTCTCAATTTAGAACGCGCCATTTTTAGTCAATAATGGCACATGTTTATTATAAGGTTTACTGTAATGCTTTATTAGTAATAGTGCTTTATTGGTATTAGCGTGGAGTTGGTACTTGTGTGTAACAAGCCGGTCACTGAGAAGCGGAGTGCCTAGTTCATTGTCTTAAAAAGTTCTAGAGCGACCCAACAGGGTATAAAGCGCTTCTACAGATCAAAGAAAAAGAATGATAAAAATCCAATTCAAATAAAAAGAAACATATATTGTTAATTACATTGCTGGAAATGATGTGTCCGGAGCTCCGCGCGGATGGCCGTCACCTAAATTCATTGCTCAATTATTCGATAGGTTACCACAGATTTTCCAAGTGCCTTTTTTTACAAGAGAAGAGAAAATAAAGACTTGACTAGCATGATTCTAGGACATACTTAAACTAGTATCCTTCCTAATCGGGATTCAGACAGTAGTAAAGGGCCTTTAATGCCAATTCTAGAAATATGCCGCGTGAGAAAAACCATTTCTTGGCAAGGCCATGGTATGGTGATGGCCAGTCACTAGTCAGGTCGAGCTCCACCATGAGTTCTGGGAAAAAAAAATTATTGCAAGTTACGCCTAGCAACAATAGTCGAGATCACGAGAAGTACACATCATGACCTTGTTTGCACACATTATCTTGGCTAGGAGGCTAAAAAGAGCTCGCATAGCTGTTAACAATATAGAAAAATGTGGGCTATTATTCAGAATCAGGTTCATCCGGAAAATTTTCGAATAATTCAGTGCCGTGATTAAATATGTTTCATTCAATTGCTGGACACTAGCACCCGATAAGAGCATCGCACCTCCGGAGGTGCGATCAGTTATCAGGTATCCTAATAGTCTCATATTGTTTATTGTGGAGATCCTCATGCCCACCTTAAGATCGGTCGGTTCAATCATCAGCAATGTAAATATTCCTGTTTACTTGCTTTTTCCTTAAATTTGCTTTTGGTCGGCCCTCCGTGACCCACAACAAGGAAGCATAAGAAAGTACACTAACGGATCTTAAAAGCTCAGAAAGCCAGTACACAAGTGAATTACACTGTATGGTGTGAAGATCCTGCAAATAAGTACCTGCACAGAAGCAATTATTTTTGCTTTTCAGGAAGAAGTAATGTACCGAATGAGGGGTAGTCTCATCAGGAAGGTTTGGTAAGAGGTGGTGCTTGGTAAGCGCCTGGCCCGCATTTTTGCGGGTCAGATTAATTAATCTCCTAGATCTATTCGTAGAATTTTCCAGGGTATAATCCTTTCGAAGATGGCTGGTACTCTGGGTTTCCTAGGGAGCAGAACAGTGGCATAGCATGGTGGATCTATTCGTCTGCTTGGTTCTAGATTCGGGATGAGAGGTGGAATCGGGCTGAATTTGGCCGATCCTTCGGCACTCCGAGCTTTAGCTATTACTATTGTGATTTTGATGGACAATGGTGCACAAACTATTTATGGAAGGACCAGGTTAAGCAGCGAAACTATCCTCGGTATCTTATCATCCTCTGTAAGTTTACATCAATATCGTTGTGACACGTTTGCTCTCTGCAATTTGCGTATTTTTTCTTTTTGGTTACGTTCGGAATCTAGAGCTTGCTGGTGGCTCGTGGCAATTGAGAGGAATTTTTCCACACATGACCTCTTAAAGTCTGTGCCCATCCATTATACAGACCCGCTTGCTCGGCCATTAGATTGCATTAGCTTATAGTCTAGTTATCTGGTTACGTAGGAGCAATACCATGTTAATCGGGCTAATTGGGCTAAGCTCACAAAGACGGGCCAAAAGATGGACCTTGTGCAATTATGAGTCTTCCAATTATCGTATCTATTTTGTGTGATTACTTCTTGTCGGCAGGATATTTAAACTTTTACTTTAAACTAGGAAAAGCGCTGGCGCGGAGGGGGGATGCCATTCTTTGAACTTAAGTTAGCTTAAAATCCCTTAACCTAAATTCAACAGAAAATTGCACCAGACGAATCTATGAGGATAAAAGCCTGCTGCATTACCGTATTAGTTTAGTAACAGCCCTGCTTACCAGGTTGATTGGGATGTCCTAGCGGCACGAACGTCGGCGTCAAAGTCCTTCTTGTGGTGCCACCTGATGTGTGAGAGGATTGTTACTGCTCACCACGACGGAGGGTCCGGCTGATGTGGGTGGGCAGTATTGAGTTTCTCTAACGCTTGATCCACACAATGTAGAAGCAAGCGCGTCGCTCTAGATGATGATGAACATCTAATTTAATTTTGAAGTTATTTATATTTGCTGTAAATGAAGCGGTGAGCCAAGACTTAGACTCAAGAAATATCATTATTCTAGACCAACATTGCTATGTAATTATGACATTGTTGGGCTATGGAAAAGAGCATTTTGAACTAGAACCCTAATTAAAAAGAAAATAAAGAGATGATGAAAAAAGTAATTTGTCAAAATCAGACTCTCACTGCCTCTAACAAAAAGCAAACTGATCACATCCTATCTTTTTTAAACAAGCATAGTGAAGACCAAATAGATCATCGCCATAGCCCAATCTTGGAAGCTAAACATAACACAATTCCATAAAAACAAAACCTTTGAAGAAGCTTAACTCGGTAAAGGCGAATCGCTGAGAAGATCACCGGTACTTGACCCTTAAACAACCAACCCAAAGCTTTTCCAGACTCCTGCCGTTTGTTTCCTATATATATACCGATCTATTCACCACCGAGCAAATCAATCCTTTCAGATTTATTTCACTTTACCACTTCGATAAGCAGGTTTACATCAAATTTGATACGATCTGAAGAACTTGAAACGCTTTCTACATCCAAGAGTTAAGATAGCTAAGATTTCTCAGAAACTCGACCTTTTCGAGAATAAGGATCCAAATTCTAATTAATCTTGCATAACTCTTTCAAAGACCGTTAGATTAACTCTCACCTTTCGAAAAGTCAAAAGCTTGCGCCTATATTTCGACTTGTCGCTTGGCTAATTAGCACACGATAACTCTTTAGTTCGACGAAGTCCATTTTGTTTGATTTGAACAAAACCACACAGTCTGAGGCTCATTTTATAGCTGAGGGTGGTGTAAATTTGTTGTAAGTATACCAATTATCACGATTTTGAACAGCCAAGCAATTGTTTTCCTCGCGTCACCCATCAACAACAAGAAACTTTGGTTGAGGTGTTGACTCAAGCTAGGAAATTTGATTGACTGAGCTCATCTCGCTATCCCTTGAACTGCACTTGAACTGCACCACCACACAGGATCACCAGTTGCTCGTTTCCATGACAGGCACCAGAAGCCCCGTGCTCTATAGCGACAGTTACAATCGATTCTGCTCCACTCGTACCTTGGAAGGAAAAATTAGCCCGGGATCCCTCGGAAAAGAGATGTCAATCGGCACAGTATTTTTTTGAAGGGGTTAATCTTCCTTTGGGTCATGGAGGGCTGAAAAAGCATATTGCTTTTTTTAATTAGCGTTGATTGCTAATGGAAGGCCTGCTTTTTTCCTTCCTAAATGGGATAGTGATATGCAGTCATCTTCCATACCACCTTTGGTTATTGGCTTCGAGGTGCATGATCAGAGTTCCAAAATGATTATGAAGACCAAGCGCTGTGTCATTAATGGTAGCATTTTATCACAGTACGGCGTACCGTGCCTAGCATGGATCTTTTACTGGGGCGATTGTGGCAATTAAGGGGAGGGGCAAATTTGGCGGACAAGGTGGCTAATGATTTAATTAGCCGCCTGCCGTACTGCTGCCGTCCGTGCTATTCTGGTACGGTCGTATCATCCTCTTTCAAAAGACTATTGAATTCAGGTCAAGCCAGTTATTGTTGAGGTTGACCCTGATGTTCAGATTGAGCAGTTAGCCAAAGGAAGGAATTTGACGTTTTAATAATCTTATCAAACTTCAAGGTATGGCTGAAAGATGTTCTGAATTCATCACTACGTCGATAAACTTTTTAATGAAGCAAAGTTGCCTGGCTAGCGAGCAAAATATGCCTTTAGAGGTGAATTCTATTGTTGAACCACAGCCAACAGGCTAGCAACCCCTTCCCCTGTGGCTATCGTGAGCAGAGGGAGCATGGGAGCTAACGACTGGTTTCTAGAAAACTTGAGGGTATGGTTATAGCTGCTTTGCTATGTATCTACTATGCAAGTTTGTTTTTCGTCAGAGACAAAATGCTATTCTATGGGCAGTCGTAGAGCCTAATTGCGTACCCTCGAAAGCCAAATTGCTAGCCTTCATTTGCCATTGCATGGTCGCAGCCTTTGCTCCCTAGAAGGGAGACTCGCTCTAAATTATTTTCTGGATATCACACAGATAATAAGAAGCGGACTTTTCTGGTACATGCATATCGACTGAGTTGAACGCTGATGGTTCTCTAGATGGTTTCTTTTTGTGCTAGTTTTGGTTCTGGAAATTATCTTTGCGGCCCATCAAATCACCAAAAAGTCAACCTAGCCTTTTAAAAAACTCGCCGATCTACTTTGGATTTTTCTACTAAGGACGTTGAGCACAAACTGTGTTGGGAAACGAGCTAATTCTGTGGGTCTCCGTGATAGACATTGTTTTACTAACTAATCAGGTCTTGTTACGTTTGGGACGCTTTACTTTACTATATTGAAGTCGCGTTGCTATTCATTTTGCTTATAGTGCATCTCCATATCTGAGGGTCATCCAACGCCTTGAAAGACTTACATTCATTACGTTACGGCACGCACTATTATTTGAGTCGTTTCTTTAGTGGATCCGAGGCAGAAATCTTCCCATTGAGAGTGGTACATTAGTTCTGAATCTCTTCTGGTGATACGCATTCTTACAAAGAAGCTACCCTGAAACTTCTCTCATCAAACTTTAATTCCGACTGCGGACACGCCTAGACGGGGGCTGACGATAGAGTTCATCCCTTTTGAGCTGCAAACTTGGGCACACCCACACTCAAAATTCTTTCTTTGGTAAGTGTTTATTATTATTTATTTTCCTTCGATTTTGCTTTTATTTGCTGTCTCTGTATCCGTGATTTACTTTTGCCGGCGCTATATCCTTTATTGTACTGCAATTTCTTTTTCATCAGCTGTTTATTAGAAGAAGGTACTTGTAATCTTTCAAGAGAAGCGCGGAAGGCCTCATACCGAAGTTTTCAAAAAGAAAACAGTTGTCAGAAAGCTTTCTTTTGTTTTATTTGCTACAGAATTATATCACTACAAGAGGGGGTGGCTTTAGCAAATGCTCGGCTTAAAACCTTTATTATTACTCTGAAATCTAACATTCACTAGTAAACGTTGTCAACTTTGTTTAGAAATTCGAGAGTTAGCGAACTCTTTCGTTAACATAAGAATACAACGGATCAGTAGAGTTCAACTAGCAGAAACTTTACATCATCCATTTGCTAGACGCTCTTTGTTGTTATCGACTTGTGTTTACAGAATCCTTTTTGATTAAAGTGAGTATAATTCTTCAAATTTTGCAAATAGTTGATCTAGTTTGCTCAAGCGGTTCTGGCTGGACCTTAGAGAGTAAAGATTCAACTGGCATAGTTACAAGTGATTGCAAGCCGTGGTGCACTGTAGCGACAAGAATGGTTAACCACACCTATCTTAACCACGCCTCTCGCCTGTAAGATGTTCTGAAATTCAACTAACTAAATCCACAGTCTATTTGTGCTGGTTTCTGAATCTTTTTTTGTGGCACATTCGCGTCTATAGATTGTTCGAACCATTGGCAAGAGTGACGAACAATTCTCTTTCACCACACCAGCTATATCTGCAGCTGAATCACTAAAAAATTAATTTATTCCGAGCTGACTCAATAATGAATCTTCAACCTACATTCAACGGCGTTGTGGTCACAACTCAAGACGCTCTCATTTTATTTCAAGCGGTTCTTTCGGGAATTCTTCCTCAAGTCACAAGGAGACCTCACGATAGAGAAAGAGGTGAACTTATCCGATCAGGAAGCGTTTTTATTTTCAACGAACAGCAGTCTGGCATCAAGCGTTGGACAGATGGTATTGCTTGGTCGCCAAGTCGAATTTATGAAAATTTCTTGTTATACAGGCAATTGGAAAAGCCTTTTTCGCCGGGTGAAAAGAAACGAACAGCCAAACGTGGTAGAAAGAAGTACAGTTATGTGGGAGACCAGAGCCCGTACACTAGGGATGGCAAGGAAAACATGATAGAATCTGGTGAACCTATAGCTCAGTATAACGAACTACCGATGGGCTATTCTCATGGCCAGCCAGGAATGATACCCTCTCAGCCTATTGATGGCTCCAGTGCAAATACAGGCGACGAGGATCGTGAAGGTGACCGTCAGCATGAACTGAACAACAGCTTCAACTACAAACATGAAGCGCAGGACGATAAAAGTAAAGAAGGCGAAGAAGATGATGAGTACAGCGAACGAGCTTTAGTAGGATCATTGATTGATTCATATGCTTTCAAAAGCGATGGATTGATCAAGCGAACTATGAGTATTGTCGTCAATGGACAAGCTCATCATCTGGTCAGCTATTATAACCTTGAGGAGGCCAAAAACAAGCGATTTTCCCGCCCTTCAAAAACCCCCGGACTCAAGGACATCGAGATATCAGAAGAACTGACTAGCAGACAGAATTTCCGTGTTCCCTTAGATGCCAACGGCCAGGCCGCTGTGGGTTATGGCGAGCCCAGATCTGGTGACCGACCGAGTACCAACCAGCCAACTATTCCTGCTCCTCACTATTATGGCGCCTCAGGACACCAGCACCCTCCGCCACCTATGGATTTGGGATATGAGATTGACATTCCGCTAGAAAACAATTATTACCGTAATGGTGGCCTTGTGGGTGTCAAGAATGAGTATTACAATCTCCAACAGAGACCTACAGGAGTTCTTGGACAAAGGCAAATTAATCCATCTTCTAACAGTTACGTAAGTGGATATCGACCATTTGGTTCTACCGGACTCCCGCTTCCTCAGAACCAGAATATGCCTTATCACGGACCTCCTCAGTATCAGCAACCACCTCCCCAGGGCGATTATTACTACGGTCGACAGCCACTACCACCACCCCCTAACCAGCAACAACAGCACCATCAAAATGACAAACCAGCAACTACTACAACAGCTGCTGGGATGGCTACTAGTCCTGTTGCCTCAGCGAATGGAAATATACGAACATCACCGAGTTTGCCTCCGTTGTCTCAGCCTCAGGGATACTCTTACCAGAGCTATGTCCATGATTATCATGCCCCGGTAAATCCTAATGTCTCAACCACAAGTGACCCTCGAAAACTGCCAGATACCGTTAGGGGAGCTCAGCAAGATGGAGGAGGACCAATCTCTCATGTTCAAGAGTCGCAACCAATGCAGTCGATTGGTGGTATACCCGGTCAAATGCAGAGTAAATTGATACCTTCGGCCCCCGCTCCTCAACAGCATTCTATGCAGAGTGTCGGTAGTCATACTTCTGCTGCAGGTCAAACTGGTGCCCCCCCTTTTGGCGGATATGGCTATGGATATGCACCGATGGGCCAAGGTTGGTAAATAAGCAAGCATCGACATTTGATCAGCATTGAATATTTGATGCCTGCAACCCCCTATTATTATTATGAAAATTTTATTGTGATGGTATGATGTACATTTTTTTACTAATATTTTATATGAGAACGGTTCCTAAAAAAGTGCACTCCGCGAAGTGGTTTGTATCACAATTATTTTTGGACAAAATTTGAAGTATATTTCTAAGATAGCTGATCATTATTAAACATAGCATCGAATATACTATTTGGATGCCATGGAAAAACCCACTGGCTTTGCTATTAGCCAACTTTGCGCACAGCGCATAGTATGTATTTTTACTTTAACTCCAATGGGTTCAACCGGCCGCTATCGAAACTAACGAGTAATTGCTACAGAAGAGAAAACAACGTAACCATGATTGCAGCTCGAAATAAGAAAAATCTTAGATTAAGTGGGTTTTAAATTTATTTGACTTTATGGCTCATGCGCCGGGAGGATATGAGTTAAACCTTTTATTCGGTGGGTAGAAGCTAGGCCAAAACGGTTTTGGACACGAAGGGGTTGGCCAGTGGATCGATTTTAGATGAGCCAAAATTTTTGCCTCATTATTAACAAGAATGGTTTGAACTCGTTGAAGAATTTGGAAATATGGAAATCGAACACTACACTTGTAGACTTCTGCATGGAACATTGAGATCACACTTAAGTAGCCTTGCTTTTTTGGAAAGAGATTACACTAACCTTTTTTGGTAGTCGCAAAGAAGAGCAGGGTATAGCGGCTAATTCACTCCCAAGATTGTACACGCCTTCAGCATCAGCAGGCGGGGCCTGCGTATTTTTTGGTCTCTAACCATCATTCGATCGTCGATATGAGGCAGCAGAACTACATTCTATGAAAGATCGTCGTTTTGCATTTGCCATGGTCTGCCATGGAAACAAGCACTATTTATAGCAGAAGCAGGGGCAAGTTGTAAAATTTGTGGCAGATTTCTGTTCTCTACTGTCAGCAAGCTAATTAAGCCAAAAAACACCTACGCGATGAGGTCGGGCAGCAATACGAACTGCAAAATGTGAATCGAGTAAAGAAACCCGAAAGTGAACGGTGAAACTTTCCGGGTTTGTAGCAAGCATGGCATTTGCAGTATATTTTTCTTATATTGCGTATTGCTTATGCGATGGCTCGGAACGCCGCTATCAGTTAGGGTTGCCAATCCATATTGGACATGGGTGCTATGACAACCATTAACACAACTGCCGGGTCACAACCATTAACAGCCTTCCCACATCCCCGCATTATCGAGCCTGCAAGATGAAAATACCAGATTTCGGCTACGTTCCGGACTCCAGAATAGTATGGCTGGTATTTGGTAGAGGTACAGAAGTTGATGCTTTTGCAAAATTGGTAACTAAAAATGGAGACCAGGTCTTGGTCGCTAATCCTCCTTGTAGAGAATCCATGTCTCGAGGATCGCCTGGCCTGGATTCATCTAGCAACATATCGGAGGCTTCGGAGAGAAGCAAACTTGTCACTATAAATGACCGGCTCAGTATGATAACATGTGATTCTCGGGAAATAGTGGAAGTCAAAGAAACTGTAGACTGTTGTTTACAGCTTTATGGGACCTTGGATGTGGTGGTTGACTGGCTTTGCAGACAGCCGGAGATATATGATCTGAGTGTGAATAACGAGAATCCACAGTTGAAGCTGGAAAAAATCCAGAATGAGCAAATTCAAATATTACAAGAAATGGAGATTGAGCTTCTTGGTCTTTTTAACATTGTCAAGGAGTCGATGCCGGTGTTGAAGCGGTGCTTTCCAGCTGCTCTAGAAGGATCGGTCGAGGCGGTAGAACCTCGAAGAGCCAATCATCATAATAGACGATCTTATGACGATAACATCAATTTTGAGGAGGAGAGCGAAAACGGATCTTTCACTAGCTCGATAGAGGAGGATCTGTCACCGAAAATAATATGCATGTCCAACACTCTAGGGGTCCAAGGAATGCCCAATATGACTGTAGAATCTGCTGTAAGAAGAAGTGTCGAGGGATTCATGGCATGTCTTAATAGCGAGTCTATCGAATGTAATGTTAAAGCTGTGGTTTTGGACATGGGACTGGAGGCTATAGACTATGACGAGTTATCGAAGACCCTTTATGTCATTGGCCATAGTAGAAGTCCTTCGCCCAGAATAATGGCCAGTGATAGTGCACTTGGAATCATCAAGAACAGAATGAGGTGGCTGGTTGAAGAATTAGAGGACTGGAAGTATCTGTATGAAGATGAATAATTCTCAATGGCAATTTATAGGAGACCTTTACGTGAATCGATTATTTGAGTAATAAGACCTAGTGAGGTTCATTAGAAGGTAATCATGCAAAATATTACCACTTGAAGATTAGTCTTAATAATGTCACCCGAGTGATTAGAAAGGCATGATGAGACCGCTTCGTGAAGTATACAAACATTGATCTTGATTTTTTCGGATTTGGTGCTCAGAAGAAAGAATAGCTATTTAGCATAAAGATCTATAAGGATCTGGAAATTAAATGGTATTTCTGATTTTCGGCAGTAGGGCAAATGAGCTAGACAATCGCACTACATCAATGGTATAGCAAGTCGAAAAATCCAATACAGCCTTTGGCGAATAAGGGCCAATAAGACAAAAGTCGCTGAACAATTACTTGGAAGCTGCACAAAGTACATTTCAACGGGAATTACGATCTATGATATATGTACGGCAATATAGCAAGAACTATTTCAAGGTCATAGAAGGCATGAAAAGATTGAAGCCCCAGCGCACTCAAGCATCCGCAAAATGCGTCGACCTGAGATATTAATAGATGAAGAAGCTTACATTAGTCTGGAATAATTGCGCCAAGCTCCTTCAGGCTGTTCATTTGACTTCTATCGTGGCTTTTCCAGACGCTCGGAATGTCTTAAGCCGATCTCCGTTGCCTCGCCAATCATAAAGCTACATTTTTAACCCAGACTATCAATTCTAAAAGTTATTTCTAGGAATTCAGAACAATGTTTTTCTACTAGCAGCAAAAGCGCGTATATCAACATAACCAAGAGGTCTCGTCGCGGGCTTGCACTTAAAACTCATCGGAGATTCATCAATCAGATTCATTTATGAAGTCCTTCACTTATTACATTAGTGAATCTAGAGCGAGGTTTAATCAGATATATTCGGAGGATTTCTGAAACGTATTTCACGGACATTTCGACCAGTCTGTTTTGTGGAATTCGAAGATCTTGGCATAATTTATGAAAGGTTGGCTCCGATACTCGCATGAAGGACCAATTTTTCAAATTAATAGCCTCAACAATCACTTGCCTTAATTTAGATGGCTTCAAACTAGCCCTGTAAGTATCTCCATCTCCAATCCATTAGCGTCGGCTTCTGAGCCTAAAGATCCATACAAGATCTGACAACTTACCACCCAATCACCGTCAAAGATCCAGGGGGACTCCCAGATTGGATATAACAAACCCAGCTAAAATCACCAAGGCCACACCGATAGCCCGAAAAAACCTATCGCCAGCTCCACAATATTTACCAAGTTTCACAAACCATCGAGGAAGTTCTCCATCAGGAATGGTTCTGAAGCAATGATACGCCGACAACCCAAACGCAAGCGCGGGCGTGCCGCGCCGCGCCGTACCGCGGCTCAAAAGCAATTGCAACATCATTTTAGAGGTCAGGCTGATAATGTTAGGATAAGCTTAGGGACTTTTTGGGCCGCAGGTTTCGTTTCGAAAAAAACAAACAAACCCAGGTTAGGTTAGAGTAGTCTGTTGCAGGAGAATAGCCGGATAAGACAGCCAGGAAGCAAGACCGCAGAAGTCGCAAAAATTTCAATTTGACTTTACATGTCACAAGAGCAGCTAAAAAGCTATATACTGATATTTTTTCTTTGCCGGAGCCATGAAAGAGTTTGTTATGAGTAATAGCGAGTTGAAAGAGTCAAGTGAGGTGATGATTGCTTTTGACTACGGCTGAAAAGACGCCGCGCCGGTTGACAAAAACAATCGTCACACGCACGGCTGTCAGGAGAATGCGGCTTAACGGACACCGGGTAACTGTCGTTACTGGCGTGTCCCATCAGAGCCAGAGATTTTCTCCTCCTCTCTTTTCACACAAGCTTCGTTTCTGTACTTTCCGTGCCTTCGTTACAGGGTACTGCATCTACGCTATCGACATGAGCTACCCGAGCAGGATGATTCATCAGCCGGGTCACAGACTTAATGAATTGCTAGATGCTATCAAGCAAGAGTTTGAGAGTGTCACCAATGAGGCCAGCATGTACCGAATGCACAAAGATGAGTACGATCACAAAGGTAAGTATTCTTAATCAATGAGCGTGTGAAAGTTTGACACATTTTTTGGTCTTTTGTTGCCCTATGATTGCCATTCTGTTCGGTCAATTGGTGGTTATTTAGCGTGTATGTTGTTTCGACTCAAGGGCATCTTGTCACAATTTAGATGATGCATCCAACGAATTTCAGTTCTCCCCGAGAAGCCCGAATTTTGTCAGCCACCCCCCAATGTTGTTATCAGCCCCAGCTTGCACCAAATTTTTCTACCAGCAACAACCAGCAGAACAACGGTCAATTGCAAGACCCATGATTTGATTTCGCATCATGCTAACTTTGTTTCCAAATAGTCATTTCTCAGCAGACTGTGGAGCTTCAACAAATCCGACAAGCAGTTTATGAGCTGGATATTTCTCACCGCAAAATGAAGGAGAATTACGAGGAGGAAATTCTGCGTTTGAAGCGGGAACTTGAAGCTCGTGGTGGGGTTTCTCAGCAAACTGCCGGTCAACCGCGCCCAGCAGCCCCAGTGTCAAATCCCAGTCATCATGGAATTGCTCATAATTCTGGGGTCTTTGGTGCAGCTCAGAACCAGAATGCCCAGACTCCTCAACAGTCGCATCCCACTGCCGGTGCCCCCGGAGCTGGATATGCTGGATTTCCTGGCTATCAGCAGCAGCAACAGGCTCAACAGGCTCAGCAACAACAACAGGCTCAGCAGCAGCAGCAGCAGCAGCAGCAACAACAACAACAACAACAACAGCAGCAGCAGCAGCAACAACAGCAACAACAAGTACAGCAGCAACAACAACAACAACAGCAACCTCAAGCTTCTGCAGTACAACCTGCAGGAGTTTCACGAGGCAATTCTCCCCCAGGTGTCAAAAAGACTGAAGCCGCGGATCCCGTCCAATCTACCCCCCTGGCTCCTACTTCCAATGCCGCTACTCCTTCTTCTACCCCTGCAGCACCTTTAACTGCATTCAACACGATGACAATGCAGAGAGCTATCGAGCTGGGAAACAACCTCGGAGATGTAGACATTGAGAAAATCCCTGCTGAGTACAAGAAGGTCAAGGACGACTGGTTTGTTTTGTACAATCAAAAAGCACCTAAAGCTCTGGATGTCGATGTGGTACAGACATTAGATCACAATTCCGTAGTCTGTTGTGTGCGATTTTCTCTTGATGGTAGATATATTGCTACTGGATGCAATCGAGCAGCCCAGATTTTTGATGTTGAAACTGGTCAGTTAATCTGCCGATTACAAGATGAAGGAGTCGATCGTGATGGTGATCTCTACATTCGATCGGTATGTTTCTCACCCGACGGCCGGTACCTAGCAGCTGGAGCCGAAGATAAGCAGATTCGGGTTTGGGACATTCAGTCTCGTACCATCCGATATCTGTTCAGCGGCCATGAGCAGGATATTTATTCATTAGATTTCAGTCGAAATGGTAGACACATTGCCTCTGGATCAGGTGATCGCACTGTGCGAATGTGGGATATGGAATCCGGTCAATGTATTCTCACTCTCTCAATTGAAGATGGTGTCACAACTGTGGCCATCTCCCCTGATGGGCGGTATGTCGCCGCAGGCTCGCTAGATCGAACTGTTCGAGTATGGGATACTTCCACAGGTTTCTTGGTTGAACGTCTAGAAGCCCCCGATGGACATAAAGACAGCGTATACAGTGTTGCTTTTACGCCATCAGGAAAGGATTTGATTTCCGGATCTCTTGACAAAACTATCAAACTATGGGAATTACAGGCTCCACGGGGTATTCAATCTACTCATAAAGGAGGAGTTTGCGTCAAGACTTTTGTCGGACACAAGGACTTTGTACTCAGTGTGGCTTCAACCCCAGATGCTCAATGGATCATATCAGGAAGTAAAGATCGGGGTGTTCAGTTCTGGGACCCTCGAAGTGCCCAAGTGCAGCTAATGCTGCAGGGTCATAAGAATAGCGTCATTAGCGTGGCCCCATCGCCAACGGGAGGATTATTCGCTACTGGAAGCGGCGACTGTCGGGCACGGATCTGGAGATATTATCCTCGACAATGAAAAGGGGACGACGGGATTATTATTAATTGATGAAGGGCTAAGCTTGATGAAGAGTCGCCTACTGCTCGCGCCCTTATGTAACACGACTTTGTCTTTGCGGAATGGAACGCCTTAGAGCAAGAAAAAGATGAAAACGAAGAATATCTGCCGATGATGATGGAGGGGCCCATGTGCGAGGACGCGCCAATTACGGATATTACAGTTTCTTTTGTAGTTTATGTATGTTATGTTTATTTACCAACCTCCTCTTTGGTTATCTCTGTTGCTTTCAACTGTCTTGTGTCTTCATTTTTTTTTTTTTTTGAATTTTATGACCTGCCGTTGAACATGTCACCGCACCTCTGTGTCTTTCGCCGTCCCCCCTTCCAGTCCAGTGTATTTTGTGACATGTCGTGGGATGGGACACTTTTATTTTTCCATACTTTTTACCCTCGTTGGTTTTGTAATTCTTAGTTTTTGTTTTTTGAATTTTGTTTTTCCCTTTAGTTTGTTTTGACCCCATTAAACCCCAAGAAAACTCTCTCCACTGTCTTTGCTTTAACATTGCAATTGAAGACTGCGCTCACCTTGTAAACTCTAGCTGAGCCTATTTCACAATTGGCTTCCAGATTCAGTTCATCGTTCCATAGATTTGGGTTCAGGGAAACTGCACTATCTTAGCGAGATTCAAAGAAGTAAGCACAGATGAACAAGCTACCTCCATAGCGCATGTACAAGGTGTGATATTGTAAAGGTCAACGAAATAAGTTAGATGCGTGCCCCCTAAAGCTCACAGGCCAATACTTACAGGTCACAAAAAAAAGTCACAAATGTAGGAGACTGCACTGATGATCTGTAAGGACCCTGATGTTCTAACGATCGGTAATAAATTGTTTTGTTTTGCTCCAGTTGATTGATTGTTCAGCTTGATACATGTAGCCCATGCGGCTCGAATCATTAGCAGTAGGGTAGGGTAAGCATCTTGCTTTTCCCAAGCGTCTAAGGATGACTGGGAAGAAAAGGTTTTATTTTTGTGATTTAGTTGACAAGCATAAACCGGGTAACTTTAGATATGGTGTAGTGTCATTATAAAGTAGGATATTTTTCATCATTACCAGTTACTATAATACAGAAAAAAGTCGATATCAGATATCTACAAATCATTGCGTTTCAAATAAACCAATTTTCATAAAAAAAAACTACTAGGTGCGGCGGAAATCAGCTTCATCAGTTCTAGGCCGACCTACCCGGAAGCTGGCCTTGTAAAGTGTTCTCACCTTTACGCCTTCCTTTCTTTTCCCTATTTCTTTTTCATCAACACTGGGTCCCCTTGAAAAAGAAACCAAGCAGCTTATTTGCGAACAGAGCTAACGATAGCCGAGTTTATAGATCATTGAATCTTGTGCAAAAAAATTCACATCTTTCTGGCTTTCTTAATATACGTGTTTTGGCGTTGACCTTACCATCTATTGTCGTGTGTGACGTGATTACTGAGCTGTCTTCAAGTCAAGCTACTCACCGATACCACAACCAAACCATCCTATTGAACATCTAAGCATCATGAATCAACCGCCAAATAATTACCGGCCGGTTTATAATTGGTCTGGCCAACCGGCTCCTCTTCATCCGATGGTTCGTCCCACCTATATGGAGCCGACTCCTGGTTATCATGATGGTTCTTCTCAGCAGCCTCCTGGTCAGGCGGCCCAGGCTCAGCAGTCTCCCCAGCAGCAGCATCAGCATCAGCATCAGCAGCATCAGCAACAACAAGTACAACAACAGCAGCAGCAGCAGCAACAGCAACAGCAGCAACAACAGCAGGCTCAGCAGCAGCAATATTATCAATATGGCGGAAATAATGCCGCTAGAATGAGCTGGGCCCAGCCCAATGCTTTCATGATGGCCGAGGGCTACCCGAGCATTTATGACGTTCAGAGCCAGCAACAGCAACACCCTGCTGCTAATCAAAGAGAACAGAGCAAAACCCAAACTCAAGGATTACAACAGCAGCAGGTCACTCCCATGGGGGGTTCAAACCCATATGGCACTTATAACCTAGGGCTGAATGATTTAGCCGGAGCCAATGCCCAAAATACTAATATGTATTTTGGAAATAATTTCCAAGGATCTAATTCCTATTATTCTGGTCTACCTCCTCCTGGTGCTGATAAGCAGTCTTCACGTTCTCAGGTTGGCCAACAGTCTGCCCAGCCGTCTCAACAGCAGCAGCAGTCTCAAGCTACACAGCACCAACAGCAGCAGCAACAGGGCCACAGTACCTCTTATTTGGAGGATTTGACCAAGTCATCGGCTGCATCTGCAAATGCTCTTCCTGGGCTCCATCACCCTCATCAAATGGGCCTTCCTCCCCATCCCCAGCTTCCTCATGTTGGCCCTCTTCATTCTCAATATAATATGCACCAAGCTAATATGCCGTTGCCACAACCTCACCAAGGAGGTCCTAATGCTTCTCAGGGTCCAAGTTCTACTCAGAGCCATCCCCCTCCTCCTCCATTGCAGCCTAGCTTGTTGAGCCATCAGCAGCGGTCTCAATCTAGACAGACACCATCACAACCAATGCAGATGCCTGGCCCTGAGACCACACCGAGCCAGCAGAATGCTACGGTGCAGAATCCTCCCAAGAGATCTAGTAAGCAGAGCATGAGCGTCAATGCTGCTGTTGAACAGGAGCCCAAAAGCAAGAAGCGAAAGTCTACTGCTGGTGCTGGATCTCGAAGAAAGAAGGAGAATATTACTGTTCCTGCGGTCCCTGTTGCACCGGTTGACTCCTCTGCTACCAATGGTGTAATCAAACCTGATGTTTCGAATGACAACCGCAACGATACTCCGTCTGAGGCTGAGGAGCGTCCCATTGTTGGAGCTACAGAGGTTGATTCCCTCATGCTCATTATTCAGGCTCAAGCCAAGCATGCCGAAAAGGTTGCTAAGGGCGAGACATCAGAGCCATTCAAGCTTGATAAGGTCAAATTACTCCCTGCTACAGGAACTCTCAATGGCGGAGTTGGTAAGAGGTCTACAGATACTGTGCTAAAGTATAAGTGTGATTTTCCTGATTGCAACAAATCATTTAGCCAGAAAACGCATTTGGAGATCCATGGAAGAAGTCATACTGGTGAAAGACCTTATAAATGTGATTTTGAAGGTTGTGAGAAGACTTTCAGCCAGCGTGGTAACCTGAGAACTCATCGACGTTCTCATACTGGAGAGAAGCCATACCAGTGTGAAATATGTAAGAAGCAGTTTGCTCAAAGAGGAAATTTTCGGGCTCATAAGCTTATTCATGAAGAACACCGACCTTATTATTGTAAACTTGATAACTGTGATAAGAGCTTTACACAGCTTGGTAATTTGAAAGCTCATCAAAACAAATTCCACCAGGAGGCGCTCCATCATTTTATGGAAAAGTTCAAATTTTATCTTGTCAATGGAATCAGTCTGATTCCTCAGGAGGAAGTTGAAATGTTCAACTATTTTGCAGAGCTCTACAAGAACTCCAACAGAGGTATCAAAGGACGTGGTAAAAGTAATAAGATTAACAGAGATGGCAGCAAGAGCCAATCGCCTTCAGTTCCTAATGCTGTGAAGGACAAGAAGGAAGAAGTTTCTCAACAGGGACCAGTTCAACAGGTTGGCCCTCAAAATGGTGATCATAGGCTTCCACCTCCACCTCAACCTCAATACCCTTATAATGTTGCTGCACCGCAGATGATCAATCAGGCAGCCTTGTTTCAAGGTGAAAATGGTGGACCTCTGCCTTTTCAGATGGGTTACTAAATGATCTGAAGATCAATTGCTTTGTTCCAATGATGATCACTCGATGTTATAATCACTTTGGTTATTATATGACTACTATCATATTGGTATTTAAATCATTCTACCATCTTTCCATTTTTTCTCGGACCATAGTAGATGAGATTATTTACAAATGTAATAAATAATAGCTTTGAAAGCTTGTTTTTTGTTTGAATCTGATTTTCAGGGAGTATTCATTTTCTCGTAAATGAGAAATGTCATTGATGCTGATGGAACAACTCTCAGAAGACTCGGAAGTAGACCAGAATAAAAACCCCGAACACCTTGCTTGCTATAAAGTTTGTGAACAACTTTAAATATCGATCCTTTAGACATGGGGACTTTGCTAATTTGCACTCTTGCTCGAACTACCTGATAAGGATATAACAAGGTGGCTGCAATAGCTTTGGAAGAAGCACTGAGAAATAAATATTGCGAGGCAGTCAAAGACACCGATGACCCTCCTTCTTTGAGGTGTAAATGCGATTTCATGTTCTCATATAAACTAAATTGAATTGAAGCCTGAATGGTTCCAAACATTCCCGGCAACATGCCTCTCCACAACGAGCGCCAGCCCTCCTCACGCACCATTGAAGCAAATCCCTGAGCGATGGATTTATAGGCGCCCAACTGACCGGCCTCAGTGGCCAAAAAACGAGTTTTTAACACCCATATAGGCGTCGTCAACACAGAAGTGACGATACCAGCTGTAAACGCCGACGCCCAGTACCACGATTTGCCATCTCCGATCCGAGACCGAAAGTCATGGTACAAAGCAAAATAGACACCCCAGGACACCGTATTTCCAACCAGATTAATTGGAAGCCCTCTATAAGCATCGCGAACCGATTTCAACCGCCAAGATCCTGCAGCAGACTGGATTTCACCGACCTGAAGCCGCACCTTGATGAGATCTAGCGGGTGCATCACCAGCGTAGTTGCAGCTCCGGCTGTAAGACCAGCCATCAATTCTCTGACAGGATCTCTCTTATACTCCTGCATGGCCGTCTACGTATTCAAGAGCAGTGGAACGTTGCTGATCAAATCTGTTCAGCTTCTAAAAGTGTAACTTGTTGTGTTTCGTTTATGTCTATATACAAAGGCAAGTCATACTGAAATTTTTCAAGCATGGGACTGACGGCTGGGCCAAGCCTTTACTTAAGGAGTAGGAAGGGGCGACAACAGCCTAAATGTTAGACTAAAAAATCGGGGAAAAAACTTGAAAAAAGGTGGGGGTTTAACTTACTTGAAGAGGCCAGGTCGAGGAACAGACTGAGACCATCCTGTATATTGTTAGCACGCTTGTTGGTGGGTTCTGGTGGTAATTGCTGTGACATACCCAAATAGATGATGAAAGGAATCCAGCCGTAGTGGAGAGCCACCTTAGAGGCATCGATGATTCGAGAAATTCGTTCCTTATTAGTTAATAACAGAGCTCTTCAGATTCTTATTCTGATCGTGCTTACCTTAGTGTCGTCGGAAAGAGTCAAGGGCATTGTGCTTGTATGGTTATGAAAGAAAGTTGTCTTGACTGGGACAAATGCTAAGCATGGACTGGGGTAGATCAAAGGACGACGACAACGGTGAGGAAATGCTCAATTGACCATTTATGCTGTTGAAAGCTGGCGACTAATACTCAGTTCTAATTATGATAAAATGAATCTGCTTATTATTTTAATACTCTAGCAATGATCGTAGTATACAAAACACACTAGACAGAGTCAACACAGCCAAAGCCAAGAAATGGGAGCAAGAAGGACAGTATTTATAGCTTCGTTACTGAATAGATTAAAAAACTCTGGCTCAATTGTTAAGTGGCCCTGTCTGGTGGTCGTTACTGCTCTGGGGATATTTAGTGCCCGATGGACTTATAAGATTCCTGCGAAATGATTTTCACAACAGCACTGTGATACATCCAAATGAAGCCATCTAATTTTATCCGATTACCGGCGATTGTGTATCAACTTTTGCCTTTTGAAGGCGGGGGTCTTTGTGAAAATCTATCCTTATGTTCTGGGCACGACTGATGACTTACATTTGTAGTTGCTGAAACATTGGTTCAGATAACATAACAAATGGTTGATCACAGGGTCTAGAAGTAAGCCAATTGAAAATAGGGATCAGCCATATACCAATACTGATGATAGATTGGCAATGGCGGAAGCAACTGAGTGGAAAAGTCATACTCTCAGCACAACTCAACGTTGTAACTTGCTCAGAAACCAAACAGAGAATTCATCACATCAGGCTAAAAGTATAAAGTGTGATTAATTATGAATCCATGTACAGCTTGGTAGAGTATTGAGAATTGCGCAAGATTTATGTATTCGAGGTATAGCACAAATACTAAACCCTCAAGCGATTCGCTACTGAAAATCATCTCGATACCGACCTTGGAGAGAATGCTATGAGATAGTATACTATGCTTAATAATCAACTGCTGCCAATGTTTGTCTATTAGGATGCTTCTGCTCAGCTTCGAGCCTGAAACTACACCATCCTTATTCATCAACATCTAATATTTAAGCAGCAAACTAGCGAACAATTAAAAATAGCAGAAAATTCATGCAGATATTGATGACTTAATGCATAATTTACACTGAGAAGAACAGTTGTCATACAGATAACTTACACATAGCTGTTTTGAAATGCAATTTGCTTATGATACATGCATAAATTAATTCATGAAAATTAGAATGTGCTCAATAAACTCCAAATATACCCCAGCAATAACTGTCAGTCTGTCGCTCAATTTGTGAAATATTTCCCCAATGGCTCTGAATATCCTGTGAAACACAGACGGTTTTCAAGCGTATCAACAATGTCTGTCTGTAATTACACCAGCGCATCACGTCACGGTGGAATATCATGCCATTGAACGAAATGCATTATCAAAAAGAAAACCGCTTCTATTTCTCGAAGGTAGTTTTGTGGTCTCCAGTGCAACTAATGAGAGACTAATTTGCTTAATGGGAGCTCCTCAAGGAAACTCAACCAAGCTGATTTGCTATTGCCAACTGAGGAGCTCACTTGAGCATCATAATAGATTTGATAAGGAATGATCAAATTTAACGCTCATACGCATTTATCAGAGTTCATCTACATGCTGACTAAAAAGAGCGATCTGTAGTTTGATCATAAGCACTAGCCATGAGCTGTGCGCCACAGTGTTTGTAATTATATGAAAAATATCACAATGGATTCATAATCTTTTGAATATTGGTGAATGTGAGTAGCTATATCTGAAGGCGTGTATGAAATCATAACGAAGTCACCTTACCTGTTAAGGTGGAATTCTGATAGTCCTGTATCTTATCGCGTGAACAAGAAAATTGCTTTTGCATTGTGCTCCTCTATACGGAAGAGCAAGAGGATCGTCATAATTCAGCAAGCCAAAATTAAACATGCGGGACAGACCTCTTCCGAATTTAGCCGGGGAGCTCCGCAGTACTCTGCGCCGGCTGTCGGCATGCCATTTTATGGAGCAGCAGAACACAAAATTGCAATTTTAATACCTATCTGGTTAATCAGATATTGACAAAGATACGAGAGAGCATGATGAAACACGACATTTTACAGCAGTAGTTGTTCTTGTTTTGTTTTTTCACGAGATAAAGGATGCAGCCAGGCTTGAGTTTCAATTGAAATGCGATTTCTTCAATAGACTGACAATGCCAAGCACAAAATTTACCAACCTAAATCGCAAGCAATAAAGTAAATACAGACGAATAAATGACCTAAATGCCGTTCAATCTACTCTTTTATTCCATAAGCTAGAAGTGAAAAGAATGTCACTGTGTAAATTATACTTCTAGGGGTACTTGTTCGTCGAAGTTTGGTTGGAGCAGATGACATTTGACCACTGTTAGCTGTTCACCGAGCTCTGGAATATTTCAAGCCTTTGTAGCTCATATTTTGTCTTATCAATTTATGTAGATAGGCTCTAGTCATTATACTAATTCATAAAACTTCCATTATCACTGATCACACAGCCACCAGCTAAATTTGAGCATACAAAACAATGCTTGCAATAGAAAGATTCATGACCAATTTGAGACAAGGTCAAAAAATGCATTGCTAATAACAGTATTTTATAGCTATACGAATATCTTGTCAAGAACATTTGATTTTTGTAGCTTTCTCTCTAATAAGAAAAGTAGTCAACACACCCCGCATTTCAAGCGGTAATAATTACCAAATTTAACTATGTCCGACCCTATCTGACATTCACTAGATCAATATCTCTATGTAGAAAATATCATCATATCGAGCACAACTCGTTCAATTCTATCTGCAAGTATTTCAGTAGCTAGTCAAAGTACCTGTCATTTCGAAGAAAGTAAGATAAGAATATCAATTAGTTGAGAAAACAGTTGTTCGGTCATAAGTCATGGCCCAATTTATTGATTTCAAACCACAAAAATAACCAGAGACCCTATAACTCAATGAACCATGCCAATACAACTGCAGATTTCTATAAAATCACAATTAATTGATATTTTCAAATATGATCTGGAAGATCAACCAATATCTTTTACTATCATGTTCACGGCTGGCACTACCCAATTGGTTTTGTCTAAGCACCCACGTAGATTAGAACCAAGAATCCAAATAAGGCTAGTGCTTGCCGAGAGCATCTGCAAGCTATTATAAATTCAGTGAAACAAGTAGTCATAGAAGGCCGTTCTCACTATCTTTACTGGAAAACTATAGCTCAAGGAATGAACTAGTAGTCCTCAGCGAAAAGACACATGCCACCATCAAAAAGAGCGATATTATTTTGCAAAAGAGGAGTGTCGTGAGTTCAGTATCAAAGAGATGCATCACAGTTTTCGGTGCTTTTTCTACCCCATCACGCGGTAACACAACCGGCCGTGATCCCTTAGTTGGCTCGGGTGTGGCTGCCGATACATTTTATCGATAATGCATCTCCTATCTGATCAACGAAGAAAGCAGCTACACGGGTACCAACGATTCAAATGCTAGGCACTTAATGTTTGGATATGATAAGGGTAAGCAGTCAGAGTTGAAAAGGACCGGATAGGATATAGTTTTATGGCCTTGTAAATCAATCGCCGATGATCTAAGTTTTTGCCGTCTGCCTGCTCCCTTCTAGAGGGCTAGTTGAGACTACTAATCACTCGGGTGCCCCCACCGATAGCACCGCCGCGCGCTCGACCGTGGAGCTCCACTGAAGTACCAGGTGATAAGACCCGATCTAGGTGACCTTGCTGAAGCCCCCTCTCAGTGCTGAAACCCCGAGGTATATAAAGGAAGCTGTAGACTCGGTAGTTGAGAAATAGTTCAGAGCGACTTTGTCTTATTCCTTAAGCATAGTACCTGAATAATGAGCGACTCTGTATATGAAGAAAAGCTTCAGGCTCGATTGAGCGCCAGGCCTGAAAAGGTCGCTGCTAATGATGTGGTTGATTTACAGCCTGGTCAGATTGAGTATGAAAATGTGGATCAGGCTTTCAATTTCGCCTTGGAAGTTGACGATGAGCCTATTGACCCTGTTGCTGAGAAGAAGTTACTGAGAAAAATCGACTTGACCATTTTCCCTGTCATGTGCCTGGTATATTGCATCCAGTTCCTTGATAAAACTTCTAATTCATATGCTGCCATCATGGGTATTGAAGAAGAGATGCACATGGTTGGAAATATGTATGCATGGTCTGGTACTGCTTTCTATTTGGGCTATCTTGTATTTGAGATGCCAGCTTCTTTCCTTTTACAGAGATTTCCTTTGGCCAAGACTCTTTTTGTTTTCTTGATTCTATGGGGCATTTTCTTATGTGTCACTCCTGCCTGCAATTATTCCGGGTTTATTGCTATGAGAACTCTTCTCGGTATGATGGAATCTTCAGTTTCTCCGGGTTTCGTCTTGTTGACAGCTCAGTGGTATCGAAGAGAAGAACAACCAGTTAGAACTGCTTTCTGGGTTGCCTGCAACGGTATGGGCCAGATTCTTGGTGGATGCATTGCATATGGTTTAGCTAAGAGAGAAGATTCTCTCCCTCTTGCTGGATGGAAGCTTGTATTTATTATTTGTGGTGTTCTTGCCATTTTCCTTGCGGTCATTTTGGTTGTGGTAGTTCCTGACACTCCCCTCAAAGCCTGGTTTTTGAGTGACGAAGAAAAGAAGTTGGTTATCAAACGTCTCAGAATCAACCAGCAGGGAGTTGGTAACCCGCAGTTCAAGATGGATCAATTCAAAGAGGCCCTTATTGATGTTCGAACTTGGATCATGTTCTTCTCTTCCATTGCCTTGATGGTGCCAAATGGTGGTATTGGTACTTTTTCTTCACTCCTTATTAAGGGAACTATGGGGTATGATACTCTAGAAACATTACTGATGGGTCTTCCTGCCGGTGGCTCTGAATTTGTCACTTTGGTTCTGATTGGTTTGATCACTCCATTTATCAAGCATCGAATGACCATCGCGACCTTCACCACAGCGCTTTCACTGGTTGGTGCTTGTATGCTTGCATTTGCAAAGCTTCCTGGTGCTGCCCTCGCAGGTTACTACATTATTATGATCTCTCCTGGTGCGATGATTGTGTTCTTCTCTCTGATTTCCACCAATACTGCAGGCCACACCAAAAAGGTAACTGTAGGCGGTATCTACTTGGTCGGCTACTGTGTTGGTAATCTGATCGGACCCCAGACTTTCCAAGATAAGGATGCCCCCGGTTATCGGCCCGCTAAAGTGGCTATGGTCGCTTGTTACGCTGTAACATTATTAACTTTCCCTATGATTGCTTTCGTGAACTGGAAAGAAAATAAGCGAAGAGATAAGCTGGCTGCAGAAGGAAAGATTCCCCACATTGAGAATGCCGAATTCGCTGACTTGACAGATTTCCAGAATTTGAACTTTAGATATGCCATTTAGGTGTTAGGTATTTCATATATGTATAAATTTATCGTTGATTTTGATTTATAGGAAAAAAATCGTATTATTTTTACAAAATGATGTCAAGTAGAAAACTGCTTTGATTCTTTACGACTTCTCATTGTCTTTGGCCTCTTTCGCTGCATCCACCTTTTCAGTAATAGCCTCGCTCTCAGGATCTTGAACTTTTTCACTGTTCTTCTCCTCAGAATCATCCATTTCAGCATCTTTATCGCTCGACTCTTTATCTTCAGAGGTTTTTTCAGTCCCAGCTCCAGCTTCGACTTCTCTGGCACCGGAGGCTTCCTCACTTGCTGCCACGTCCTTCAAAATGTTGGCACGAGTTTCTGTGACAACTAATTCCCGGTCAAGAACCTTCCGTAGTCCCTTAAGCCACCATTGGCCGGTAGAAGGTTCAGGCTGTGCTTTGAGAACATCCGATACTGCTTGTACAGCATCGAAACTTCGAATCAACCATATCAGTAACTCATATCCATGGCTGGTCATAGCCAAAGGTCCAGCTATTATCTTCTCGATCAGGGACTTCTGGTCAATAATAGAGGCTTCAACAAATTTTCTGAGAACAAGAGTACCAATATAAGGCTGTCCGTTCCAGTATTCCAAGACGGAGTCAATGGCCTGCTTAGAACCACCATCAACCTCTGTCACATTGCTTACCAAGATAGCTTTAGCACGCTTGATCCAATCTTGAACGTGAGTCAGGGACCGGTTTCCAAGATTACATATGATGCTAACCAATACATCAGCCATTTTGAGATCCAAGGAGTCAGCACTACCACCAATCGAGTCCGAAGTAACTTTTTCACGAAGACTATCCAGAGCATTATTCAACTCCTCCTCAGAATCGTCTGTACCGCTCTTCGATTTTTTGAAAGCGGCCTGAACGTCAGAGACGATCTCATCGTAGCCCAATTCTTGGTCGAGGTATTTGAAATTAACCTCGAGATTACTTTCAGTAGGAACTAACGGTAAAAATTCCTCGGGTAAACTCTCTTTCACCCGCTGAGGATAACTCAGTCTAACTTCCTTGATAATGAGCTGTTTAATAAATACAAGTTTGAGATCATCTTCTGGTCTCTCCAGAAACTCTGTCCATTCGCTCCATTTCCATACAAAAGCAAAATTTGTCAAATGATGGCTAAACCAATCAAGAAATCTGTAGTACAGATCGAGATCGAGAAATTCCAGATTGTTGAAAAGAAACCGCACTGCTCTTCCAAATACCGGTGCAATAGCCTGAGGGGCCATGATACAAGTCTCAATCAAAATACTGTGGTAATAAACTTGATGATGAAGACTATTTGGAAGACGGAAAATGTGATCAAGAACCACCTCTAAAGCACAATCTTCAATTTTCCAAGTAGAAAAGGGAAGATCCAAATTTCCTTCGTTGTTCACAAAGTCTGATACTTTTGACTCCAAGCGGTCGATAGTCACACCTGGCTCGGCAAATACACCAGGAGCGAAGAACAAATCCAAAGTGATCAGTTGTCTAGCAACTTCCTTCCTATTGAAATCCATCCCACTAATGATATCAGAGCCGAGATCTCTCAGAAAAACTGCCTCCAACGAATCAGGAGGAGGAACTGTTTGAAACTTTCCCGGAAGATAAAATTGCTGGTAAACACGAGGGAACTCGTACAATTTATCCGAAACAACATGCCCTGCACTTTCAGGATAATTTAGTGCTGGAAAATTGTGAGACGGCCCACCTTCACTTACGGGACGAATGATATGATCTATTCGAATCAAAGATCCTAAAGATGAGCCTTTATCCATAAGCCATCCCTCGCTCTCAATTTTGGCTAGAGCCTCTTTTACAAGGGAAACGTAGTTGTGTGCTTTGTATGGTCCCTCGTCGGTGAAAGGAGCCATCAATTCGAACTTCTTTTCATCACTGCTGATGCTGTAAGTCTTCACCTTATCATACAGGCTCTTAACACGCTCTCTATCACTAGTAGGAGTCACATACAGCGTTGGAAGAGCCAGCATAACTGCAGCAGCCAATTCGTCAGTAACAGAATTGGATGGACCATTGAGAACCAACTTGTCCAGGAGAAAATCCCAGAAGTTGTATACACCTTCTCCACTGATAATTGGAATCAAAGTTGAAGCAAACCGTCCAAACAATTTGACAAATCGCCAGTTCTTCTCATTTAGAGCATTTTGGAGCTCAGAATGGACCTTCTCCACCACCGTCTGGCCAATCAACGAGTTGGAAGAGTTAGCCACCTGGATTGATCCTGCAATCAAGGGAATTTTATGAGGCTGTTCTCGAACTACAGCACAAATGGCGTTCAGAGCCATGCTCCTAAGACCATCCTCGTCGATAGAGCTGAGAGTTCTTCCTAGATGATCAACCGAAGAACTGACATCAAATCTCCCTGGTTCACCAATCTCACATATTTCACGCTTTACCCGCATATGAATATCATATGTGGTAAGCTTTCGACTATCGCGCTCATAGTCGTCATTTCTTCTTCTCTTTAGCATGGTGATTGATGAATGAAAAATCAAGTGGTGGGGCTGAATCGTGGATCTTGAATCTCGGTACTGAGAGCCAAATGAACGACCACACAAAATACTGCAATAAATTATTACATACTACATTCTATACAGCCTTTTTATTCTGTTGTGATTCCGCATAAAGCGATATTGAGGAGATGCAGAGGGGAGCCTTTTTTGAGCAGATGTTGAAGCATTGGCCGAAGAATTTCAAGCATTCTTGAAGCCTTCAAATCCTCGTGTGTACATCTTACAGTTTTGCTTCTTCTCTGGGGGTACGGATCAGACATCTGCCGTATGCTCAACTTGATATGTGTTGGTCGTGCTTTCCAGATTTCGTTGTCTGTGTCGTAACATGCATTTTCCAGCTGTGTTAGTAGCCGTTCAGATAACAGGAGAATTGTTTCACGAATGGGATTTTTCTGTAAGCCGGGATGTGTGTCTTCTACAGAGATAGTTTTGGGGTACTCTTTACCTGAAGTCTGACCTTCTGGAGAAGTCTCAAGCTTGCCGTGAAGCAGAGCCCAAAGTTTTTCTGCTAGTTTTGGACCAAATAAAGAGTAGAACGTACTGGTACCACCCTTCAATGGAAGATGATCTCTTATGTATTTCACTTTGAGAGTTCTTGCAGCAGTTGGCTCTGCAGTCTCTTCGTCATCCGACGACACAAAATGTATAGTTTCCTTAGAAGGGTCCAATTCCTGGTGCTTTTGACCGGTTCTTGAATATATTGCCTTTGCAATTTCGCTAGATATTTTTCTGCCAAACCCGGGAATTTGCCGAATATAAAGTTGATCCAGATGATCCTGAAAGAATTCCTCTTCCAATATGGCCAATCCTAACGGTTTCCTCTCACCACAGATAATCTTAGCCATGGCGGGATTGGATGCACACCCTACAGATATACTGTACTTTTGCTCCATGTACAGTCTTTGCATGATGTAGTACGATATGTGCGAGGCAATATAAAGACGTAAGGACGTGACACAAAGGTCAGCTGGTAATCGATCAAGTAAGGATTGAGGCACACTACCAGCATAGTTGAAAAAAAAATCCGGACAATCGAAATATGATGATCCATTCAATGTGAGAGATAGTTTCCAGCCATTCCCCATTAATTCCTCAAACGCCGGATCATTGACAAACTCCGTGAGATCATCCAGAGAACCAATACCAATCTTTTTGAGACTCACAATATTGCAATCAATGACACTTTCTAGATTGATACGAATTTCCTCCATTCCTATTCTCTCCACCTGGGAATCAGGGACCACCTGGTCTCGCAAATATTCAAAAATTCGCTGACCCTCTGCTTTGTATTTGGTCAAATCTTCACCATTCACAACCGAAACCTGAGGGAAATTCTTGATAACATCATTCACCCTCGATAGCTTTTTGACTCCAAGCCGTCTCGCAGCATAGCTCGTGGTAGCGGCGCAATTCTTTTGGGCTATGATAAAAGGCTTGTCCTTCAATGCAGGATTCAATACCTGCTCAACACCGCAATAAAAGGCATCGAAATCAAGATGCATGTACATTAGCAACCAAGATTATTCAGAATAAGACGATCAGAAACCACGCTGTAATCGCATGACCAGTTCTGATATGGTCTGTGTGGAAAGTGTGGCAAAAGAAAGCAAATTGTTACTGTGAGCATATCATAGTAGCTATAGTGATGGCGCGTTTCTGCAGACCACAATCAGAAACATCAACGCGGAAGCTACGATGAACATCAGTTATTTAATGAGAAATGCCACTTTAACTTCTTATTTTTTTCGCCGTGATTAAAAAAAAATCGACTTTTGACTAATTTGGGCACGTAACATGCCCGAAACCAGAGATCAAGCATTTCGAGCATTAGTAGAGCTGCATTGCTCGAGCGAGACCGAAGCCAAATGAAGACCTTTTTCGACGGGCTCAAAAATAGTCCGAACACTATTCTATAGTATAAGATACTCTACTATAGTATTACTCTAGTACCATTCTAATACTACTCTGTGGCTACTTTAATGCTACTCTACCATGACTCTTCGGCTCTTAGACTACGACATATTCTTCAGCTCTATAACTCCAACATACATTTCAGCTCTCCAACTCCAACATACATTTCAGCTCAGGACTCGATAATATCATTTTTCTATAGCCCCAAATATATCCCGCACCCCATTGCCCTCACGACTCTGATTTTACCTGCTCTCACCCATCTCGTCCCAGCTATTTCTTTTCGGGGTCACTATCGGAGCTCATCCAACCAGCCACCTTTTAGCCGTTCAACATCGGCTGGGCTCCAATCGTTCCCAAAACCCCCTTCCTCTTGCAACCAAGCGACTGTAGTAATTCACTAATTATACAATGTCACCTCGCAAGAAGTCTATGCTCAAAATCATCATCTTGGGCGACAGTGGTGTTGGAAAAACCAGTCTGATGTAAGTTTAAAGTGTGATACAAGTATGGTTCCGGTCATCTGACTATGGCCCTTCTTGTAATAATAACTACATACTAACCAGACCAAGGCAACAATATGTCAACAATAAGTTCAGCACACAATACAAGGCTACTATTGGAGCTGATTTTTTGACTAAGGAAATATATTTGGATGATCGAAGAGTTGTGATGCAAATCTGGGATACCGCCGGCCAGGAACGATTCCAATCATTAGGTGTTGCCTTCTACCGAGGTGCCGACTGCTGCGTGCTCATGTATGATGTTAATAATGCCAAAAGCTTTGAAAGTCTTGAGAATTGGAGAGATGAATTTTTGATTCAGGCTTCTCCCCCTGATCCCGATAGCTTCCCCTTTGTGGTGATTGGCAACAAGATTGATGTAGACGAGAGCAAACGAGTGGTTTCTTCTAAACGAGCCCAAGCATTCTGTGCAGGCAAAGGAAACCTTCCATATTTTGAAACTTCGGCCAAGGAAGCTACTGGTGTTGAACAGGCATTTGAAGTGATTGGGAGAAATGCTTTACAACAGGATGATGCTCAAGACTTTAGTCAGGAGTATTCGGATGCCATCAACATCAACCTTGATAGCGAGCAAGGTGGATGTGCATGTTGAAGATTTGCATGCTCGCATGCTGGCGCTGTTATTTCAGAGCTCACCTTATTTTAGATATTGTGTTTGATTTCCTTCTTTGATTGTTATGTAAGTGCTAATTGATAATATTATAGTAACTGGTGCTTTTCTTGATCTTCAGGCTAATCTGCCATTAGCAATGACTGCTTTTTTTGTGCCATTCATTTGACTACTTTGCAAGGATAGATTGAATAACGCAATAAATGACATATGAAGACATGGCTATGACATAGTTTGATGATACTGGGCATGTAAATACCCTGACGGTTATAACATCTAATTACGTTACTAGTTATAACTGACAACCCTAACGGTCATGTTGCAATTGAATATTAACGGTTCTAGCTATACAGTTCTATGATATGAATTTCTCTGATACCGTGGTTCCGTGACAACATGCTTCATTGAGCTGGCTACTGAACCTCTACTTGTATGGTCACCACTTGATCCAATAGCAACTGATACATTTATACATTTGCTTTATTCTTATCTATTTTCAACCATTGGATTCACTACTAAGATTGGATTAAGTAGCTATTGTGTAGCATGTGAACAAGTGCATGAATTGAATCACATGCAGCAGATATGATTGACCTCGCTTTTGGACAAACGCAATACGTGGATCAGTAAATTCACTGAAAATTCAATACCCGGTCACCAATTAATCCAAGCTAATGCATGAGAGCCCTACCCGGGTGATAAAGAGGCGTTATTCAAAAGTCACATGACCTCTGGCCAACCTGCGAAATACCTTGATATGTTCTATTGAATAGATGGTTTCTCCGACGAATTCATCAGGTAGTCTAAAAACAAGAATTATAGCAATATTAAGCATCCAGTGGTTAGGTTTCTGCAAGCATCACAGCAATGCTCCATGGATTGTCAGCTTCAGCATTCAATTAATGTAGAAGCAGTATACCAGAAATCCCTGATCATCACCAAAAACCAAGAGATTTGCAAGCCCATGTCAAGATTTCAAATCACCAACCACCATCTCCGACGTCTCTCAATGATTAGCATATTATGCGCTTTTCACATGAGCAAACCTTCCTTCAATTTGACTTCCCGTATCTCTCCACGTTTGCGATGACGCATTTGCATATTTTCGTGGAAAAGGCATCCCCTGAGAGTTGGCAAGGCACAGCCAGGCGATCCCACCGAATTGTAAATTAGAACCTTAGAACCTAAAATGTAATAGGCAGGGCTTCAATAAGAAGCCAGCGAAAATATATGGACAGAAAATTGTTCAGAGCACCGATATGATAATCTTGCATTCTTTATCTGAATTAGACCTTGTCTATTTATTACCTAAAGATTATACTCCTGCTGACCAGTGAGTGATGGGGTATTTTTTATTAAACTTCACCCCAGCTCACACAATGAAGCCTGAAAAGGCTCCCCAACCGGAAGCCAAGCAACGTCAGATCCATAACCCCGAAGCCGACAAAGCCAAATTACCCCTAGGCCGGATAAAGACTGCCGTCTTTTTCGCCTAGAAACGAAAACTAGCCAGCTACCAGGGCGAGGATTGCTAATCGGAACCAATCATTTGTTGGTACATCCCAGATTGGTACCCCAGATTCCCCGGGTGAACGGATCTACGATACCAACGACATGAAGGTAACACCCCATGGGGTAATAGTTAAGAAAATTTCTTAATTACGAGATACCCCGGGCAAAAGGAGGCTGCGAATTTTTATATAAATCACCGTTGCAGCCACTTGAGCTGGTTGTAACCATACGACATCTTGTTACTCCTGAGCAGCATTTTTTGGCCCAATCACCACCTTTGTAATTTTCATACCACAATCACCCCAAGCATTACCCGAAAGTGTCACTTAGCACTATCGTCAACTAACGAAGTTTTGGCATATTTCAACCCAACCCAACCCAACCCAACTCAACCTTCAGCTTATCGGAAAATTTATTGGGTCATTGAACTGCTATTTTCAGTGCCAACATGACTATTGCAGAATCTCTCCAGAATCTCAAGCGTTTCACTCCTTCAGAGTATTTTGCGTAAGTAAAATCCACTCCTACCAGCTCAATTCAGCCTGGTCGACTTTGAAATGATCCGATATCTCTAGAACGTCTCTCGATCTTGTTTGAAAGGTTGTGTGCGACCTGAGATTTCTTACATCAATTCGAGACCTACAAAAAAGACCAACAACCTAACTCGTCCATAGTAAGCACCCTGCAAAGCCACATCTTGACTCCTTGGATCATTATCACGAACTTTACGAGGAATCAGTCAAGAATCCTAACAAGTTCTTTTCCAAGCTCGCTCATGATCTGCTTACCTGGGATCGTGATTTTGATACGGTCTCCTATGGTGGATTCGAGCACGGCGATGCCTCCTGGTTCCTTGGCGGTAAATTGAATGCAAGTTACAACTGCGTCGATCGACATGCTTTCAAAAACCCCGAAAAGGTGAGTATATATATTTTATTCCCTCCTTCTACTTTCTCTTGCCATTGGTTTCCATTTTGCGTTGGTTGATTCGCGATTCTCAGGGCAGGCCCCCCCAACCAAGTCAACACCCAACCAACGCTCTATCATACCTGAACCCAAACGGGAAGGAGAGGAAAGGATGGTGTCCAAGAACGGAGAACAGAGGTCGGCCAATGGTTTTGACTCAATTGCCAAGCTCAATAATAAGGCGACCAAAATGTTCTGTTTTCAATGGAGAAATATTAACAAAAATTCCAGCCCGCCATCATTTATGAAGCTGATGAGTCTTCTGATAGCCGTATCATTACTTACGGAGAGCTTCTCCGACAGGTCTGCCAATTAGCTCAGGTTCTCAAGGACTTTGGTGTGAAGAAAGGAGATACTGTAGCAATTTATTTGCCCATGATGCCCGAGGCTGTGGTAGCTTTGTTGGCCTGTGCTCGAATTGGTGCTATCCATTCCGTTATTTTTGCCGGTTTCTCATCGGGATCTCTCCGAGATCGTGTTGTCGATGCCAACTCCAAGGTCATCATCACCACTGATGAAGGCCGACGAGGCGGAAAGACAGTTTACACCAAGAAAATTGTCGATGAGGCTCTTAAGCAATGCCCTCATGTCGAGAAGGTTCTTGTCCACAAGAGAACTGGCTCCGAGATTCCTTGGACCGAAGGCAGAGATTTCTGGTGGCACGAGGAAACTGCTCTCAAGCGTCCTTATGTTGGTCATGAGCAAATGAATTCCGAGGATCCTTTGTTCCTTCTTTACACTTCTGGATCAACTGGATCTCCCAAAGGTGTTGTTCACGTCACCGGCGGTTACTTGCTCGGAGCAGCAGCCACTACTAAGTATGTTTTTGATATTCATCCTGATGACATTCTTTTCACAGCTGGTGATGTTGGTTGGATCACCGGCCATACTTATGCTTTGTATGGTCCTTTGCTTCTTGGTAGCACCACAGTTATCTTCGAGGGTACTCCTGCATATCCTACTCTTTCCAGATATTGGGATATTGTCGAGAAATACAAGGTCACACATTTCTATGTTGCCCCCACTGCCTTGCGTTTGTTGAAGCGTGGTGGTGAGGAATGGATTAAGAAGCATGATCTCAGCTCCTTGCGAACCTTGGGCTCTGTTGGCGAGCCTATTGCAGCCGAAATCTGGGAATGGTATCATGAACACATTGGAAACAAAAACTGCCACATTTCGGACACTTACTGGCAGACTGAGACCGGATCGCATATCATTGCACCCCTCTCTGGTATCACTCCCATGAAGCCAGGTTCGGCATCTTTGCCTTTCTTTGGTATTGATCTTGTCATCATTGATCCTGTCAGCGGCAAGGAGCTCGAGGGCACCGACGTCGAAGGTGTACTTGCAATTCGAAAGCCTTGGCCTTCTATGGCTCGTTCCGTTTGGAATGCTCATGAGAGGTATATGGACACATATCTTCGACCTTACTCTGGCTACTACTTCACTGGAGATGGAGCCGCTCGAGATCACGAAGGTTACTACTGGATTCGTGGCCGTGTTGATGATGTTGTCAACGTATCAGGACATCGATTGTCTACTGCCGAGATAGAAGCTGCTTTGATTGAGCATGCAGGAATTGCTGAATCTGCTGTCGTCGGTATTGCAGATGATCTCACAGGACAAGCTGTGATTGCATTTGTTTCCCTCAAGGCCGAGTATGAGAACACGGCTGAGTTGCGAAAAGAATTGATCTTGCAAGTTCGAAAGGAAATTGGTCCTTTTGCTGCTCCGAAGCGAGTTATTGTTGTACGAGACTTGCCCAAGACAAGATCCGGAAAAATCATGCGAAGAATTCTGCGAAAGGTTGTATCTGGAGAATCTGATACCATTGGTGATGTTTCCACATTATCTGACCCTAATGTAGTGGGAGAAATTATCACTGCAGTTGAGGAACAGCTGTAAAGAAAATTCCAGACAGGCCTTTTGTGACAAAAAATTGGGTTGGCTCAGCACCGGTAGGGTGGGGTATTACTAGAATATAATATATAGAATCTTAGAGTGGCATCGTCTTTTAGAGAAATGCATACACACGCATCAAACTTAGTAAGAAAATCCTGTTCCTTTTATAGTTTATGGCCGGAATGCCGAGATCACTCCGCTTCCATTTTACGTGAGGGGCTCACAGCTTTTTTTGCACACATGCTACAAGTATCAACTTTCGGCATAATGGAGATGTTCCGCTTTAGGCTGGTGGAGGTAAAGGCTCCTGGCAGTTGGGTTTCTAGCCCAGCCAAAGAGCAGTACTGACGTCTTCCATAGGGTCGGTTAAGTGCCCCGGAGTTTACGACTCGAGCTGTTAGGTGTAGAGGCAGATCTACGGAGAAATAAATCTATAGGGGCACAGAATAGAGCCATAGATCCATGGAACTGAGACCTATGCAGGCACAGATCACACATTCAGACCCAGAGCTGATTCCATTGTCACCACAGTATGATCTCCTTTTCTGGCATCCTGTATCCCACCATTTCTCACCAACACATTCCTTCCTGCCAAACTTCCGATTAAGTCGAGTCGACTCGGATGCTAGCCATATCCTCTTGATGTCTCCTACCAGCGTGACTCTAGGTTAAAACCAGCTCAGCACCACCAAAACACCTCACCCCTAGCAACCCCTGATATTGCTTGTAGAGCCAACCAGATTGCTCGGTCTTATCTCATCGCCTAGGGGAAGGGCAGTGGAGCCACATAAATATCAACAAGCGTAGCTGAGTGTGCAGCACCCGAACTCAAGTTGTCTTCATATAGACACAAGCTTTAAATTTTTTTGAAAGAGTAGAAATGAGTTATGAGTCCATGACTATTCCCCGACGCAGGGGAAAGAACAACCTCAACTCCATGGAGCATTTTGCGTCCTCCTATACCCGAGCCCAGAGTTTCCTGAGTATAGATCCAGTACGAGAGGTATCGCATGCGAGATCATACCTTTGGGATGATGGTGAAGATCACGATGCAGATGAAGCTATAGATGATTCCGAAAGTGCAATTGGCTATGGACCAAGTGCCAGTTCTCCCTATGAACACGATAGCTTATTGTCATCTTCTTACAACACTCGACGATCATTTTCGCGACGGCCTAGCGTGGTGATAGGGTCGCCTGGAACGTCTCATTTTCAAAAAAACCTTTCCTATACTACCCCATTACCACAGGGACAACATATAATTGAGGAACAAGCATTGCAGAACTTTAATAATGAGGAGGATGTGATTATTGTCAGAAAAGTTGAAGATGAGGAGGGCCATGTACAGACTTTGATTGCTGGTCAGTCAACAGCACCACAAACCATCTTTAATAGCGTGAATGTGCTGATAGGCGTCGGTCTTTTATCATTGTCTCTCGGCTTCAAATATTCTGGCTGGGTCCTGGGAACGGCAATGATGATTGTATCTGCTCTTGCTACTTTCTACTCTGCCAGACTACTGGCCAAATGCCTGGACACTGATCATACTCTTGTCACCTATGCTGATATTGGTCATGCAGCATTTGGAGCAAAAGCTCGAGTCATGATATCTTTGCTGTTCACTTTGGAACTCACTGGTGCATGTGTCTCGTTGTTTGTATTGTTTGCTGATTCTCTCAACGCGCTTTTCCCTAACGTTCCAGCAATCACTTTCAAATGGATTGGTTTTATCGTATTGACCCCTCCTTGTTTTCTCCCATTAAGAATCTTATCATTCAGTTCAATTCTGGGAATTCTGTGTACTACTGGTGTAGTATTGATTGTTCTGTTTGACGGCCTTTACAAAACCACTGGCCAGCCAGGCTCTCTATGGAACCCTATGGAGACCTGGTTATGGCCCGATGATTGGAGATTGGTGGCTTTATCAATCGGTCTTTTCATGGCACCCTGGTCGGGCCATGCTGTATTTCCTAACATTTATCGTGACATGAGACATCCTGGAAAGTACACGAAATGCTTGGTCACAACATATCAAATCACATTTACAGTAGATATGAGTATGGCAGTTCTTGGATTCGTCATGTATGGAAATAAGGTTCTGGATGAAGTTTCCAAAAACGTGGTGATAACCGAAGGTTATCCCGCATTCTTGAGCTATTTGATGACTTTGTTCATTGGCCTGATTCCAATAGCTAAGACGCCATTGAATGCACAACCTATCATAAGCATGCTGGACAGTACTTTCAATTTGACTTGGGCAGAAGAGACCACCACTGTCAAGATTGGCAAGGCACTTGTGCGTATTTTCACAGTGTTAATGTTTGTCATTATGAGCATTTTGTTTCCGGACTTTGACAAAATCATGTCATTGGTAGGATCTTTATTGTGTACCACTATTTGCTTGATTTTGCCTCTTGCATTTTATCTCAAGCTATATCACGGTAAAATCGGCCTATTTGAAACAATTATGGACTGGATTATGCTGTCTGTCTTTTCTGTTTTAGCAATAGTCGGCACCTATGTTAGTCTGACTATCAAATAGAAACAATATTTATAGCGAGATAATAGATGAAATATGGTATTTAGAAGCAAAGCTTTGCTGCTCGATGGGAAGTTGGTATCATCAGTGTATCACAGTATTTTACAGTGCTTGTAGTATCACCAGGCAATCTGAGTCCGCTGTCGATAAGTCAAATATCATTGGGAGCTGAAACACTTCAAATTAAAATCTCTTCATTTCTCGATATATCAAGCATCGTGATGGTCGCTATCAGCGAGAGATTTCATGCGTTGATATGATGATATTCGATTCCTCCTTAGAAGGAAGCAAAAAAACACCAATGGAGACTAGATTATGAGCCAGACTAGAAATTCAAAACCACGACTTCAAGGTGATTTCAAGGTGATTGCAAAGTTATTTCTGTGTTTTCCATCATTGACCAGCTTCTTCTTGAAGAACTTACTGGCTAAAGAGCCATTCCACTTATAACACCAGTAGCTGACTTTTTCAGTAATTTTTTCTCTCAAAAGCTCATAGCCAAGCGAATTCATGATTGAAGCCAAATGGTCTCTTGTGAGATACCGCGAGTTATCCACACAAGGTGTCGGTAGAACTAGAAACATTATCCCTATGGTACTTGTCGGAAGAATGTAATCTCTCATCTTTTTGAGCATTTCCCCACGAGTTTCTGGATCCGCAACGTAATTCAAAACAAGAGAACAGCTGACTACGTCGAATCTTTGAGAATCATTTACCGCCTTCGGACGCTCCATGAAATTCTGCTTGATGATCCTGCGATCTTGTGGGTTCAGATCAATGCGTTCAATATTCTGAGTTTTCCGAGCTATGGCATTATTAACAGATAGACAACCAATTTCCAGAACAGTCTTATCTGATATGTTTTCACTCAAGCCAAGCTCGTCGAGCCATTCCACCAACAGCTTGGAGCTATCTCCTCCTCTGGTGCTGCTCTGACCACTGAGACTAGCCTGTTGGTATTGATTTTGTAGTTTTTTCAGTTCCAGGTCCAGATCTAGATTTTTCAAGCCCTCCTTTTCTAGAGCAGCCTTTTGTTTCAACAGCACATGATATTTTCTTATGATTCTTCTTGCATTCTGTGGTTTGATGATTTTCTTGCCTGGAGCATTGCCTGTGATTTTGGACTTTTTCGGCATTAAAAAAGAAACTCAATAAAATAGAACGAGGTTAGCATGAATGAAAGCTAATAGCAATATAAAATCAAGAATAGTATTAAAAGATCAGTAATTTTCAGATCAAGTTAATCTTTATATGCTGATGAGCGTCATTTTTGCGGAGCCTCAATAAGTCAGCCGTTATGTCAGCAATTTCTACAAGACGTTTAAATCTCCAATATTTAGGCAGAAAAACGCATATTTTTCGCATTCTAATTCATTTTATTTTTCATATCCGTTCGCTCTCTTCTATATTCCTCTTTCTGTTCGGCTGTTGAGTTAACCCTAGCATGCTCATGGTGACCAGACCATTAGTATCAAAGCAGCTATTTTTCACTTTGAATCTTCACCCCTTCTTCACTGCACAATGCTGAAAAGAAGTATTCCACGATGGGCCGCTGTCAAGCCCAGTAGAGTGCTGTTCAACTCTCAAAGATTAGTTTCTGATAGTGAAGAATACAACGCTTCTCATGTCAGTCCAAAAACTGGAACATTTGTTCAGTCGGATTTGGAACCTACGCTAGGAACGGACCGACCAATGCCCATCAACGTCTTGATGAACAGATACAAACCTTTGAAACATGAGCCCAGCCATGGAAACAAGGTTGCAGAAATTCAACTGCGATCATTCCATACATACAATTTGGATTTCTTTGCGGACTTTGTCCTGAGAGCTGCATTTTATCTCAAGATTCCTGCCAAGGGCATTACTCCTCTTCATTCCAAAACAGAGCGATGGACTGTCATAAGATCGCCATTCGTGCATGCTAAAAGTAAGGAGAATTTTCAGAGAATCACTCATAGAAGACTCATAACTTTGTTTGATGCCAATCCCGAAGTTATCGAAGTATTTCTAGCAACTCTCAAAAAGTATAGCATAGCTGGTGTCGGTGTGAAAGCCAACTTGTATTCTCAGGAAGACATCAATGTTATCGATAGAATGGAAAAATCAGGTGCCTCCGTTGGTAGCGATGCCAATAACTATGTTGATCTCAATGCTGCCAGTCCTGAAGTTGCTCAGGCTGTTTTGGATATTCTCAAGGATCCTGCTTTTGGAGCTGCTGAATCCGACATTAAAGCCGTCGCGCAGGATTTGAAGGCTTCTGCTGTAGGCGAATCTTCAGTCAAAGACTCGAAGAAACCTGCCGAAAAATCTTCCGAGTCCAAGTAGTTGGTTTCTCATGTAAATATTGATAAAAGAGCTTTTAACATCATTGGTCCAGAACCCCCCCCCCCCCCCCCC